>JADWQK010001261.1:0-360520 GCA_017933935.1 Sesamia nonagrioides
TGTAGTGTATAGCGTATAATAAATGTAGCACGCTGGCTGGTGGGGCGCTCAGTGGTGGGGAGTGCGGCTAGCGAGTAACGAGACGCTAGCCGCACAGTCACTGTGGAGCGGCCGAGCAGTTAAGTGCGGTACAAGTAAATCTGCTGTTATATTTTCTGTGTACATACCCACCAAACCCTTACAAGTGGCGACCTTGCCAGGATCACAGAAGTGTAAGGTATGTACCAAAATTCTAAAGAATTAAGAAGTAAATCAGTGATTGATCGGTTTTATTCATTGAGATATTCCGTGTAGCTTAACCGTATATTAATATGAATTTTATACTGTTATTATATTAAATTGATACGTAGCTATAAATAAAATAACGTAAATAAAATTTCAGCTATGCCACAAAAAATTAAAGTAATTGGCTTATTTAGCTTACGTATGATATATAGTGAAACCCGCACTCTGATTAATTTTACGTAATTTGTGTGCGATGGGATCACAAAGGGAATATTTCAAAATAAATCTGATTTACTTGATAAAATACCACATATAAAAGTCGTTGACAGAACAAAACCACAGTCTAAAAATCATACAGTCGTCCAACGAAGACTTCTAGACAGAGCAATCGTGCGGTGTGTGAAGGACGAGACGCGGGTAAGCGGCACCCGAGCTGCGAACAAAACGATGTTCGTAGCTGTCATCTCGTAGCGAATCTATCATTAAGGGCTAACGCGTGTCTGTTCTTTTATTTGTTTGTTTTTTAATTGGATATGAGTGTCAATTTCGAGTATAATTGGGGTGCTTGTTAAGAAAAAGCCATCCTTTTTGAAATCCAAGAAGGCGGACGCCAATTTAAATGTACATTATTATGATATGGGTGTTAATTCCGACGTGGATTGGGGTGCTGGTTACGAAAAAGCCATTGCATTTTACACGAGATCAAAGGCGTCGACCTACTGTATGATTATTATACTGTGACAAAACTGTTAAATGTGTTAATGATTTGAACGTTAGTGTTTTTCAAAGTGATTATGGTAACAACACACAATTTCAATTAAATTCTGTTCTGTCAACAAAAATGTGGCTATCAGAGGTAGTTTGGGCAACCAAACAGTACCTAAAAGATCTATTATTGGTAAAACCAATGTGTTTCGACAAATGTCGATTCATGGAGATCTAGAGGTAGTTCGATGAAAATCGGAACTGTACCTGTAAAAGGATAAACTAAACCTTTGAACCTAGAGGTAGTTTGGGCAACCAAACAGTACCTAAAAGATCTATTATTGGTAAAACCAATATGTTTCGACAAATGTCGATTCATGGAGATCTAGAGGTAGTTCGATGAAAATCGGAACTGTACCTGTAAAAGGATAAACTAATCCTTTGAACCTAGAGGTAGTTTGGGCAACCAAACAGTACCTAAAAGATCTATTATTGGTAAAACCAATATGTTTCGACAAATGTCGATTCATGGAGATCTAGAGGTAGTTCGATGAAAATCGGAACTGTACCTATAAAAGGATAAACTAATCCTTTGAACCTAGAGGTAGTTTGGGCAACCAAACAGTACCTTAAAGAACTAATAAGGGTAAAACCAACGTGTTTCGACAAATGTCTATTCATGGAGATCTAGAGGTATGTCGATGAAAATCGGGAGCTGTACCTATAAAAGGATAGAAAAATCCTTTGATGAAGGTGGTGCAAAAACAAAAAAAAAAACAAAAATGTCACACCAAAAAAAAAAAAATGTCTCCTACCGCCATTAAAGTCCTTAGACTGTAACGGGTAACCCAGCTTCGTTGGGATTTCGTTGGGAAAAGTAGAGCGCTTAAGTTGCGCACTGATCGGTACTAATGTTATAACACGAACAGTGCTCTGCAAAAAGAGCAGTGCTCTTATATATGGGTGGTTTAACCTTGCAGGAAGTTTACTATAATATTAGTCATTTGTTCAGGCTCATTAAACAAGAAAGTGGGGAGAAATTTGACAAGTTTCTTGTTAGGCTTCGTCACCAAAGTTTGAAATGCACATTTACTGCCCCTGACGAACATATGATCGATCAAATCACTAAAAAAATGCGAGTAAGTCAAATTAAGAAAAACAATATTGACTCTCGCTGGTAAAAATTATATTCGAGGCCAACGCTTTGGAAACAGTAAACTGTCAACTTAATAACTTCTGTTTGCCAGGGCCTAGTAAAGGCCTGTTAGTAAATTAATTAGAGACGCGTACGAGTAAGAATTCTTGCTCCCGTTGTAGTGGCACTCATTCAAGTGATAGCAAGTTTTGCCCAGCTCCGTGATAAAAATGTCGTAAGTGCGGGTTTATTAGACATTTCCGAAAACTGTGTAGAACTAGGGCAAAGAAACTAAAATCAGATGACAATTTATCGAAGTCAAATCAGACTATACATCCTGATAAAAAGCTAAAAACAAATCGGATGAAGTCTATTACATTTTCCAAATTGTTTGCTTGGAAAAGACACTGTTATTTAACTCTGCACCTAAAACTAGGAATAGGAGTTAATAAAATGACGGTAACATTCCTAAAGTCTAAGATGTCAAAACCATATCCCAATAGACATGTCCGGTCAAACCGGACTTGTCGGAGAGTTCCAATACTCTTGGAGCCTAAATTTAATAAAAATTCAAGAGCCCATAGATTTAGATATCATAGAACCTCTAAATGGCCCTTTTGATTGCATATCTCTCCTGATACCTGTTCTAAAAGGAAATGGAGATATTCGTATCTGTGTAGACACGAGGCGAGCAAATCAAACCATTATTAGAAAAAAAAACATCCTTTGCCTACTATGGAACTGATGTTCACTATGAACAACCAAAGTTCAGAAACGCCAAAATATTTTCGAAACTAGATCTAAAAAAAAAAAAAAATTCATCAGAGTTGACAGCCTCCGTGGCGTAGCGGTAGTAAACGCGGCCGCTGCGCAAGGAGGCGGGGGTTCGATCCGCGCGCAGTGCAAATATTTGTGTGCATGAATATGAATATTTGCACTGGTCTGGTCGTGCCTCGAAAAGCACGTTAAACTGTTGGTCCCGGTTGCCATACGAATATTTAATGGCAGTCTTTATGGGTTGTTGGAGCCCTCAAAAGTCCAGAAATGGGTCTAACTGCAATGCTTCGATATCGCCTTCGGGTTGTGGAGGTCGGTCGGAAGTCGCTTCACGGAAATATCAAAGTTTAGCCAAAATCAGCAATTGGCGTGGTAAAGCGGACCACAGACTCCAAAGCTGAAACAGCTTCGGATGCGATTGGGATTAACGCTGAGATGATGATGATGAGAGTTGAGTGAGGATTGTAGATACATCACTACTTTCATTTGTAGCCAGCGACTGTTTAGATACAAGCGACTCATGTTTGGTATTTTCTGTGCTCCTGATTTTATCAGAAAAACTTAGAAAAAGTACTTCTGCCTCGTACTGGGGTGGTTAATTTTATTGAAGACATTGTCATCTATGGTAGCAATGTGGCTGAACATAGGGCGAGACTAAAACGAGTTTTATAGGCTTTTAAAAGATAACCATGTCCTTTTAAATGATGATAAATGTGTTTAAGGGGTTAAGCAAATATAATTTCTCGGGCATCAATTGTCTTGTGAGGGAGTAAAGCCTTTAGACATGTATACCCTGCTGCTAGCCCAGTTGGTTTAGGCACCGTGCTCGTCCAGCATGGTATGAATGGGCCGCAAAAAAAAAAAAATTGCTTTCGGCAACAAAAGACTATCAGGTCGCATTAATCTCAAATTGAGAAAGAAGCTCTCTCTCTCTCTCTAATAGGGGCAATAGTACATTTAGACATGTATTTGAGTGTCTTCAAGGCTAGAGTGAATAGGCTCTTAATAGACTAGCGAGCTTACCATCAATGATCGCATCACTGCTTACCATCAGGCGGGATTGCGGTCAAGCGCTTGTTTATAACTTATAAATAAAAAAAAATAAAAAATTTGTTTGGAAAAGTTAGTTTCGAACTTATTAGTGACTTAGCCTTCAGAGGTAACATGCGGGCCAGATTCTAAACAATGTGCGAGAATCGACCACTGGGTAATCCGTCTACAATCGTATAATTTTAAAATCGTCTATAGTCCGAGTAAGAAAATATCGCGGATTCACTGTCGCGATTGTGTGTCTATAATAGTCTAGTTTCCAGAACCTTTCGATGATGATAACTATATAAATCTAGTTGTTGATGAATCTCGTCCTATCGCAATCACCTTGCGTGAGCTGGCGCAAGTACGTGAAGCGGATCTAGAAATTTAATTGGTTAGAATTGGAATCTATAATAATAACTAGGAACAAAGCGTCTGCACTTACAAGATCTTCGGACATGGGTTACGCTTTCAAGATAATTTGCTCTCCCGAGGCAATAAAATCGTTACCCCATCTAGTTTGAGGTAGAAAGTTTTTATGTGCAGCTCACGAAGGTCATCCGGGCTTCGTAGCCATGAAAACACGACTACGTTCTAAAGTATGGTGACGAAAATCGATAGCAATGCATAAAAAATTATAGCAGATCTTGTAAAGGCTGCACTCTAGTTTCTGTTAGTATTGTATAGATTAGTATTCTCGTTTGGATTGATATAGCCATAGTTTATCTTGGACCTATGCCGACTGGACATTACCTTTAGTCGTTATTATCTTTATTATCTATACTGATATATAAAGCTGAAGAGTTTGTTTGAACGCGCTAATCTAAAGAACTACTGGCCCGATTTGAAAAATTCTTTTTGCGTTGGATAGCCCATTAATCCAGGAGGGCTTTGGACTATATAATATCACGCTATGACTAGTAGGGGCGGAGCATAACTGGGTCCACGCGAACGAAGTCGCTGGCGGTTGCTAGTAGTCTATATAAGGAGGTAAAAATTTACAAAAAAATATTGACTCCACATACACAATAAACATACTGAAAGATAAATTTTCTCGACTAAACACACCTGTCAGTTATTACTGCTGGTAACGGTCGACAGTTTGTTAGTGGAGAATTCTATATTTTTTGTAAAGTATTGGTATTTAGTTATTCCATAGCATTTCTTATTGCCCACAACAAAACAGATTAATTGAGAGACAAAACAGGAATATACTGTAACGGTTACGAATAACTCAAATATTAGCCTAAATATTTAACCATGTTCGGACGGCAGCTAGTCAGGCTACTCGAAACTGTCAAACATTCCCAGTCAACCTAGAGCTTTATTGCTTTAGCGATAAAGTTGAAAATCTATTAAAGAAAATTGACAGATTGTAGTGGCTTGATGTGCTGTCGCACCCATCATTCTGTGACCGGTAAATCTCCTTCTGAACTTTTTCAGGCGTAAATTCAGAGATAAGCTACCTTCTGTGTTAGATATTGAATTCACAGAAACAAATCTCGAAACAAAGGACAGAGAGGTGGAAATGAAAATAAAGGAAAAGAATATGCTGAAAGAAAAGACAAGCTGCGGAATCAAACAACGAAGTCTGAGAAAATGTATATCTAGGTGTTAGTATTATAGTATAGTGATTCTGATGAGCATATGTTACAGTAATAATTTTATTTTTCAAATTTTGTAAAAGGTAGATGTAGTGTATAGCGTATAATAAATGTAGCACGCTGGCTGGTGGGGCGCTCAGTGGTGGGGAGTGCGGCTAGCGAGTAACGAGACGCTAGCCGCACAGTCACTGTGGAGCGGCCGAGCAGTTAAGTGCGGTACAAGTAAATCTGCTGTTATATTTTCTGTGTACATACCCACCAAACCCTTACAGTTATTACAAAGGATATTTGAATATGAATAATTAAGTAAATATGTAAATACTTACAGCAGTAGCCACAAGAGTGCAGTCACTTTGTTTGACAATGTTGAGTTTGTACTGTGACAATTTGATCAGCCAAGTCTCTGTAGCCACGAACCTGCTGGTTGCGTTCAGCTGGATAGACACTTTGTCTACACTGCGAAAGACCAATATTACATTGAATTCATTCAGATATTTCAGTAGGAACATATTTCAAAAATAAAATAATTTATTTTAGACCTAAAAAGTCCTTATGCAAAGGCTATGTAAGTTTTATAACAAGAATTTTGTTTATAACTTCTTCTCCAGCCTATAGAAGTCCACTGCTGGACAAAGGCCTCCCCCAAGGCTTTCCACAATGAAAAAAATGTAATGAAATGTTTTGTAATGAAAATTTTCTTGTGCTACCCACATCCATCGACCTCCCGCGACCTTCACCACTTCATCGGACCACCCTGTTGACCTCCCTACACTGGGTCTTCCGGTACGTGGCCGCCACTCCAAAACATTACTGCCCCTTTGGACATCACTTCTACGAGCAATGTATCCTGCCCACTGCCACTTAATTTTAGTGACTAGAATAGCTTGTTTTGTGCATGCCTGTAAGTGATGTATTTGCACAAAACTAGAAAAACAAAACAAGACCTGTGATTGCTTTTTATACTACTATTACTGTAAATATGTTGTTGGTGTGCCATACTTAATAAATAAATAAGTAAACTAATTTCGCCAGCATTTTAATTAACATAATAATAATCTTATGCAATGTACGAATATGCTGCATTGTATAAATTACCTAATGGCATTAACAATGCAAATCCAATGGCATTTTTTAAAAGATGTGCCTATTCATATGTACATACTCATATCTTTTATTTCTTTAACTGTTATTGTATGTCAGAAATAATGTGTTATTTGTTTTAGATACATAAAACCTTATACCAAATCTTACTGCAAAGCAAATGACTCTTCTCATTCCATATACAATGAATTATTTTTTATAAGCCGTCTTAATCGCAGCAATAGGTGAGGTAAGACAATTGTTGTTTACTTACTTCCTGAATTCAATATTGAGGTTAGCAGCCACTACCCTCCAGTCACTGCCAGGGGTAACGTAAGCTAGAAGAGACTTAACGATGGGATGTCTCGCCTGACCGTTTTCCCACCAGCAAAGTAGTCTGTAGCACATGAGCAATGGAATAATGGCAGTCGCTGCCGCCGCTGCAGGTAACCAAGGGTTACGTTCCCCAGCTAGCAACAGGCAGAAAACGTAACCCAAAGGCAACGCAGAGTGAATCAAAGCCGTAATCGTAGTCCTCTTCATATGGTATCCGATAAAATTCATATTTTCCGATCCCAGGAAACTATCGAACAGCTGAGCTATTGTAAAGCCGGCTGACACGAACTCGGTGGGCGGATAAACGACACATATTGAGAATAATAGATAGAATAACGTCGCTAACACATCCATTGTGGATATAAAGTTTTAAAACATTACTTTGATGATTTCTAATTTGCTCTATACTTCCAAAACAAACACAATACAACACACACACCATACACACAACGTAGATGTCCAAATATTGCAGTTTTGAGTTATGACATAGTTTTGACAGTATACATTAGTATTGATTTTTCTGTATGACCACCCACGAACACTAATACGATTAATCGACTAAAATAACAAATTATCATTTTGCACCACAGCTCGGCAGGTCAAGCTACCAGAAACTGTCAAATATTCCCAATTAACCTTAAGCCTAAATGGATAATTAATCATAAAGTTAAAAATCAAATAACGAAATCAGACACATTATAGTAGCTTGATATGCTGTCGTCTGTAGACTGTACGTAAATATGTACTACATTTCGTTTCCGTGATAGCGGATATTCTATTGAAACTAGCTGACCCGTGCGAAAAATTCGCACTATACTAATAATTTGAAAATAGTATTCCATGGTACCAGGGACGAATATCTGTCGATTGGTGGGTCGGACGTTCAGATTGGTTCGATAGGAAGAGAGAAAAAGGGAGAAAACGGTTTCAGACCCTTGGAGAAATAATATATGTATTGAAATGATTATATTTTAATCATTGACATCCCATTCCGAGCGAGTGTGTTCTCGATCGTTTCTTTTAGAGATTTGAAAATCGAGATATTTAGTTCTTGAACTGAAAAGACAGGATTTTTTGAGCAGACAAGTGGTATGTAAAAGTCGCGTTAGTTTAGTCTTGACTCTTGTGTTGTCACATTAGTCGGCCGGCGCCCAATGTAAATTGATGTATCTTTATTTTCATGTGATTAATTTCTACTGCTTCACGCTACGTTAGAGCGTCACACTATGATGACATGTTGAAAACCAGCACATCACTATTAATGTCACGTTGACGTTTTAAGTTGTGGATGTGGACACGTATTATTTTAGTTTTGGGATGTAAATTATTCTCATTTGCTTTGTAATTTACAGATTTATTCAGTGGTTAAACACAATAAGTTAAACCACATTGTATTGCATACATAATACCGAATACTAACATTCATTCAAGTAAGTAAATACTTATGTATGAAGGACCGACCGGACGCTTGTAATTACTTCATAGTTTCAGCTCTATGACACAGGTTACAAGAAAAATCTACATCTCTCACTTTTTTGGAAGAAAAAATCGCCCAATTTTTCAAACTTGATTCAGTATTGTTGTAAATAATGAGTGGAACAAGTCTTAAAAGTCTTCAGGTGAAATATGATCGAAACTTGCAACTTCCCAATCAGCAGTTCAAATAAGAACTTCATATCCCTTATCTTCATACGATTTCTCAATGTTTTATTTTGTTTTACTAAAAATGGCAAAGTTGTATAATATTTTGGAGAATGAATAGTAATTCATGATGCATTTGCAGCATGGCGGGTGTGGAACAGCCATGTTATACTCTGATCAACTTCCCGACGGATTCAGAGCCCTACAATGAGATGCAACTCAAGCTGGACCTTGGTAAGTACAATATTGTATTCTAATATTGAGTGTACCAAGTCTTATGACAATAAAAATATTGTGTGTGTAAGAATCTTGCTATTGTAATAAAGTCATGCAGGTGAAATAGCCAACCCCAAATGGATTGGGATTTGAGCAGGGGAATGATGACTTACATACACATACACTCATATCATTATTCAATGATAATACTATGATTGTCATAAAATCCTTTTCTCTTATGCATCTGGGCCTGTAGCCAATGTAACATCGCTTCATAGCGAAGCGAAATCGAATACCAAACCAACCAATCGCGGGAACGAATGATCACGCGACGCGATAAATCACGTGGTCAATTGTTCCCGCCATTGGTTGGTTTGGTAGTCGATTTCGCTTCGCTATGAAGCGATGTTACTTTGGCTACAGGCCCTGGTCATACACATGTTTATGAGTACTACAAATTTCGCCTTTTCAGAAACCATTAACAATAAGATCACCCCACCTGGTGCTTTTACTCACATATACCTTGAACATACCCTGTAGCTATTACACTCCAAAAGTTTAATTAAAGCCAGTATAATATCCCAACTAGAGTACTAGTATTCAAGTTGAGATATTATACTGGCACTGCAACAGAAGTTCTAGTAGTGGTTCTATTACAGTTTAACTCAATACAATGTTTACATTCTTTCGCCAGTATTAGCTTATTGACAGATTATATAACTTACTTTTTTCATTCTTTTTTTTTTTGTATAATAATAATCTATACTAATATTATAAATGCGAAAGTATCTCTGTCGGTCTGTCCGGCTTTTACGCCAAAACTACTGAACCGATTGTGATGAAATTTGGTAGGCAGATAGTCTAGAGCCTGAGAAAGGACATAGACCACCTTTTATCCCGGAAAAATTTGATGTTCCTGAGGGAAATCTAAAAATCGCGATATAACCGAACTCTACGCGGGCGATGCCGCGGGCGGAGAGCTAGTCTAGTATAAATATGAAGCTACATTTACTTACATTTTTAATATTAATTTTTTTTTTTTTTTGGATTTGTTGATATATATTGTCATGGCTAGCTGACATATGGTAAATATTTAATGTTCTGTGTAATATCAGTAACTTTATGTTACTAGTTAGGTGTGTTATTAACTGTCAGATACCTGTGCTGTTGGTTAGCACTTCTTCCCAACGAAAGCACTGGGAAGTGGCAAAGGATGCACATTTTGGGGGACTGTCTTTTGTAATTATTGACATTCAAATTGTGCTGATTTTCAGCCTAATTTATACAAATAACATGTCAAGAAGCACAAGTTTAAACCCTGCTCTATTTATTTACATACAGAAAAAGGTGACATAAAGAAAAAGATAGAAGCATTGAAGAAGACAATAGGCATCATCTTGTCTGGTGAGAAGATCCCAGGTCTCCTGATGATCATCATCAGGTTTGTGTTGCCACTGCAGGACCATATGATCAAGAAGTTACTGCTCATCTTCTGGGAGATAGTGCCCAAGACCACACCTGATGGCAAGCTGATGCAGGAGATGATCCTTGTCTGTGATGCCTACAGGAAGGTATGTGAATATTAATTAAAGTCATGTTTTTTTTTTTTAAATGAACAGATAGCTGTGCTGCTGGGGATTTATATATTATAGGTAGTGTGATTTTTGGTACTTGTATCATAAATGTTAACAGAAAGAATAATGTGGATAAACCATTTTCCCGGAATGTAATTCCGGATCCAAGTAAATATTTTTTATTTATTTATTTTTTTTGGCAACTTAGCCGATTTCGACTATTCTGCCAGTGTCACGTGGTGACGGCAGCAAACAGAGGCAGGCTGTCGAACTTTTCCATTCGTGGTAGGTGTTAGTATAGATGCATGGACAAACACATGGGTTAGTAAAACAAGTAATCTAATTTATGGGGACACATTAGCCAATAATTACACTAGCTTATACTATATACAGACTATTTACACACAAACTACGCACCAATTAAAATTTTAAATCGTTCTCATTTAGGAATCTGGCCAAAAGGTTTATTATTTTAGGGGAGAAGTGGGAAAGTAGGGTATGAAAATTGGTTGGGAGAGGGACAAGTAAATATTGTTAATGTTGGTAGTGAGTTAGTGACATTATCACTACTCAATTCAATTAAAGGAAGGTAACAAAACTGGACTAATTTATTATTTACTTGTTGAAAAATAAAAACAATCAAATTCCGATTGAAGCATTAATACATTTCAATATTTTATTTTTAGCCTCTAATGAAGGGTATGGCCAAATCAAACGGTTTTACGACTTAATATAATTTATAATTTTTAAAATCCGTAAATCCGGAGGAATGCCCTTATTAATACCTTTCCGATCAATGACCCTAATTCACTCTACCTATTCCGACCTACGATTATTATATTTGTTTCTCAGTATGATTAAATAGACAACATTAAGGTAAATTTGAAAGATGGTGAAATTCAATCCTATTTGAAGTTATTCAAATATCAACTTAATTTCAATGACAATTAACTTGTTTTTAGAGTGACAAACTCTATTGAAGATTTACTGAGATTTTTGTTTAGCAATTAGTTATTTATGAATAAACTCATATTTCTGTACACTTTTAGTGAATATAGCAAACGGCGATTACTAGTAACTAGCTGCTAGATTAAATGATAAGTTGCTGCTCTATATCTGAATAGGACAGTTATGTCTAAAAATGATAAGCATATTTAACTTGTAGTGTCCCACATTTTGGCCAATTTCTGTCAGATTTATTGCATCACCTTGAATGTTCCCAAAAGGAAAACAGCTGCATTTGATAAATCCTTCCTTGATTAGGATCTGCAACACCCCAATGAGTTCATCCGTGGCTCGACTCTGCGGTTCTTGTGCAAGCTGAAAGAGCCTGAACTCCTGGAACCCCTGATGCCTGCTATCAGGGCTTGCCTAGAACACCGTCACTCCTATGTCAGGAGGAATGCTGTGCTCGCCATATTTACTATCTACAGGTTAGTTGGTCCAAAAATACATAAATGTTAAAGTGATATATTAATTCCTCAGATATAAGTTATTTGACTGAGACACAATCCATATGTGGCACTTTTGTTATGAAGCACATTTCACAACAGCTAATGTCAATTGACATTTGACGATGATGATTTTGACGGGAACGTTGGTGCATTAGTAAAGCTATTTACTGCTGCGCTTTGTGTCGCGGGTTCGATTACCGCACGGAATAAAAATTTGCACTACAAGTAGTTATTATTCCGGGTCTGGCTGTTTGTGTATGTGAGTTTTAAATGACTGTGAACTCATCTGCAATATAGGACAATACTAATATTGGGCAATGGTTAAATAAAACACTAATTTGTCTCCTGAACACCCAACAGTGCATGGTGAATTCATCTAGTAGCTGATTGATGGTCACATACTTACCATATATACTATAGCTTTATGGAACTTCAAAACAATTTTGATGAAAAAGCTAAATGACACATTGTTTTACCAGAAACTTCGAGTTCCTAATACCGGACGCTCCGGAACTGGTCGCCAATTTCCTGGAAACGGAACAAGACATGTCTTGCAAGAGGAATGCTTTCCTCATGCTCTTGCATGCTGACCAGGAGAGGGCGCTGTCTTACCTCGCGTCACGTCTGGACAATGTGCAAGGATTCGGTGATATCCTGCAGTTGGTTATTGTGGAGTTGATTTATAAGGTGAGATTGATCTGAGAGCATTCTTACGTTGTTGACACCTTTACGATCGGGACGAGGCGTTTCGCCTCGTCCTTTATACTGCATACATCGAAGGACTAGAACAATTTGCTGGCAGCGGTCTTTCCATCCCATTATAATTTAAGCGTGTTTAAGGCTATTGTGGCGTGTGGTTTACCATCAACGATTGCATCACTGCTTTCCATCAGTTACCGTGGAAAAAAAGTTGTAGGTCGCCGAAATCTCGGATTTACTCTCTTACAAAGTCTAACATAGCTACCATACCGATCTGAGCATCTATTATAATAGTTATTTATTATTTTTTACCATCCGCAACACCACAAAAGGATATTATGTCTTTTACTTCCGAAGCCACATTTTCAGTTAAATAAATATTTATAAATCGAAAATATTATAGTACTAGTTGTGTTATTTTAGTATAAAGTCAAGTGTTTTTAATTGAACAGACAGCTGTGCTGCTGGGGATTTTATTCTGTCACTTCTTTTTCCCAGGGAAAGTACTGGGATGTGGCGAAAGCCGGGCGTTTTGGGGGACTGTCTAATTTAAGATTTTTTTTATTTATTGTACCTACACCAATCAAACATCTAACAAAATACATTCAACACAAAAAATATACAATGGGCGGCCTTATTGCTAATGCGATCTCTTCCAGCCAACCAAAGAATGGACAGATTCTTCCGAACCACAAATGGGACTGTCGTTGGTGCAAATATTATACAATATACTATCTATATCTTATGTAATATTGACGTTCAAAAAGTGCTGATTCTCAGCGTAATTTGAATAAATCACTTTTGATTTTGATTAGTAAACAATACATTTTTTAGAAATTTCAAACTGAATCTATAAAGAAAACTCGAATGTTTGCAGATATTAGAATCGAAACGCAGTGCGTTAGCGTAGTAAAAAATGCAATCTTTTTTATGTTTAGGTGTGTCACGCGAACCCTTCAGAACGGTCTCGTTTCATCCGCACTGTGTACGGACTACTGAATGCAACTAGCGCCGCCGTGAGGTACGAGGCAGCCGGCACGCTCGTCACGCTGTCCAACGCTCCTGCTGCTATTAAAGTAAGTCAATTCACGAATCTTAAGCCTTTAAAAATATTGAAGGGGGTCTTTTATTCTGTATTAGACTTTGTATGTATTGTTCACATAAAAAGGTTGATGTTGACATGTGTTTTTAATGTTTCTTTTTATCGATGTTCATTCCTATTGTATACTGAGCAATGAAACAAATCTCGCACATTGTATGGATTGTTGTATAGAAAGGTTTATGATGGTGAGGTTTGATGATCAGGCCGCCGCCGCGTGCTACATCGACCTGATCGTGAAGGAGAGCGACAACAACGTGAAGCTGATCGTGGTGGGGCGGCTGGGGGCGCTGCGGGAGGTGGCGGGGGAGGGGGCGGCGCGCGCCCTGCCCGACCTCGCCATGGACGTGCTGCGGGTGCTGGCCAGCTCCGACCTCGACGTCAGGAAGCACACGCTGCAGCTCGGTAACTCTATTCATTATGTGACAACATTCATTCCCACACAATAAACTTAAGTATTTTTATAACAAAACTTTAAATAATGTTTGTCACTCTGAAATCAACCTAATTACCTCTTCAATAAAGTTGATATCTGTATAACTCAAAATAGCTTCAATTGTAACCCTGAATTTGAATAAACCTTATCTACGCGCCTAATCCCAACTACTTATAAAAGAGTCGACCTAACCGGATACAGCTGAAAATCATTATTTTGTGTAGAGCTACAGAGTTCAAATTCAAATATCAGAATCATTCTCAATATGCCCGCACAAATTATACCCATTAGCCCTATTGAACTGTTCTCATGGCAATATGTACTATTTTCCCATCAGCCCTGGAGTTGGTGAGCTCGCGTCACGCGGAGGAGTTAGTCCAGGTTCTTCGTAAGGAAGCTGCGAGAGCCACATCAGCAGACCACGACGATGCTGCGAAATACAGACAGTTACTTGTGAGGGCGTTACATAAAGCTGCGCTCAAGGTATGTACCAATTACTTACAATAGTTTTTCCACGAGATTTCACTCTCCCATTAGAATTGATTAACAGTATTTTATATAACTGTCCGATTTAAAGATAAAGACAATAAGATTTTTATGTAACTTACAAAAAAATCTTATCAATAACATTGATAAAGGCACAATTATACTCGTCAATGTGACTTTGCACGGGCATAAGATCTAATTCCTTTACATAAAATTTTGCTTAATCTATCGAGTGTTGTAATTAGTTTATTTTATAAACTAAAGCAATCCTGTGTCTTGGTATAGTTCCCGGAAGTAGCTCGCAGCGTGGCCCCGGCGCTCCTAGAACTGCTGGGCGACGGCAGCGAGCCGGCCGCGCAAGATGTCATGCTGTTCCTCAGGTCGGCGTTGCACACCTTCGTAGACCTGCGAGACCATATCTATCAAGTAAAGCATCCCATGTATATGAAGTGGAATATGAATAAACTATAGCAAGTCAGCAGTTCTAATAATGATTTGTGTCTGTGTGTAGAAACTTCTCGAGGCAGTTCCGGGCATCAGAGTGGGCAAGATAGCCCGCTCGGCGTTGTGGCTCCTGGCACAGTTTGCGGACACGCCGGGCCGGGCTCGTGCCGCACTTGCCGCTCTGTCCTCGGTCATACCGTCCGCGGCGTCCGGAGAAGACAAGGTGAGTCTGTGGCTCCTGTAGTATACACAAGATAGCCCGCTCGGCGTTGTGGCTTCTGGCACAGTTCGCGGACACGCCGGGCCGGGCTCGTGCCGCACTCGCCGCTCTGTCCTCGGTCATACCGTCCGCGGCGTCCGGAGAAGACAAGGTGAGTCTGTGGCTCCTGTAGTATACACAAGATAGCCCGCTCGGCGTTGTGGCTTCTGGCACAGTTCGCGGACACGCCGGGCCGGGCTCGTGCCGCACTCGCCGCTCTGTCCTCGGTCATACCGTCCGCGGCGTCCGGAGAAGACAAGGTGAGTCTGTGGCTCCTGTAGTATACACAAGATAGCCCGCTCGGCGTTGTGGCTCCTGGCACAGTTCACGGACACGCCGGGCCGGGCTCGTGCCGCACTCGCCGCTCTGTCCTCGGTCATACCGTCCGCGGCGTCCGGAGAAGACAAGGTGAGGCGGTGGCTCCCATGCTACTTCAAGTTAAACAAATGTCAACTTTTAATTACAATTAGTTGATTTCAAAGTGTTGATTATTATGTTTGAATTAAAGTTATGTTTCCAATTGTTTACAATTTTGGCAAAAAAGTCGTGAACGCAGGATAATAAATGGCAGGGTTGTTTTTGTAGGAGGAATCAGAGGCTGCGGCCGTCAAACCACAGGATACATCAGCCCCGCGACAACTGGTCACCAGTGACGGTACTTACGCCTCCCAGTCCGCATTCAACTTGCCAGTGTAAGTAAATTATGCCATTTTACATCATACATTGTATAGGTTTACGTTGCACTGCTGTCTTTGCGATTAGTCGAGAACATCTACAGCTTCTACTATAACAAGCACTTCAAGGACTACGTGAAATAAATTTTGTGGGTTGTTGTGTGTGTGTGTGTGTGTGTGTGTGACACGGACTTTGTGGACATAAGGGAAGACCTACTATCGACTGTGTCATTGTTCTCCAACAATATATAACTCCAAGTTCTCGTTGTAGTTGTAGGATGTTCTCAAAGATCGCTTCTTTACGGCTTGTTTCGCCTCGTTAATCAAATGCAGACTCACTGCACGCTGGCGTTACGGCGCTGGACTTAATAATAATAGTGCAAAAACAAAAATAAAAAATAATAATAATAGTAAATAATAGTAATAATAGTAGTTAATAATAGTAGTGCTTAAAATTATTTAAGAAAAATGTATATTGTATGTGCATAATCATTTATAATAAATTACCAAATAGTTTACAAGAATTACCTTTGACATTATTTAAGAAAATGCTATTTAAATTTTTGTTGTCAAAAAATTATTATAGGATTAAGGACTATTTAGAAGACAAATTGATGGAATTTAGATAACGTAATTTTACTAATAAATTTGCACGCCATATATGGCAGGATACGCTGGAAAAAATGCATTGTAACACCCTTTGTACCGTATTTTAGCAAATAAACATTTTTGATTTGATTTTGATTTTGCATAATTTCGAGTACGTTCAGCAGGTACTTTACCGGAAACGAGTTTCTAATAATTTCGATGTCGACACTTCGTTGACAATATTGATGAAACCTGTACTATTCGATAGACCATCTTAGGTCTAGCAATGCGTTTTTTATTTCGCACTTCTACAATGCCTAGGTCTCAAGATATAGGGCTTACAAGTTACTGCATGTCACGCAATATTGAACTTTCTGCCATTGAAATCAGGTGCATTCATAAAAATTTTTCAATTTTGCTTGGCTTATAAATGAACAATTTTTAGTTGTTTATGTGTAAATCGCTTGTGTAGATATAGAAGACACTGTAAATTGGTTTCCAGTAGTAGCTCGAGCAGTCCGTCTACCGTGGGGCTGTGGGCGGCGCTGGGCGAGGGCGAGCCCTTCACGGCGGCGTGCGCGTGCTCGGCGCTCTGCAAGCTGGCCCTCAAGCTGGACAAGCGGGACGCTACTGCTGCCATACATCTAGCCGCTACCCTGTTGGCCTTCCACAAGCAACACCCTGGTAAGTGTTCATTGTTTACTAGTAAGTCTGCTACTGGTGAGGGGAAATTTTGGTGTGACTGATAAATAAAATTGTATGACGTTGTTAACGTATTAACGTTGTTGTGTGGGCGGAGACGTCGGTGGACGAAATAGACCTCTACCACCTTCATGACGCGCCAGTCGAGGACATGCGGCAACAGAGCGGGCCTGGCAAACCATACGTCCACCATTGAATTACCCCGCATCTGCACACATGTTGGGACCGAACTCCGGTTTAGGACGGCCAGGCCTGTCTCCAGACCCCAGTCTTCCACCGTTCTGCCCTGTGTGTCCGTAAACCGGTAACCCCAAGTCACATTTTTGGCATTGAAGTCCCCGTAGACAAGCACAGGGGGGAATTGGAACCCTACGACGACGACTCTCGAGTTGTAGAACTCTGCGAGAGTTCGGCTCGGGGAAAAGTAAACGCCCGCCACGACTTTCTCCCCGAAACGTGCTGCCACGAAACCCTATTCTCTCTATATCGCCTCGAGGGACGGGGTTCCGGCAACGGCTGATAAAATTAAGGCCACTGAGCCGTTCAGGTCCTACACTCAGTCATCCCTGGACGGGCCAAAGTACGGCTCAGCGACCACGGGGATGTTGATCGACCTCTACGCCATGCTCTGGAGCATAAGGTCCTGAGCGGAGGCGCAGTAGTTGAAGTTAGCCTGCAAGAGGCATAATGGGGTCATTTATTGGCACTCCATATCAGTCTCCTCCGGAGACCCTTTTAGGGCCCGGCTGTAATAGGTACGGCGACGGCAACAGCAAAAAAGTGGCAGTCAAGAAAGAGGGTGCCCATCCTAACCTGTTCGACAGAGCACCCCCCAGTCCTGACGATGGTGGCCACCACCTCCTCTTGCGTCGCCGTATCGTCCAGACCCAGGATGCGCATGTCTGCGCCTTTGGTGGGTCTGAGACTCGGCTTCGACCGCATCCAAGGACACTCTTATCTTCTCTGCCAGAGCGCCGGCAGTCGGGCCGCTAGCCGAGCCGGTAACCTCCAGCATCAGGGCACCAGTCGCAGTGTGTCTGAACACGATGCCACCAGCAACACCAAACTCTTGGAGGTCCACCGCCGCCTTTGCCTTTTAAAGCACGTCGCGGTAGGTTATGCCTTTTTTTGCCGCTTCCGGCGGTAGTGTTATCAATACAGCTGCGGATTTCGGGGCACGAAGCCTAGCCGCGATGGTACGCTCCTTCCGCGCTTTATGGCCGCCCTTGCACTCTTTGCCGCCTTTTTCGATCCCCTGGCTACCTGCCAGGCGGCATCTGCTGAAGGGACTGCAGGAGGTGGTGGAGGCGGCCACCTTGCTGCAGGGACTGGGGCCCTCGCAACCGAGGCCTGTGAGGGCGCCCTCTTTGCCTTCACCTTCCCGGCAGTAGCATATGTGGCTGGCTGCCTTTAGCTAGCCTAAGGCTGGTCGGCTCGCCGCTAATGGGGTTCGCAGAACTATGGCCTCAAGAGACGAGAACCGACTCTGGAAGGCCGACAGAAGGCTCCTTCCGCACCAGAGCCAGGACCGGATCCTTTGCCGGCGCGCGCCCACTCCGCCTTTGTTGCGCCCTCTCCTGTGGCACCTCCGGTCGCCAGCTCGCAGCACGGCCAGGTCCGCTCGGAGCTCTCTCCTTTCAGGAGAAGCTTCATGGCAGCAGTCAAGCGGGCGACATCCGCCCGCATTTTCGTTCTGCCATCCGTTGTAGGCCCAACCTTACTATTGTGGCCGTGGCAGCGGAAATGGCCTTGTCTTTCGAGGACTATAACCTCTTCAAGGCCACTCCATTGATCGCTGCCCCCACGACCTCCGCAAACGTTGCCGTCGGCTCTGAGTTCAGCCGCCAACCGGCTGATCTTTCTTGTGGCAGAGATTGGCGCTCCATCCGAGGAGGACCCCAGGCCATCCCCCGGTTTTGGGCGCTCCTTAAGGAAGAACCTTGAGCCTCCTCGGCTCTGGTTGCCGTTAACGGCAAGCGGTTCGTCTCCGCCGCACAGTCACTCCAGAGTAACCCGGAGCTCCTTTTCTTGCGACACAGGTTGACGCGACTCGGCGGTGGTCTGCCGACCCACGGGACTATTATTGCCCAAGATATGGTGGGGCTGCCTTCCTTACAAGGGCAGGATTCTCACTCCTTGGGTAGGAGGGGACCCGCCTGGGGATTTTCACCATCAAGGACCATCAAGGATGATCAGTCATTGGGACCTGACTCTTCCCCGGGTGTTGAAGATTAGCTGCCAGCCCCAAGTGTCCACCAAAAACTGATGGATAATTGGGGCTGCCGTTGTCCAGGGTGCACCACGAGGAGACTCTTTAACACGCACCCCAGGAACTTTTTCCTCAAAAGATTTTTTTCGTGCGTTACGTGACAGATTCCAATCGACGCTATGGCTAAACAATAGCATCAATTCTAATTAAAAACCAAATTCAAAATTGCCGGGAAATATGGAAACGACTGAAGTTAAAAGGTTAAAAAAGTCGTTACGGGTATTGTTCTTACGGATTTCAAAGCTAAAAGTGAACTTAAAATTACTTACGTCACACGGATTCTACATCTCGTAAGCAGGGTTTACCGTGCAACTAGTATATAGAAGAAAAAAAAATTATTCGGGGCGCAAACTTTGTCAACATATATGTAAAAAAAAATATAGATACGTATATGACGACATCAACGACGGCGCGCCGTGGCGCCGATCCGCCGCGGCGGAGCGATAGGATCGTCACCATCTTGGTGTGGTGGCAAGGGCTCCATTTCGTAGGTGAAGTTTTTCATTAAAGCACGAAGTGTAAATATACCATCCAATCTTTAGAGGTAAAAACTAAATAGGAAATAACAATAGGGTAAGTTGACTACAAACTAATAAGTCCGTCAGTCAGATTTCCAAAAATACTAGACACGTATTTTTTCTTTTTTCATATAAACAAAAAAATGAAGACGACACAGTGCATTGAAAACTCGTGTGACGTAACTGCACGCTACACTTTTAGCGAGGCGTGACGTCACCAGCCACCACTCCTGATGTTTTATGCCTTTTATATTTGTCAATGTTTATTTTTTTTATACAATTATAAAGTAGCGCTTGACCGCAATCCCGCCTGATGGTAAGCAGTGACGCAATCGTTGGTGGTAAAGCGCACTAGTTTATTAAAAGCCTATTCACTCTACCCGTGAAGATACTCAAATTGTAGTCAAGTTGTTCCAGTCTCTCGATGTACATGGTATAAAGGAGGAGGCGAAACGCTTCGTCCGGATCGTAGTGGTGTTAACAACGTAAGGGTGGAAACTTGCCGTACGACGGGTCGTCCGATGGTGGAACGGAGATGTGGGAATTAAATCATGCAATTCCCTCGCACACTCCCCGAAATGCATCCTATAGAACACCGAAAGGCTGGCTACTCTACGCCTGTGCTCTAGGCTTTGGAGACCAACTCGAGTTAGATCAGGGTCACCAATCAGCCTCTTTGCACGTCTCTCCACTGAATCCAAAGTGGCCAGGTGACACTTGGGAGCACCAGCCCAAATGTGGCTGCAGTACTCCACACACGAACGACGACATTTTCCAAAACGACTGTGTCTACGTTATTTTGTGTAAACGCTGTGAAGTTATTTTGTAATGGCGGCACGTGAGCCGCCATTACAAAATAACTTCACAGCGTTTGCCCCACTACTACATAAGTCAAATGAGCAACTTTTATTAAATGATATAGTTATCCACGACATACGCCGAACCTCCGTGGCGCAGCGGTAGCGAACGCGGCCGCTGCGCAAGGAGGCGCGGGTTCGATCCCCGCGCCGTGCAAATATTTGTATGCATGAATATGAATATCTGCACTGGTCTGGTCGTGCCTCGGAAAGCACGTTAAGCCGTTGGTCCCGGTTGCCATACGAACATCTAGTGGCACCCGTTACGGGTTGTTGGAGCCCTCAATAGTTCAACAATTGGTCTAACTGCAATGCTTCGATATCGCCTTCGGGTTGTGAAGGTCAGACGGCAGTCGCTTCACGGAAAATATCGAAGTTTAGCCAAAATCTGCAGTTAGACTGGTAAAGCGGACCCCAGACTCCAAAGCTGAAAAACTTCGGATGCGACTGGGATTAACGCTGAGATGATGATGATTTATCCACGACATATGGTTTAATAAAGAAATGGTTATTGATAACTGAACAACTGAACTGAAAAATAAACATATTTTGAAATGTTTATTTCGTTGCGGGACCTAAGACAGTTGAATCGTTTCTCCGGGACTCGTCGAGCTTCATTGCTCGGCGTTTTTCTGTCGGTCTCCACTGTTGATTCTGGCTTTCAGGAGTTGCAGTGGGTTGGGAAAAGTGTGGCGGGTTTTGTCACATATAAAAAAAAAAAAAAAAATTGAAATGGATTTTATGGTCACCGCGCGCGCGGGAATTCATGCGCAGCGCGTAATACAGTCAACGAAAGCCGTCCGCTTCTATATTTTTCATTCACTAGGTCAGAGTTATGGAGTTTCTTAAACAGGCTAGAAGTGACTGATACCAAAGCGACGTGCCGCATTGTAAGATCTGGGATCTTGCTCGAAAAAAATCCATAATTAGGTTTTCGATTTCAACCACCATTCATGGTCTACCGGACCCTTGTGCGTGGCTCTAAGTATGAAACTGTCCATGGTCGAGCAACCATTGGGTAGCTGCTAAAATAGTCCTTACATTGGGGACAGTGGGGTTTATAATTCCTTGAGCTCGTATCCTAGGTCTGCTCTAGTACGCGTAGTCTGCGAGCAGCGTGTTCAGCACTTTGTAGGTACATTCGCACTATTTCGAGAAACTCGCGGTTTGTGTATTTGATATAGTGATCGATGCCCGAACGATTTTAGGTAAGGATAGATACACAATTCGTAAACGTAGCCCGTTAACTGCCGGGCCGACGTTTGCGCACGAAGTGATCAAACGCACCGCCAGGAAAGTGCACAGTCCGCCTGGCCACACCCTACTGCCTTCAACCCGCGCGGATTTTATCCTCGCTGCATAGCGCCGCGTGCCCTGCTCGGCGTGCGTGCGTATACTACAATATTGTTAAAAAAAGTTACAAGACTGAACTATTTTCATTTTTTTTTGTGTGGGTATGTGCTTAAGCTGATAGTGAGATTAAAATAAGAATTCAGTTACTTTCGAAGGTTTAAAAATGTGCTGTCGTGAGTGTTGTTTTCGAGGGAGAAAGAATAGTATTTGACCCAAAATTTTTTTGTTTAGGGTCCGGCGGCGCGACTTCCGGTCTGACGGCGGACGACCTGGAGCACGGCGCCATGTGCGTGCTGGCAGCCAGCGCGCGGCCCCCCGTGCTGCGGGACGCACTGCTGGGGGGGGCCGCCGACGCACTCGCCGCACTACTGGCGCTGCCCGACCGCGCCACCATCGCGCTCGACGGCAACGAAAAGGTACCTCACACACTCCCCTACCTAACTAGGGGGCGCAATCCCCACACTACTGGTGCTGCCCCACCATCGCGCTCGACGCCAATGAAAAGGTACCTCACACACTCGCCTACCAACACTGCTGGGGAGGGCCGCGGACTCGCTCTGCCCGTCCGCTCCGTCTGCCGTGTCCTGAGAGCGATTCAGCAGCAGTGTTCGGTGAGGATCTCCGTTAGGCTGAAGGTGAGGGCACCGTGGCTTCTCTCTACCTACTCTTCAAAGAGAGGACTTACCGCCACTATTGTGGCGTGCCCGCACTGGGTTGCGACAATCGCACTCTCCATGTCGCGATTAGATCCCGCCGGAGCTCTGTCCGTCGTACCGCGATTTCTTGCGACAGAAGGAGGAGGAGGCAAAACGTGCCATGTGGATGTGGGCGAGGGCGAGCGCTTTGACCTCCAAATGCCATGGCGGCAATCCGCCAAGAAGGCTCGCCACCTTAGCAGAGACTTGCGGTATCCCCGGACCAGCTGAACGGCCATGACCCTCTGGGACACGGTCAGGCATCGGGCTGGTGGCTTACTTAGCGACCGCGCCCGCATCGGTGCCACGTAAAGGGCCATGGACCACAAAGCCCCTGCGTAGAGCCTCCGGCGGGAGGCGTTTGATCCCCCTAGATTGGGGAGGAGCCGCCCCAGGACAGTCCCAGCCCGTTCCACTCTGGGAGCCAAACGTCGGAAGTGCTCCTCTAAGTTTCAACGGCTGTCGAAGACGAGTTCCAGATATTTTATCTTAGACCCGACGCCGATGTGAAGCCCTCCTACCGTTATATGGCGCGTTCCGAAGACCATGAAAGCACACATAGGTCTTGGACTTGAGCAGGGCCTCTAGTCCCAATTGCCGGATCCTCTCGACGATTGTCGCAACCCCGAGGGTCGCCGCCTGTTGCGACCTTCCTTGAACCAAAACTAGTGTGTCGTCAGCGTAACAAACTACGTTGACGCCGATAGGGTGGTCGGCGCACGGCACCCAGTCGTAGCCGATATTCCACAGATGCGGAGTCAGGACTCTCCCAGTTCCACATATCTTGGTGACCGGGGTAGATAACGGCCCTGTCCGTCAGATAGGCCTCGACAACTCGACAGAGATATCTTGGCATCCGGTTATACTGGAATGCCTCCCTGATGCAACTCCAAGAAGTGTTTTGTTTGAGACGAAACCCAATGTGGATTACATTGGGTTATACTAATATTATAAATGCGAAAGTAACTCTGTCTGTCTGTCTGTTACGCTTTCCCGCCTAAACCTCTCAACCGATTTTGATGAAATTTGGCACAGACAATCTTTGGACCCTGAGAAAAAACATAGGCTACCTGTTATCCCGGAAAAATTTGATATTCCCGAGGGAAATCTAAAAAGCGCGATATAACCGAACACCACGCGGGCGAAGACGCGGGCGGAAAGCACACAATCTTTAGACCCTGAGAAAGGATATAGGCTACCTTTTATCCCGGAAAAATGTGATGTTCCCGAGGGAAATCTAAAAAGCGCGATATAACCGAAATTTACGCGGGCGAAGCCGCGGGCGGGAAGCTAGTTAAATATATATGACTGAGACCTTTCTCAGTCATATATATTTAATTACATTGGGTTTCCTAGATAGGCTACCTATTATCCCGGAAAAAATTGATTTTTCCGGAGGGAAAACTAAAAAGCGCGATATAACCGAACTCCACGCGGGCGAAGCCGCGGGCGGAGAGCTAGTCCATACTTCCATACTAATATTATAAATGCGAAAGTAACTCTGTCTGTCTGTCTGTTACGCTTTCCCGCTTAAACCTCTCAACCGATTTAGATGAAATTTGGCACAGACAATCTTTAGACCCTGAGAAAGAACATAGGCTACCTTTTATCCCGGAATAATTTGATGTTCCCGAGGGAAATCTAAAAAGCGCGATATAATCGAACTCCACGCGGGCGGCAAGTTCTCTATAATTCTACATTTTGTAGAAATGAAAACTTGTCTCTAATGTTCTGATTATTTTCCAATAGAAAATCTCGTCGGACGCTCGGCTTGTAACATAATAATGATTTAATTTCTATGTATTGAACAACAATCGATTAAAATATACACGCAATACATTACCGCTTTTGTCCTACAGGACAGAGAACCAAAACGTCAAGACAACAAAGTGGACATTGAGGCTGGCATTGTATTCGCACAATTAGCTGGCAACACTGCCGCCAGCACTCATCACGATATGTTTGAGTTATCGCTCAGTAAGGCGCTTCAAGGTAAGACTGATTTTATTTATTATCGTAGTATCGTACGTGCAGCATCGTCCAAGCGAACACAATCTGTAACGTAACGTTAACATGATACACGTTAATGTTCGATTAAATACTTGCAACAATGAGAATGCAGGAAAAATCTGCTTTTTACAATGAAAAAATGTTTTTTGATGGGTATTGGTTTCTTGTATTACTCTACAGTGAAGTCACTTGTTAAAATATTTTCCATTCTTTTAAATTGGATAAAACTTTGCTAAAATAGAAGCCGTTTCAGCGTGTTGTATCAAATCAAATCAAAGCATTTATTTCCAATAAACCAGTTACAGGCACTTTTGAATTGTCAGTAGGTTGGTCAGTCAGTAAGGTGAAGCTAGTCGCCCATTCCAAAAAGTAGATACCTATGGAGAAGAATGGGCCAGAAACTCCATGGACACTCTTTTAAATTATAAGCTACAAGTATTTGATTACATCATTCATTTTGAAATGAACCGTATGAGAACGATGCAGAAATGTATGCTAAGAGCGTCCATTATGGAAAAGACACAAAAAAAAAGACTAACCCAACAAGTAGATGCTTTACAGCAAGTACATTGTGTTCACTGTGTATTGTTTTATACACAATTATTTTTAGAGTTCTGGGTCCAAAGTGTAAAAACGGACTTTCCTATTACTAAGACTCAACTGTCTGTGTGTCACCAGGCTATATCTCAAGAGCCGTGATAGTTAGACAGTTTAAATTTTCACACATGATGAATTTCTGTTGACGCTATAACAACAAGTACTAAAAATTTTGTTTAGCTAAAGAATGCTACGTGCGTGTATTCGATCTGCACTTCTTCAGTATATACAAAATATAGTTGCAATAAGACGTTCTCGTCCCCAGGGCGCGGTAGTGGTGCGAGCGAGGAGCGCGGCAAGCTGTCCAAGGTGACGCAGCTGACGGGCTTCTCCGACCCCGTGTACGCCGAGGCCATCGTGGCCGTCAACCAGTACGACATCGTGCTGGACGTACTCGTGGTCAACCAGACAGGTGAGTCTCAGCTATACATGACGAACTTATCGATAATTACCGCAAGGGAAGTTAAAAGTTGTTTTGGATTTCTACTATAACAGTGTTTTGTCCTATAAGAGCTCATAGATTTGCGACGTTGTCTTCAATTTGATCTGTAATAGTGTACCTTAATGATATAGTTTGAAAGTGCCCTTAAATGGACTGAAACACAAAAAACCTCCGCTGGATCGGTACCAGCCCCCTAATCGGCGAACACATTTTTGTGAAATGATTGTGACTAGTAGTATTAGTTGGGATCGTTCGGACCGACCATTGGTCCGTTCGGTCCAAACGATCCCAACTAGTCTCAATCATTTGACAAAAATGTGTTCGTCGATTAGGGGGTAGGTCATGACATACGACTCTACCCTTAGATTATAATGTAAATATTAATTGTAGTAGCCTCTAAATGTACGTTAATAGACTTGGATAAAACTTTGTATGTTATCGCCGTTCATTTTTCCACATTTTTTTAAATAATTATAAACTGCCTTCCTATTCACTCAGTTTTTTTTGAGTGAATAGGCTTAATAGTGTGCTTTACCATCAACGATTGCATCACTGCTTACCATCAGGCCAGTCAAGCACTAGTTTAAACTATTCTCTGCAAAAAAAATCGTTGATAAAAGCACTATTAAGCTGACACTCAAAAAAAAAATGAGTGAATAGGAAGGAAGACGGCAGTTGAGCGAGGTGATGCAATGTTAAACCCAACAACTCGACCAATGATGCTGTGCCAGAGGGAGATTGGTCTGACCCTCCACGACCAAACTCCCGACACAACAACATTTAGCGCATCTTACCCGGCACACATCGTAACATAACTGCTCAGACCCGTCCTCCGTACAGCTTCACCAGACATCGTACCAGAACACGACGAATCGCTTGGCAAGACTTTGTCTGGTGGGTGGTAACTTCTGCCGGCAGCCGATGTTATGGCCTACCATCGAGGCTGCGCAGTAGTGTATTAATTTACTTTCATTAATTTCAAATCTGTAAATGCGATCATTATTATTTTCATACATGTGGTAGTCAAGACTAAAAACATAATTATAAATGTATTTCTAAAATTTTAACTTTACAAACAATTGGTACCTTATAATCCTCGCTACCTCCCGCCTTACCTAACTACTGTCCTATTCGATATGATTGGACTCACGTATACCACGTCGGTACACTACTGAAACATGTTCGATCTGTGTGGTTGCCATGAATTTTCATTACGAGACCCGATCATACGCATCGAGCGCGTTTGGCGCTTTCATTGGCTGAAAGTTCTTATAACCTTGAAGCGGGCCAATCGATGACTCAAAAGCAGTCGATATCGATGATCGAGTCTTCGTAATGAACACTCATGGTAGCCACACTGTTTTGCTACATCACCATGTCATAAAATAAGGTTCTGAAATAGGTTTTAATCTAGTTAAACCCTTTGGTGTGGTGGTCGTGTGTTGATATGTGATGAGTTCCGCAGACGACACCCTTCAGAACTGCACGGTGGAGCTGGCTACCCTCGGGGACCTGCGGCTGGTGGAGCGGCCGGCCGGGGTCGTGCTGGCGCCGAGGGACTTCGCCACCATCAAGGCACACGTCAAGGTCGCCTCCACGGAGAACGGCATCATCTTCGGCAACATTGGTCAGTATACTACGTTCTTTATAAATATTATCACAACCAAAGAGATGATAAGATGATCTCTTCTAAATCTTCTTGATAAAGTTTTTGTTATTCTTAATTATGTCGAATATCAGAAGTTGCAACGGAGGGGCCACATATTTGTTTAACAGAAATAGGTTTTTGACCTAAGAGTAGGTCAAACACCTATGTCACTAGATTTACGTACCGAGCCCCCCTCCGGTCTCATTCGTGAATCTTTGACAGTTGTTACAGATAGCCAAAAAACTTAAAATCTTGCAACTAATCTTACCAAGGGGTATCGTATTACCCAGTACATTACTGAGTTAAGACTAGACCCCTACCAGAACATAATTTGAAAAAGGCTTAACAAGTCATGATCAGTTGTAAGATCGCGTGAAAAGATTTTGTTTTAATTTATTTTTAGCTAATGATACTATAGGTACAAAAAAGTATATTTTTCAACTATAACGATAACTCACGATCTGTTAGGTAACTCAAGATTTGAGTTAACTTACGATTTGATTGGTAACTCACGATTTGATAGGTAACACACAATTTGATAGGTAACTCACGATTTGATAGGTAACCCACAATTTGATAGGTAACTCACGATTTGATAGGTTACCCACAATTTGATAGGTAACTCACGATTTGATAGGTAACTCACAATTTGATAGGTAACTCACGATTTGATAGGTAACCCACAATTTGATAGGTAACTCACGATTTGATAGGTAACCCACAATTTGATAGGTAACTCACGATTTGATAGGTAACCACAATTTGATAGGTAACTCACGATTTGATAGGTAACCCACAATTTGATAGGTAACTCACGATTTGATAGGTAACACACAATTTGATAGGTAACTCACGATTTGATAGGTAACCCACAATTTGATAGGTAACTCACGATTTGATAGGTAACCCACAATTTGATAGGTAACTCACGATTTGATAGGTAAGTCATGATTTCCTCTTTCACCACAGTATATGAAGTATCAGGAGCTTCAATGGACCGCGGCGTGGTGGTCCTGAACGACATCCACATCGACATTGTGGACTACATCCAGCCCGCCGTCTGTACCGACGCCGACTTCAGGCAGATGTGGGCAGAGTTCGAGTGGGAGAACAAGGTCATTTTAATATATTTTATTATTAGTTTAATAGTTAACAAGTTATACTCTTTTATTAATGTAGAATTTAATTTAAGAATCGTTTTTTTTTTTTAATTACTCGTGGTGTTATAAAAAACAATTATTTGTTGAATTATTTCCTAACAAGCTTTCCTCCCGCGACTTTACCCGCGTGGAATTTGGTTATAAGGCGCTTTTTAGTTTTTTTTCTCTCAGGAATGTCAAATTTTTCCGCGATAAAAGGTACCTTATTATTTAATCCGGACTTCTAACTTTACGACTGCAAAATTTCAAAGCAATCGGTTCAGTAGTTACGGGGTGAAAGCGGAACAAACAAACAAACTCACTTTCCCATTTATAATATTAGTAAGGATATCTGTCTGGTAATGTTAACGTGATTGTATTCCACAGGTGTCCGTGAACACGAACATCACAGACCTGCGCGACTACTTACAACACCTGCTGTCTTCGACCAATATGAAGTGTCTCACTCCTGAAAAGGTAACAGTCTCCGTTTACCAATTGTGAATCTCTTAAAAACTTGTGATTTTTATTTGTGGGGTGAAGTCATACGTGGAAGAGGCTCAAAGCCTAGGTGACCTACAATCTAGGATTATAAACGCTTTTGACGAAGTGAAAAATGTGTGACTAGTGTTTTAAATAAAATACAAAGAGGTGGACTACATTTTGAACATTTATTAAAATACAGTGATTGATTTAAGATTGATTGACATTATTTAGGGGTAAGGATTTTTTTTGACTGTTTTTGATTGAACATTATTGTACACAAGTAATTGATTCCATTTTTTTAAATATGCCTTAATGCAGAAGTATGGACGCCAGCAGGTCAACCTACCCGAAACTATCAAACTTTGCCAATCAAACTTGAACCATAAAGCTTTAGAGATAAAGTTGAAAATCTGACAGTGACGTGATGCCAATAATTTGAATTCATTACGTTTTTATTAAAAGTGCACTAACTAATTTTTTCGATAAACGTCAATCCTAAAAATTAGATTAGAATTGCGTAAATAGAGCTCTGAGTTGCTCAGCCGTTTTTTAACTGTTTTGTTTATTGTTAATCGAAGCTTTATTTTCTGCATTTCAATGGTCCTAAGCCCATAAAAGTATGAAGAAAAAATTGGAATTACTCTGCAAATAGCAGCTAATTCGAACCTGATAAAATAGCAATCTCTTAAATGAAAAATTAAGGGTGTTGACCTAAAGTCATGCGGGGGCCGCGTGGGGTGCCGGTACCTACAGGCCGCCTAGTGAACATGCGGGCAGCGCCGGCGCGCGGGTGTCCTGTGATGTTCCCGCCGTCCGCACTCCGCCGAACATAAATGGGATCGCGTGCGGTGACCATAACATCGGTTTAAAAATAAACATCTTTCGTTATCAATAACTATTTTTTTTTTGTACTAAAACATATCAAAGTAATAATATTTTTATCTATAAAACTTATTTAACTATAAGTTGACAAAGTTTGCGCACTGGATAAAATTTTATCCTGTATATTAGTATAGATTTACTGTCGATAACAGCTCTTGGCCGGTTTTCTTTTTAGGGTACCTACTCAAGCACGGTTGTTCTGGGTCTGGCTCTTTGTGTATGTGAGGTTATATGTTTGTAAACGCACACACGATAAAGGAGATATTCCTAGTGTGGGGCAATGTTTTCTTTAAAAAAAAAAGCAACTTATTTCAGATAGAGGGTGATTGTACACTTTATTACTACCTGTAGAGGGCAAGTCGCTTAGTGAGAAAAGAAATCTGTACTATGTTGCATTATGGTCTTTTATAACCCTTACTTATTTACTTTTCTTCACCAGGCATTATCTGGCCAATGCGGCTTCATGGCAGCGAACCTGTACGCTCGCTCCATCTTCGGAGAAGACGCGCTCGCCAACCTGAGCATCGAGACTCCGCTACACAAGCCCAACTCGCCCGTCGTCGGACATGTCAGGATACGGGCTAAGAGCCAGGTATGTAGCTTGTTGTACACTTACAAATATATCAGACATTATTGTCCATAGATTGTTACAACTCGCGCGAGTTAACTGTACACCTCGCTCTGTGACGTCATTCGGACGGTAACGTTTGTAAAAAAGAGAGTTATGTTAAAAAAATTAAATAATCTTTTTCCCCCGAATTAATTCCAACTTTTCCGAAATTTGGTAAGATAAAAAAAGTGACTACACCATTTTGACGGTATTATTATAAGCGATGCGACCACGTGCCGCGTGCCCTGCCCCCTGTCGCCCGGGGAAGGGGTTTCTACCGCACATGTATTAAGTTACGTCTTGTTACGAAATAATATCTCTTTTTAGGGTTTTTTTTTATATAAATTATAAACCAGCGCTTGACCGCAATCCCGCCTGATGGTAAGCAGCGATGCGATCGTTGATGGTAAAGCGCGCTAGCCTTGAAGACACTCAAATTGTAGTCCGACGGAAACACCGCCGCAAGTTGTGCCAGTTCCTTGATGTACGCGGTATAAAGGAGGAGGCGAAACGCTTCGTCCGGATCGTAGTAGTGTTAACAACGTAAGGGTGGAAACTCGCCGTACGATGGGTCGTCCGATGGTGGAACGGGGATAGGGGAATTAAATCATGCAATTCCCTCGCACACTCCCCAAAATGCATCCTATAGAACACCGAAAGGCTGGCTACTCTACGCCTGTGCTCTAGGCTTTGGAGACAGTCTCGAGTTAAATCAGGGTCACCAATTAGCCTCTTCGCACGCCTCTCCACTGAATCCCTCCATTCCATGAATGAACATTGATAAATTGGCATTGGTCGACATGGGCTCCGATGAGCATCCGTCGACAACAACTCGGAGGGACCAGCCAGTCAGGCCAGCAGAAATGCCGTACGCTGGAAGCTTACTCAAAAGGCCAGCGTGCCATACCCGGTTGAAGGCCTTCGAGACATCAAGGGAGAAGGCTTCTTTACGTTTAGCCCGGCTTGTATCCATTCGTAGAATCAGTTATCAATACCTAACAATACCTTCGCAGATCGGACAGGGTTTTCTTTACGTTGGTGCAACCAACAGGTTTCACTAATGCGTCGCAAATGTAAAAAACAAAAACAAACTTAATAAAAAAAAAATACTTAACAAAGCAAAAACTCTACAGAAACAGTAATAAGAACAGGGGATTTAAACTGTATTTAGACAATTGTAACAAAGATGCTATCGCTGTGAATGCGGGGTGCCGCGCGGGGAAGCGGGAGAGGGGTCGCATTCCAGCGCGGTGCACAGTTAACTCGGTGTCCGTCTGCGGAGGGAGTTACAGATGTATAAAGGTCTCCTTGTCCTTGTTGTGTGACCACTGGTTGTGTGTTTAGAAACACATAGGCATAATCTTAATCGTAATCTTCGTACTGAAAGGGTGAAAATGGGACTAAGATTCCCCTATCTGTCCATTTATTACGATATATAGACAGTTTTTTACAGATGATGTAGTTCTGTTGCCACTGTAACAACAAATCCATACTAATATTATAAATGCGAAAGTATCTCTGTCTGTCTGTCTGTCTGTCCGGCTTTCACGCCATATCTACTCAACCGATTTTGATGAAATTTCGCACAGACAATCTTTAGACCCTGAGAAAGGACATAGGCTACCTTTTATCCCGGAAAAATTTGATGTTCCCGAGGGAAATCTAAAAAGCGCGATATAACCGAACTTCACGCGGGCGAAGCCGCGGGCGGAAAGCAAGTAATATACAACGTGTAACATAAAGGGTATACTATACATAACAAAGACATGGCATCTTTACATGATATTAAACGATATTGGAAGGGTTTCGTAATCCTATCTCTTTATGTTAAGAAGTTATGAGGAAAAACACCGCCTGTGATAGGCTACTATCATACTAGTCGCACAGAGATATTGAAGACATTTATCGGATTTTGGCAAGTAACGTGACGTGTAACGAGTAGTTATTAACCTTTTGAACGCCCATCTATATAATACGCGACGTGTCCTCCTGCGCCACACTACAAATGTATAACGTATCTATAGTAAAACGTAGGGATGGGATTAGTGTCCTATCGACAAATAATATTATACATTTAAAATAATGTTTATTCACCAATTTACGAAGCTAAATAAAAACTGTAATCGTAATTTCAAATTTTATTTCATAAAAAAAAAAACAATATGAAAACCTGGATATATTCCCCACAATAAAGAAAAGAATTTTAAATTTATTAGACGTGTGTTCTACAAGACACATCCCTATTTGTCTCCAAATGTAATCCTTCTACTTCATATCAAGTAGTTGGCGCTCGAGGCACGTCAAAATCCTTTCTGTTCTAGGGATGTTTAGATTTCTATGGTATATATTTTATATTCACTGTGGTCGAGTTACACGTGCATAAACTCAACCGATTCCTGCATAATTTAGTTCGTTTACTTACAACAAATACTATTAATAGAAGCTAAATACGTGGTTTTCTACGTTTTAAAAAATAAAATAAAATGGAGGGTAAGTGTCTGTTTTACACAAGACCTTTTTTTTTAATGGTGTCGCTAAATACTCGCAATTATTTTTCTGGTTTGTAGAAACTAATAGAAAACTGAAGAAAATTCCTGAAACGGAAGTTGACGACTTAACGGAATGTCAAGACGACGAACTATTTCAAAATTCTGATTCAGACTTGAACAACTCGCAATAATTCGTCATATTCACAGTCACAATTTTTTTTATAAAGACACGTGCGCCAACTCAAGATGTAAACATTGCACTACACTAAAATGCACAAAGTCACTATGACCTTGAAACCCGTCCGCTTATGACGTCACAGATTTCCTTCTATACACGTCGGTGGCGCGTACGGACCGACAACTAACTAACTTTGTAGGGATGGGTTTTTCAAACGGGATTTCACTATCGACAATGATTAGAAAACCTATTAATTCTTGATTAAGGTGAATAAAACCTAGTTTAAAGTGTACAATATTTATAAAATATTATATATTTACGTCATTTTCTTGCAATAATAGTATTTATGATCATTTCGACGAGATGAAATATAGCGAGGTCTTCGTCGTGTCCCATCACTGGCTTACTTGATATCAAGTAATTGGCGCTGGGGGCATTAAAATATTTTCTGGCGTTTTTGTTTCTATTGAAAATTAAACAAATAAGAACTTATTATGCGTGAAAAAGTTAAAAATATGGTTGATAACAGGGCAAATTTCCATAAAAACAAAATAAAAGGTCTTGTAAAAGTCGTAAATTTATTTTATACTGTGATTACTTCTAATCAAGTAGTGGCGCCTGAGGGCACGAAAATCTCGAACTTGTATAGAAGTGATTGGCGTTCAAAAGGTTAACGTATGTAGTGTGCTGCCACGTTTGTTATGACTTGATTATAAGAAACACACGAATCCGAAAATTTGGTACCAATTTTTTGAGTATTTTATTTTGAGTTGAAACCCTTCCGATATCTTTTGATATCATCTAAAGATGCCATGCGCTTGGTATGTATATACCCTTTTTGTTACACGTTGTATAAATAATTAAATATGTAATAGTTTCCGTACCATTATAAAAATCTCTTCATGTCCGAGTCAGACTCTCACTTCACCAGTCTTTTTGCCTTATTTTTCAATACATCTCACACATACTTTTTACCCCTCCAGGGCATGGCGCTAAGTCTGGGAGACAAGATCAACATGATGCAGAAGACTCCCCAACAGAAGCCAGCTGCCAGCACCATTCCCGCCGCGTAAGATATCACCATCATAGTATTGACTATCTAACAACTACACTGTGTGACACGATTTTAGTCCTAAAGGCTACTAGTATTAAAGAGCGTTCAGTCGCGAACGATAATGTTTAAAGTCTATTGTTGCTTGCATGTATTTTTTTCTTGAGGTCGATCACTAGGGAAATGTCACAGCGCAGTATAAAGAAATCCTTAACAAAAAATTCACAAATTTATGAAGAGAAAATTCACGAAACAGTTTCGCTTTATACAAAGATTGTTGTGACAAGATTAATATGCATGTGCCCATCATAATTCGTTTTCAAGTTTATATATTAAGCCTCCTGCTCAGTGTGAAATCTGATAAACATTATATGACGCAACCGTACGCGAGATTAGACCTTGTTATGTAGTCTTTAAAGTCGACAATCCAAATAGCATCCTACGTATCCTATGACCCGGTTCGTAAGATGTTTAAAATTAGAATTATTGTAGCGAGGCTGATACTAAATTAGAACTTAATAGGACAGTTTTAAGAAATGTATTCGCTTGCGTAGATTTGGAAGGAAATTACTTGTAAACACATGGTTCCGTTAGCGCTATACAAGGTCTCATGAAATGATCAGGTAGAATATCGATATTTATAATTCTGAAATGTTTTACAGATCTTCCGCGTATTAATAAGTTCCTAGCCATGTATTAAATTTAAATTAGTTCGATAATAAAACTAAATTCTGCGAAACTAACCGCATTTGTGTTTTGAGTTATTTTATAAGCCGTTGCATATATGTTACTTACTGAAACTTTTATGTTTTATGTAGGCGAGGCCTGGCAAGCGCCGGGGTTAGTAACGCACGGCAGAAGAAGAAGACGTAAACCTGTGTTACTCTAGGTTATGTCGAGTCTTGAACCCTCCAGCTGGCTATCTCACAATCTCACTTTTATAGTCGAAATTTTGTAACAGAAATATGACAAAACCTGTGATATTTGTCTTGTATTGTGTCGGTCTGCCAAAATTATCATTAAGATTAATTTTGACCATATCAATGGGTAGACGATATATATTTTTGAAATGAAATCTGGATTCCACATTTTAATTTTGACTTTAGTTGTTCTTTGGAATAATGCTATTATTTGTTAAATGATACCTAAACACTTGACCGATTTCGTCAGTTAAAATAATGTTGATCATGATATTTGACAGCTTTTCCCACTTTAGTAACGTTCGTCTGTCGAAAAATATCGATATCGATAAAGACGGGTGAGTGTATAGGAAACGTTAGATTAATTATTTTTATTTGTTTATATATTTTCATTTGAATGCAAAGCATTGTAGATGGAATAAGTGTCTCATTGTGTAGTTGTTAGTTAGTCCCTTTCTATTACGCTATTAGTTGTAACGAACATATATTATTATAGATTTATTGTATTGAATATACCATTTAATAATTATAAATGTTATGCTTTTATTTATCAACCTCTTATTTCCATATCGATCTTGAAGGTAATTAAAAGGATTCACTTTTCAAATAGACATGGGTTTGCAAAAGTTACTCTATTTCGTCTTTATACAATATGTTAAGAAAACCCTGTCCGACCCGTAAGGATAGTAAAGGTTAGGTAAACACATGACCAAATAACATATAAAATTTTACATAATCATCATACTAACAATACTAGTGAATTTTGAAATTACCTTTTTTCGCGCCCGAATTAATTTCAACTTCCCCAAAATTTGGTAATTTTTAAAAAGTGACATCATTATTTTTGACGGTATGATTCTGAGCGAATAGCGATGCGACCGCGTGCCGCGTACCCTGCCCCTTGTAGTCATTAGTGGAATCAGTTATCGATACCTAACAATTCCTTCACGGATCGGACAGGGTTTTCTTTACATATTGTATATTTTTCACAGCCATTAATTTTCCTAATAATTAAACTGTAGTAATAAGATAAGCTTTGGCGATTATCGACGCAAAATATAAACAAGACGTGATTGACGGTCACGTTTTATTTATTCAAGGCTTTTTAGTGGCTCGTAAAACTATGTAGTACTAGTAAATAGATTCATCTTTATAACTCGATCGCTTTTAACTACCGTGTGGTTAATAGTATGGGACGTTCAGTTCTATAAAATAACGCTAAAAGTATCATCGTCAAATGCAAAACTTACTTTATTAACAACAGTTTAACATGTACTTATTTTTATTCCGCTTCCCTTGACACGTCATCGACATCGGCTGCCGGCAGAAGTTACCACCCACCAGACAATGTCTTGCCGCCAAGCGATTCGTCGTGTTCCGGCATGATATCTGGTGAAGTCGTACGCAGGACGGGTCTGAGCAGTTGTGTTGCGATGTGTGCCGGGTACGATGTGCCAAATGTTGTTGTGTCGGGAGTTTGGTCGTAGAGGGTCTTCAGATCAATCTCTCTTTGGCGCAGCATCGATGGTCGTGTTGTTGGGTTTAACATTGCATCACCTCGCTCAACTGCCGTCTTCTTTCCTATTCACTCAACCTTGTCGAGTGAATAGGTTGTTAATAAATTAGCGCACTTTACCATCTACGATTGCACCACTGCTTACCATGACATAAGGCGGGATTGCGGTCAAGCGCTAGTTTATGATTAAAATAAAAAAGAAGAGTTGCTCGTAAGGCCAATGGGGTACAATCTAACGTAAGCAATGGACTGAGTTTCGAGTTGAGCTGCACGATTTCAGAACAAACGCATTTATTGGATATCTCTCAATCTGTGTGATTTTGTCCTCAAAAGATCATCTCAGACATCGTTAAAAGAGAATCTGAGTTTTTTTCGGCCTCTCTCTGACTAGCTATATAGAAAACTGCGACCTCATCTAGTTTTTAAAATATTATTGTAGAAAAAAGTGTTCAAGGCAGGCAAAATAATGTTGGTACCATATCGATACTTTCTGTTTCCTTAGGGTGACCACGCTGGCTGTTAGCCAAGTATTCAAGACTCACTTTTCAGACTAAACAAGTGCAATTTATTATCACTCACTGTCAGCTTTATATTTAGGTACTGATGACTAATCTAAGGAGCTTGTGCCTAAATATTAAGGTCGCAAAGCAGGGTGATTGCACATCAGTACCAGTAGCTGGGTTTAGAGTAATGAGTTTCATTCGCGGGGTAGGTCTGTAGATATGTAATCTTCTTTACATATCAAAATTATTCAAGACACTCCATGCCGCGGCAAACATATTCAGCAGCGGTTTAACGTGTTTATCGACGCTTGGAAATATCCACGAATTATAGTCGTTGCGGGTTGTTAAAAGCCCGCAGTCTGACAACTACTATTACCAAGGTGTTTTATGTTAATCAGTACTTTGGTCTTAGAGGTCACGTCGAGGCATTCAGGTAGTTGTTGCATGTCAAATACTTATATCCAGATGCATCCAGTGAGATTAGAAGACGATCCAAAATTAAGAAAAGGCTAGGACAGATAATTGATTTTTGACGACTAATCTGAGGAGCAAAAATTCCAGTGTTGCCGCGAATGGTGTGGCCATCTACTGGACATAACATATATATACAAGAAGGTCACTTATTTCACTGTTTTTGAAGGTAAAATAAAAAACTCGACAGCCTTATGAAATAAATTAGTTTATTGTTACGCCATAGTTGTTCACGACGTTCTAAGTGCAAAAAATGTCCATGTTCCGTAACGAATGATTCAACAGTATAAATAATAAAAATAATTTATAATAGTAATAAGTTAATGGATTGGTTACAAAACAGTACTGTCCGACCCGTGAGTGTCGGCGATCTAGCTTCCCTGATCAATCGTGGTGCGTACGTCTGGAACAAAAAAAATGGTAAGTATCATGTCAATATGTATTAATAAACCAAGCTATACTATATTTTTATTACTATATTTCTATACAATATGTAAAAGAAACCTTATTGTCATATATCATTGAACCTTCAGAAAACGAAACTAAAGATAACAGCTGGTAATGAATCACTATAAATAGTTTCAACTATTAACTAAGTATAAATAAAATAGTGAGGTATTTTATTTTTTTGAACTGATGAATTTCTACTGCAAAATAACTGAGAAAATTTTCCGTCAATGACATTTTACGTTACATGCCAATATCACGACAAAGTGATGATTATAAATATTATAATTTGGAAACTTCGGTTTCGGGTATCAATGTAATAAAAATTCTCATAACAGAGAATTAAAAAACCCTTCCAATATCGTTTGATGTAAAAAAGAAGCGAGGAGGAAGCCATGCCCTTGCTATGTACCTAAATATCCTTCCCGTTATATAATGTATATATTCCAGTTGAAAGTATCCAATGGTGCGTTCATAAAAACAAAGCAAGGGACTTTCTACAGTAATTCTGGCAGTTTTATAAGGCCGAAGAAGTTTACAACAAAAAAAAAGCAATACCTATGACTACGTACGGCCCTCACACAGTTATTTTACCTATGACACATACCTATGTACCACAGTGATTTAGGAGTATAATTGTCGTTGCTATAAAGATGTTATTAGATGTAAAATAAACGAAACGACCAAAAGACACACTGCCACTTTTCATAGTGACTTAGCTAGTCAATTTTAGCTAGCTGGTTAGACAAACTTCAGGGAGAATATGCATCTCTAACTTGCGTATATTCAAACATACCACTGCAGACCTTACCACTAAAATTTAAACACTTGTTCAACGTGTGTCTAGTCAGTGTTATGTCAAAGTCTGTGTCATAATATCGCGTTTAAAGAGTGTTCAGGTGTTAGTGACAGTAAGGTTCCAGTTTTAGCTGACCATTATATAGGTTTTTCGTACAATCAGAAGTCAGTTTACAAATTGTGTTAAATACTAACTTATTCCTCCTCTTCTTCTTCTTCTTCCTCCTCCTCTTCCTCCTCCTCTTCTTCCTCTTCCTCCTCCTCTACAATCTCCTCCTCCTCTTCGGGCTCAGGTTCGTATACGGGCTCCTCGTCATCCTCAACCTCGGCCTTAACGTCCTCCTCGCCTTCGGGGGATTCACCACCTCCCTTCTTGCCGGGCCTTTCGCCGAACCACTTGGGCAACCTCGCTGTTGTTAGGATAAATATTAGTATCGGTATTACATTGTTTATGGTCTGTTGTGTTGTAGACTATTCGATAAATATATTAATCTATGTTTGATTGACACCATTATATACCACCATCAGTGATAAACCGCCGCTTTATTTAACGTACCACGGCAACAGTGCCGTGGTGCGTTAAATAAAACGGCGGTTCATCACTGATGGTGGTATATAATGTTATACAGGCATCTTTATCATCGTTATCAGGATAATTTTCTAAATGAAAATCTCACTATTTACTTATAATGGGAGTCGAACCCTCTAACTCGATCCTCACATACAGACTTCGCGTTAGAATTTCTAAGAAGTAGGTTTCCATTTATTAAAAATTCGTGTACAGGAAAATTCGAATCGTTTACAAACAAACAGTTATTTACATAGGAGGACGAATGACATGCAACAAGATATCGTGAAAAACTTGTTTACAGCGTCTACTGTATCAGATGAATTGGGCTCACATTCGACCAACATAACTTTGCAGATTGGACAAATCAAAATTCAAACTAAACATCCATACCGTTTACAGTTTTTATTAACTGCAAAATTAAATTTTAAATTATACTTACTCTTCTGCCTGCCACCGAACTGGTCGGCCCTCTCTTGCCACACCTTCTCGAGGAAGTCCTTGTTCAGTTTCTCAAGGTCCTATAGGAATCGTTAACACAGGGTAAATACAATGACAATGGCATAGGAGACACACGACCGGGGCTTGATCCAACTGAGGAAATGTGTTTTCAACTGTTGAAATAATGTGGTTCGTGAAATTTACAACAGATACCAACTTTCATTGAGATCTACTTTTTCATTATTCTTTAAAGCAATCGAATCAAATATTTCAATAAAAGTTCACACTTCCAAAGTTTTTCAATAGGAGCTCAGGTTTGTTTAGGTCACAAATGCAACAGGACATGCCGTGAAGACATGCGTCGAAGGGTCACATTGGGAACACAGTCACCAAACGTTGCGTTTGTTTCTTACTTTTGGTACGATTCATGAACTCGGTCATCCTCGTGTTCCACAATTTATCCAAATACTCTGCCATTTGAGTATCCAAACCCTGCATTTAAAAGTATTATCAATATCCGTTCACATTCCTAAATGTGTCTCGTGTATCTGTCTGTGACTGTATTTAAATCTGATGTCTTGGAGTTTTTGTTCTGTTAGCGAATTATTTTCGGTTTGTGTGTGCTACATTTAAGTCAGTTGAAATTTCCTCGAAGACGTGTGTTATAATTTAAATCTAGCGATTTAAATTATGACAAACATCTTCGACTCACGTATGTGAAAGTGACCTGGATGAAATCTTGGCAGAAGTCCAAATTATGTAGGTAGGACAAGATTTGATAATTTGTTTCGTAAATTGTGTCTTTAAGTTCCAGACGATGTATACTACTATTTAATAATTCTGTAGTAGGTAGGTATGGCTTGAAAGGTTGTGTCTGTAAGGAATACTTACACCCTCGAACAACTTCTTTTTGTCGTCGTAGGACCTTGTGTCGACACGTCTCTCGTACTTGGACGCTACTTGGATTTTGGGCTGAAAATAAAGCATCACTTTAAAAAATTTTTCTTACAAAATAGTTTCATGATTCATCTCTTCTAAGTCATATTCTTATGAATGTAATTGTAATGCTTACCGGGTGCTTGCCTGTGAGGGCTTCAGGGTCGAGACCCTTCTTTAGGGCCTTGTGCCTCAACTGTTGCTTTTGTCTTTCTTTGAGCTCTTTTAACTGTAAAACAAAATTTTATTAAGTTACTTTCGTAAAGATATTCAATTCTTACTTTTATTAATTTAAATTTAACAGTCTTTACAAATGACGAAATCTATAATACTAAGTAATTCTCTATGGTAAAGTTCAAATTGCTATAATACTTACGTCGTAGTCCTGCCTCTTTTGCCTCTCCTCAAGATCGTATTTCTCTGTCTCGAGTTTGATGATGCACTCCCAGAGTTCTGTGGCCTTCTGTCTGAGCTTTTCTACGCCGAGGTTCTCGATGTTCAGGGGCTTGATGCGGATGGAAAGGGAGATCTTCTTCTCCTCTTCCAGCTGCTCCTTGGTCTTGTTACGTTCAACTTGGGCGTTGCTAAGGCCGAACTGTAAATATATACAACCGAAAAGTTTTAATTACGTTTGATGATTCAAACAGACGATGTTATCTTCAGAACAGCTCAAATTACTATTTGAATTGTTTACACGTTAGATGTGTTTAAAGTTTAAATAAGCGGTGTTTATTAAAGAATATTCGTTATGTTTTCGAATAAAAACCTATTCGTTGGAATTATCTTGTCCCTGTAATTTTGATTGACTTACGTTATCACTCTTCTTTTGGATGGTGAAGTTAGGTCCGGTTTTGCTGGAGTCCTTCATAGCCTGGAGCATAGCCTGGCGTTTCTTCTCGGCCTCCTCGAGTCGCTGCCTCTTCTCTTCGATGTCGCGTTGCTTCTTCTCCTCAACCTCGCGAACTCTCCTTTCTTCCTCCTCCTTCTTCTTCTGGGCGAGGCGCTTCTCTTCTTCAGCGCGAGATACCTACAATTAAATAAAAAACGTTCAATTTAGCCGTCTTAAGAAATAAACAGCAACTTTTTGCGAATACAATATCATCGATGTAAACGAGTCTCACCTTGCGCTTAGCCTGCTTCTCCTTGAGGCGTTTGAGCTCATCTTCCTCCTTGGCCCGCTGTTTGCGCCATTCGTTGATGTATTCCTTCAACTGATCGTCCAAGTCCGACCGCTTCTGGTCTTGACGCTGTTTACAAATATTAATGTTATTTGATGAAAGCTTATCACCATATCTAGGGCAAATATGCAGTCTTGTTGATAGTTTGCAATGTGTTTTTGTTGTTACTTTAATTTATGCAACGTGAAATCAGTTAGTGGAAGAGCCGAATTTGTTGTAATTACCTTGATGAATTCTGGGTCTCCTTCACCCCTGAAAATACAAAATACCCATATTAATTACGGTGTCATAAAATAAGTTCGTGTTAATGTTAGAAACCGTTGTTATAACGGTCACAATACATATATAACTTTTGTTACGGTGATTGAGTTTACGATAACTCGTTAAAGTTAAGTTTCCGCTGTTACGCTTTATATCGTTGTGTAAGCAGGGACATCAGGTACTGTACATATTGTTAAAGTTTTAGCTTTAATACTTGTGTACTGAACAACTACGTGACAACACTATTCATTTGTTAACATTATTATTGTTATACGATTTATAATCTCTCATTCTCTAAAACCGTATAACATAATTTTTAAAATTAATCAATATTGTTTTTTATGTTCAACTTATATTCATAGTTGTGTAGTTTTGTGTTTGTAAATGATATTATTGTTTGTTGTGGGTTTATGACAACATTTATAATTACCATGACTGTGGTACACGGACAGATACACATATTACAACAATATTATATTATGAAATACGAGGTAGTCATGCTTCGATGTCGTGTTATTACTTTCATGCAATAAATAAAAAATAAGTCGGGCAACTCGAGCAGGCGCCCGTTGACCGACATTTTGTTTCTTTGCAGAATGGCGCGGGCGCAGCACAGTACGGTTTTCTAAAATAGAACGCCTACCAACCGATATAAAAATAGCGACCGACGTCGGCGTGCGGTTGTTCATTCGCCGAATGATCATCTGGTAGGCTACGATAAATTTGGGAAACGAACGTAAAAACATGCGCCCGCGCCCTGTCCAGTTAATGATAGGATTATAGTTAGTGACACCACAGAGAGCGGTGCAACTTACGCGATCGATGGTCTACTCCTAGAAACAGAAAACATCAATCAGCCTTCTACTTATCTTTTACAATATTCTACGTCTTTATTGCAAAATTCATTGTTCGTAACCAAAGAAGCGTGACAATTAGTGTATTCGGCGCATACACGATACAAACACTGCATCACAAGCCACTAGCCGTTGTAATCAACATTTTAGAATTTTGCCAAAAGGACCGTACTTCGTTTTGCTTAAGCAAAATCTCTAGTTGGTATAAGATTCGTTAATTTTTTGCCAATCAATCATAGTGCCATAACAGTTTCAGTGGCTAGAAGCGAAGCGGTAGGGCAGTTCATAACTAGAGTTTACTTACTCTGCTTTAGGAGCGGGTCTTCAGTTTGCAACGACGAGAGGAGCAGCGACGGGAAAAGAAAAACAAAACACGATTAAAAACTGCAGCCGCGAAGAAGTATATATTCCATTTGATTTACAGAACCAGAAGCTTAGGGGTTAAAGCCAAATCGATGTTCACTCACAACTTCGTCAACATTCTGGTAGGTACAGTTCCATTCTGTACATGTCATGGAAAGATCAGGCACTTACTCGTCCTCGTTAAACTGATCTTTTTCATTTATGGTTGGTTTGTTATATGAAAGATTTCAATGTTAGAAAGCACAGCTTGCAGCGCTGCAGCACCTAGCGTAAGTTGTATATCTGGAAGCAACGAAAGCGATAAGATAAGCGCTACAAGCGTTAGGGTCGCCATCTAAACTTAGCCTAAAACGAGCGAAGCATTTGTGAGTGCCGGATCAACCAAAATGGCACGCCACTTACTTCCTGCAACAAAAGAGAACAGGGTTTGGTGAGGGCGTGCAACAAGCCCGAGACTGGGGGGTTCCAAGAAACTGGGAATCAAACCTTGCGATCATGCTCAAATAGTTCACTCTTATGTCCAAAAAAGTAAGACTGTGGACGTACATCCACATGTAATGTATCATTCTAATAGTTTTGGAAAATGATAGAATCGCCAAGGCAAAGTAACAAATCAGGCCGAGAGAAGCTGAAGTGTTCAAAACCAAACAGTTTCTAACAGAACTAATTCCGGGAATCGCGAGAGACTGTCCGCCGAGATATTATACTTACGTCTCTTGGACTTCTTCTTCTACTTCCTCCTCTTCGGAGCCACTGTGGAATAGATAGGATTGGAGTTAACGTACACATTCGAGGACTATCAGACACACAGAGTTGGTGAAGTTAGAACAATATAAATCTATATGGTTATACTACAGACGACAGGGGGGATAGTTTGCATGTAGTATGGAAGAGTGTAAAATAAGTATTGTGTCTTTGTGTTTGTGACATGTCGTGTAAGCAAAGAAAAGTCTTACGTCCTTAGATCTTTACAGTGGATGTGTCTAGTGTTCAATACTTACGAGTATTCTTCTTCGTCAGACATGGTGGTAGTTTATTTAATCTGAAAACAAAAAGTATCGTTGGATGAAATGTTCAGAGTTCCTTTCCTACCGGTGCTATGTTTGAAATGAAATGTTTATGGTATTTCTTTCCGAGTGGTCAAAACGCCAAATGTTGTCAACGGTTCGTTGAACGATTGATAGTTCGTTGGCACCTCACGAAGGTAAATTCAGTAGCAACGTGCTGAGTGCAAGATAACAACTGCAATAGTATCAGATTGCCAACTCATCCCATCCAATTATCAAAATAACTAATAGGTATATGTAGTTCGATCTATGTAATGTTGATAAATCACTATCGGTTCTGTTTACGCGACGCATGGCGTCATAGCATAACGCAGCAGATATTGGCAACGCGTCAATAGATGCATCTATTAACATTTATCGACGGACAGATTTATCTCTCATCAGTGCATACACATGTGTTTACATTTAGCATCCAAAATAGATTATTGACGTTTCACTCATAACCTTTTAATGTATAAAACCTACATTCCATTTATTTTCTGTGCTAAGTGCTACAACTACCTTCTCTAGTTTCTGGCATTGTTATTGGCACCTACAGCAATTCCCATTTTAAAATTTGAATGTAATATTGTGCGGTATGATTTTTTAAAATTTTGTATTCATCCGAGAAACCAAAGTTTATCGTTAGTGTAAAATCTATATATTCTTACTACTTATTAAATAATTTATGACAACTTTAACTTTTTCACCTGAATCACAAAATTTTATGTAGATAAAACATCCACACTAAATTTCATTTGTTGATAAGAATTTAAATTTATAAGTACCTGCCTTCTTTTAGGTAATTGTTGTCAGCCAATGCGTAATTCATATTTATACTCGAAATAGAAAATATCAATAATGTCGAACATTTTCTTTTGTGCCAACATTTCAAAAATGGCGTGGGCGCGAAAAGTGAACGCGGGAAGCGTGCGTTTTGTTTATGAAGTAGATTTTATTTTTAGCGGTTTTATCTTTCCTGCCTTCTTGCACACCTACGTGCTGGCAACTGTTCAAAGAAAGTGTAAAATTGGATTTCGTGTTCAACTCAATGTTGCCTAGGATTCGAATTTCGACGAGCCTTGAAATTTTACAAATTTTTCCGCGTAAGCTTTCTTGGTTCCTTTTATATTCTACTGTTTCCTGCTTTTGTTTCGTCAACGACATTTTCATTTCAAATGTTTGCTTTTGAAATTATATTGTTATCTGCGTTTATATAATTAATAATTAAAAAAGCAACGTAGTGCATCGACACAACTACATAGGTTTCCTTCAACATGTAAGTTTAGAATGAGGTTAGACAAACTTTCAGTCTTTTAGTGTTCTAATAGTTTCGATTATGGAAGAAAAACAACAAATTTAAACATTTGATAGGAGGTAAAAGAAACCCACGCGATTTCTTTTTTATAATATTCATATCATATTATAAGTAGGCAGGTATATTAATTTGGTGAAACGAAAATCTTATAAATTGAAGTTACTTTTACGATTTGATAACCTTAAAAAGTCAAAAGTACCTTGAAGTGAAAAATTGCAACTTGACGGTACCAAAACATTTATAAGATTTAAAACATGTCAGTTGAATTAAAAAAAAGTAGGTAACCAAATCTGCTACAAGAAATCATTCCGTGACCTCATAACAAAGTTCAATTCTTGGGTACTTTCAAAAACAATAAATTTTGAAGTAGGTACCGTAATTAAAATAACGACTTAGGTATAGCTAACGTTTTTGTGTATCGTGCGAATTATTATTTGTCCATTTCCTGTTCAATATGATCCGCGTAAAAGTCGTGCAATAATGTAAAATCTGTCACTTGATTATTCTTTAAAAAAGTTCTATTTTCGTAGTCTTGAAATTCTTTCGATGGGCGACTATCTTTAGGATTCAAATGGTTCGGACGTCGAAAGTGATCGTTAATATCGATTATTTGAACATTTTAAGTTTTAATTATATATTAATCGAACTATTCATACTATCAACTACTTAACCAAAGTATGCTCAATTAGACGGAACTTATATCAGTGAAGTCTGACAAACTATCATGCGAAAAATCAATCAATACACATTTAAAATAAAAAATACGTTCAAATATGTTCAACGTTCAAGTTATTTTCTATCAATGAAGTTTGTTATGATTTTCTTCAAGGTTATTTATTTCTTTTATTAATGTTTTTGGCATTAATCAATTGAAGCTGCTGGTAGTACATTAACCTCCAGAGACTGGTAGACCTTTGTAATTTTAAGGTCTTGTTAAATACTGAGATACACAGACATAATAGATGATTGTTTTATTTTCGGGTATAGTGTGTAGTGTAAATGTGTGTATGATTTAAATAGCGATTTTTTTTCACTCAATAATTGAAATCATGTGTTCAGTACGATTCTCATACGTCCACGTAGAGATTGTCGCTGACACTTTACGCGTTCGCTGCGCGCGATTCACGGGCGGTAATGTAATCCGGCGCACTATACAAGGCGGTTACTTCTATTTCAGCGTGGCGACGCCTGCGCCCGTCCGCATTTGGCACATACCGCGCGCGTATTTTTAGACCAGCCTCCTTACGAGCCATCTTTTATCTTCGCCGTTACCGAACTCGACAACCACAAGGACTCCCGTTACACCATTATCCTACACACTATATGCCCGCTGGGCCTGTCACTGGCACTCTCACGGCACGGCACTTACGTCGCACGGGTGGAAGACGGTCACTCAGTCACGGCACTGGTTCTTGAACCGGCAGCACAGCGACGTTGGAATGTGGAGTCCGCGGCGACCGGGGCGGCTCTGGCCGGCGGCGGGCGGCGCAGCTGCCGCGCGCTCTCGCCCCCCCTGCGCCCGCCGCTATATTTAGCGCCGGTCATTTTTGAGCCGACGATTGCGAGCCAGCTCCGGTTTCTAAAGGGAAACTGACTGGCCAGGCCGGCCCGCGTACACGTTTGCAGGTGCAACGGCCACAGGAGAAAGAAGTCAGCTTGCCTCAGTTGCTGGGCTGCTACTATCGGACTCCTTCGGCCAGGTAGCAAACGGCGACTATTGTCATGCTCAACTAACGCTCGTTTAAGGTCAATGTTCAGAACTCCTATCAGCACCTACTTAGTATTATTAAAAACTTCTTAAATGGGACATCCGAGTGATACGCAAACATACAAATCATATTCAGATTCCAGCACGGAAAATACGCTTTCGTCTTAAGGATAAAAAGACAGCTGTGATCAGTACACCGCCCAATAGATCGTCTGTATATATATGTATAGTCATATTGGTTGAATTGTATGACTTGTTAATTTTAATTGTAAACTTCACTTACTGATGTATGAGTATGAGCCGACGCCGGTCTGTCCGTCCAGCAAAGACGGCGGAGAGGAGCAGGCCTGACTAAAAGCTTACCGAGAGAATCGTTACATTTTTATATTTTAGCATAGCTTCGGTAGATTGGCATTTGGTGGGGATTCATATTGTTCTTATGCATTTATTATGAGTTTTGCTATTCGAGCGAGTAAATAGACGTTTAGACAAAGCGGGGGTGTGACCCATGTGGATCGAATGAGACGCAATGGTGACGTAGGGAATACAACCAACGGGTAATGAATTGACTTCCTTTGACGGTATGGCTCTTTAATGCTGCTGAACACAAAATTATTTTATTATATTTTTTTTTTCACTGAAAGTGGTTGTTAGTCGATAGGAAATCATCAAATTTGCCCGCATCACTGCTTCGCAGGACGTGTCGGCCTGCCACGCACTCTCACTCCGGACGCGAGAGATCGCCTCCGATCGCCTCCACGAGGACACAGCGGTGCTCTACCCAAGCCGGGCAGACCTCCACCGTGTCCTCAGGGCGAACCACCCACTGGTGACACCCTGGCGTTTACTCCCGCCTTATCCGGAACCTAGGAACCTCCCGAAACAACCTTATCCGGTGACGACCTGCGTCAGGCGGTAAAAAAAAAATTAAATTAAGTTTAATTTGGGAACAAACCCCGCTGAAACTAAATTTTCTTTCTTGTTTTCTATCGATATTTGACCGATCGTTAAATATTTATAGACAAAACAACAAACTGGGGTAGAAGGGTTTCTTTCCTAGTTGATGCTAAAATTCTTATACCAGATCGAATAACCGAAGCAACAGCTTCACCAGAATTCGGACAAGAAGTTGGAATGTTTGATCAAATTAAAATGGGTAACTTTGACACTCATGGATAGAAAACCAGTAATAATTATATTTTGAATTAATTTGGGTAATATTTATGTTTTTCTTATAAATGGGAGTAACTGACGAAATAAAATCATTAATTTCCAGTTTTGTCTTATATAGGTATTTTATAAAATAATCAGTAAAATCAGTCTAAGATGTTTGGCATTGTTCTACAAATTTTAAATAAGCATATAAAAACCTTTAGAAACACGTTTGAGACTAATTTTTTTTTCATAACTAAGTAGAAAAGGAGCTAAAATAATAATAATATTAAAAAAATTACGTTAGCGCAGCTAATTTAAAAATTTTAGTTAGTTAACAGTTTAGTTTAAAAATTGTGTTAGTATCATACGGATAAAAATCGAAACTAATTCATGGCCCCACTGTCAATGTTACCCGAACCAATCAAAGTTACCCATATTGTCCGTACATTAATTATTGTGATGTTATAAAAACATGGTCATAAACTCTGCTGGATTAAGGCAATGCCCAATTGGAATGAAAGCCTTGGGGGAGGCCTTTGTCCAGCAGTGGACCTCTATAGGTTAAGAAGAAGAAGAAACTCTGCTGAATCCCGTTACCGATTATAAGAAGATAACAACAATTCCTATATTTGTGGTACGGACCAGTTTAAATACTTGGGGTCTGTGTTTCACGCGTCCGGCGACATTGATTGCGACGTCAAGGCACGTATTTCCGCAGCTTGGGCGAAATGGCGTGAGGTGACAGGTGTCATTTGTGACCCCAAAATGCCGGTTAAGCTTAAGGGGCAGGTCTATAAAACCATCATTAGACCTGTTCTCCTGTATAGCAGTGAGGCGTGGCCTGTGCTTGAGCGACACAAGCAGGAGCTGCGTGTCACGGAGATTAATATGCTGCGGTGGATGTGTGGAGTTACGCAGAAAGACCGCATCAGGAACTCCCGCACACATCATACACATCGATGTATCATCGTTCATTAGAGTTGTTCAAAACGGCTATAAAAAAATAGCACGCTACAGACTATAAACTATTAATTTATAGCGCGCTATTAAATGCGCTATGTTATAGCGCGCTATAAATAAGAAAGCACGTGGACGTCCAGCAGGCGCGATAATTCTTGCAACACGCTACATTTCGTAGCGTGTTACTTTACATAGCGTTCTTCGATACATAGACCGCATGCTATAACGGAACGCTAATAAAAGCAATATAAAAAGATATCAATGAACTCTCTTTCATACTTTTCAGGTTTAGGACTGTCTATAATTGGTAAAGGTTATTCTAACATTAATTTTAATAAATCGTAAATCAAATATAGGCGTATTTAAAAGTTCATTGATTGTATTTATACAAAAAAACAACTATTTACATTATACACAGATATATACAGTAGTTCTTCTTTAATTTATATTTTATTTACATTTAAAAACATTAGTTGAACTACTTTTGTAGTAGACAACCGTGTTCCTCGATTACTGATAATATATCCTGATTTCGAAAAAATAAATTTAAAGGACAACTGTCAGTGACAATAATTACAAATAGCAGTCTTGCTGCCGTCTGCAGATTTTTCAAAAAAGTTCTAGATTGGCAAACCACCACCTTTGCGATTAGACATTTTTACATAGAGTACACACTAAATAATATCCAGTAGTTCGTTTTGCAACAGAATTATATATTAATATTTACACACACTAATAATACCTTTGCAGACACTAAATAATCGTCACTAGTTCATTTTTCAACAGAACTTTATACTAATATTTACACTAACAATTAAGATCGCGCGCGATGAAAATAGCGTGCGATCCGACAACAAACATACATTTATAGTCCACAGCGCTCACGCGATTACTGACTGCCCGTATAGCGCATAGCGCCATTCTATAGCACGCTATTTTTTCATAGCGCATAGCGCAGATAGCGCGCAGCGCCCGCGGAGAGCAGGCGCGCGCTGTGCGAGTCGTTAGATCAATTTCATTCATAGCGTAAATAGCGTTATAGCGTCATAGCGTCATAGCGTCTTAACGTCCACCTACATAGCGTGCGCTATGCGCTATGAAAAAATAGCGTGCTATAGAATGGCGCTATGCGCTATATTAACCACCTCTAGTTCATCATGAACGATGCCAGCTACACACACAGACATATATCCCTCTTAATCGGAAGCGTAGGTTATTCTATTAGTGTCTCGCTCATTCGCTCTGCAATACAAACGTGCCCAAAACGAAGCAGTTGCTTCGCTCGCTCACACACAACTTCGGTACCTAGTGAGCGGTTATTTCCTGAAGCTGGAGCTACAATAACCCAGCAGAGAAACCGCTTACAAAGCTCCAGGTTGTCAAAATTATTATTTTTAAATTCTTTGTTAAAGAAATAAATACCTACTTGTTTTCTGCTAAGATTAAAAATTATAATTCTTTAAAAATAAATGTTAAAACAAATTAAGTAGCGTCTCAATTCAGCTAAAAAAAAAAAACGATCAAAATATCGATATATCGTTCATAAACGTCGACAATTCTGTTGATGTTCTGATATCGATGTTTTTATGAGCGATGTTGCATCCCTAGCCGGGCCGAACGGATTGAAAGTGCAAGCGGCCCGTTGGCGCGCGTGCTGAGGGGGTTGATACGCGGGAGGCGAACGTGCGAAAAGTGGTTAAAACGGGGAGCAAAAACTACCACGCCGCCGTTAGTTGATTGCGAAAATAATAGTAGAAATGCAGATGATATTTTGAGTAACAAAAGCGGCACTGAGCCCGACTTCCAAATGCCCTCCACGAGTTTGCATGACACAAAACGTAGAAAAGTTTTGAGAAAATATGACCCAGAATATCTGAAGCTAGGATTCACTTGGAATCATGATACGACAGATCTACGTCCTCAGTCCGTGATTTGCTACGAAATATTAGCGAATGAAAGTATGCGCCCCAGTAAATTGACACGTCATATAGAAAGAAAGCATTCCCATAGTGCGAACCAGCCAGCAGATTAAAAAAAAATGTCACAAGAATTATTGAACAAAATCCTTGTCCTTTGTGGACACTTTGTAGCCTCCACAGAGAAACACTGGTTTCCAAAGCATTGCCTGATGATTTCCAAACAGTACTAAACACAGCTGTTAAAATTGTGAATTATAATAAAACAAGACTTTTACAAGCTCGCTTATTTCAAAAGCTATGTGAAGAAATGGGTAGTCATCATACATCTCTCCTTCTGCATACGGAAGTTCGCTGGTTATCCAGGGGAAATGTACTGGCGCGATTAGTGAAATTACACAATGAAGTTATAATTTACTTGGAAGGAAAAAATGAATATATTGAACACAATAGATATTTTTTCGAAGTTAAATGAACTAAATTTGTATTTGCAAGGTTCAAGAGAATTACACATTTTTGCAGTCCATGATAAAATTCGCGCGTTCATGAAAAGGATGCCCGCTTGATGAAGCTATAAAAGTCCTCCCTTTCACTACCTCATACCTATGTGAGGCCGAATTCTCTAATATGGTGAACATTAAAACTAAATACCGAAATAAATTGGACTTATCAAACTCACTGCGCTTAAAAGTACCTAACTCGGGTTGAAGTTGACGTCAAAACTGTGATGGCGAAACATAGGAAACAATTTCATCCTTCCCATTGAAATAACTTTTTAAGTACAATAGTTATTTAATTAAGAAATAAAAAATTGCATTAACACTTCGTTTGTTAAGTGAAAAGTCCGCTATGAAAACCGTTACCAAAATAAATATATATTATGGGCTGGGTAAACTTGCGCTCAGCTTGGTGAAATCTTATTTAATTGATAGACAACAGCAAGTTCAGATAAATGGTGTCAATTCTCCGGGTTTGAAAGTCAAAATGGGTGTACCGCAAGGCTCAATTTTGGGTCCTTTCCTCTTTTTGGCATACATAAATGATCTACCGCATCTATTAAAAAAACAACCACATATTGTATTGTTTGTTGATGATACTTCGTTGATTTTTAAAATCAATAGACGTTGCTCAAACCTTGAGGACGTAAACAATGCTTTACAGCAAGTCCAAAATTGGTTTACCGCTAATAATTTAGTACTAAATGAAAAAAAGACAAGGTGTATAAGATTTGCGTTACCAAATGTTAAAAGTACTTACTCCGATATTGTATTGAACAAGGAGAAACTCGAATTCGTCGAAAACACGGTTTTCCTGGGGATCACGCTTGACTCGAGGCTACAATGGGGTCCTCATTTAACATCTCTGGCAGGACGGCTTAGTTCAGCAGCATACGCTGTCAGAAAAATCCGTCAATTTACTGATGTAGATACTGCGAGACTAGTCTATTTTAGCTACTTTCATAGTATCATGTCATACGGTATTTTGCTTTGGGGACGGGCTGCAGACATAGAGCCTATTTTTATTCTGCACAAAAGAGCTATCAGAGCCATATACAATCTCCGCAGACGCGATTCTCTTTGGGAACTGTTTAAAGAAATAAACATCCTTACGGTCCCTTGTCAATACATTTATGAAAACATTATGTATGTTCGGAAAAATATTGAGCTTTTTAAGAAGATAAGTGACAGGGACAATTTTAATACTAGGAATAGAAACAATTTAGATCAACCTCGGTTCAGACTAGCTAAAGTAAATAGTTCGTTTATGGGGTACTGTGTAAAATTTTATAATAAAGTACCGCTAGAGATTCAACAGCTCAATGAATCCAAATTTAAAACATGCATTAAACGCACGCTGTGTAAGCAAGCATATTATAAACTGGAAGATTATATCCTTGATAAAAATGCTTGGATAAATGCCAGTCCTGCTCCACAGCCACAGACAATTTTGTAGGTTTGGAAGAGATGCCATTCCCCCTTTTTGTTGTTTTCTAAATATTCCTTTTTTATTTTATTTGTTTATTTCAACGTTGTGCACAATATTTTGCAATAGTATTGTATAATGTAAAAACACTTTTCAAGTTTGTGAATGTGAGGCACCATGGACTATAGTTAGACATGGAGTATAGTTTTATACAACGTGTAACATAAAGGGTATATACATAAGAAAGGCATGGCATCTTTACATGACATCAAACGATATTTGAAGGGTTTTTTAATCCTATCTCTTTATGTTAGGAAGTTATGAGGAAAAACACCGCCTGTGATAGGCTACTACCATACTAGTCGCACAGAGATATTGAAGACATTTATCGGATTTTGGCAAGTAACGTGACGGTAACGAGTAGTTATTAACGTATGTAGTGTGCTGCCACGTTTGTTATGATTTTATTTTAAGAAACACACTAAACCGAAAATTTGGTACCAATTTTTTGAGTATTTTATTTTGAGTTGAAACCCTTCCGATATCGTTTGATATCATCTAAAGATGCTATGCCCTTGGTATGTATATACCCTTTATGTTACACGTTGTATATATATATATATTTGACATTGCGAAATTGGCAGTTGAGAATTGTCATGCTCACTCAAATGTCTTGCTGATGGTGGCGCGTGTTGTTGGGTCATTTGGTTCCCTTCAATATGGTTGAGCTAAGTGGGGCTGATGCGCGCGCCATGCTCGTGAACGGGGGCCGTCAGTGGAGACTGGTCATCTCTTAGCTGCCAGTGGGCTTAATTCATTTTTATATTTTAATTAATTTTACATTGTGCTCACATGATAGAAGCAACATAAATATGTAACGAAGGAATGTAACCCATATATTATGATTTTAAAAGAGTGTCCATGGAGTTTCTTGCACGTTCTTCTCCATAGAGATCTACGCATTGGAACGTGCAATTTAGCTTCACTTTTCTTGAACTGACCGACATTGACTATTCAAAAGTACCAAGTGTTGGTTAATTTGAAATAAACGATTTTGATTTGATTTGATTTGAATAAATCGGTTGAATTTCCTAGAGGTGGGTCCCAAGTTTGTAAACTTGAATTAGATGGGTCGTAGCCAAAACAACTTTGGGAACCACTGAAGTAGGTAAATTACTCGGTTTCTCGTTTCTTGTAACGATAGCTAAACGCATTCGTCACTGATATAAAATTCAGGTTTCAACCCTCTAAGATCTCAAGTTTTCGAAATATGAGGAGGGCGCAGGGTTCATAATTCTGAACGTTACGCCCACCGTGTATCTCGACAATGGCTGGACCAAAGAGTTTGAAACTTTGATTATTCTGCAGTGACGGATGTGTGACATTAGTGTCATTAGCCTAAGTAGCAAATACTGATCAGATTAAATTCTGTCTGATTTTCAACTTTATCTTTAAAGCATTAAAGCTCAAGGTTGAATGGGATTATATTTTGACAGTTTTGGGTAGCTTGACCGCCCATTGGTTCGTTCGGTCCAAACGATCTATATTCGCAATCATTTGACAAAAATGTGTTCGCCGATTAGAGGCTGCTGTCGTCCGTACTTAATTCATAAATTCAGCCGAAAGTGATAAAATAAAATGAAGTAAGTACTTATGTATAATTTACATATAACATGTTAATTTTACTAAGAACGTATTATACCCCTGCGCAGAGGGGCGAGGGAGCTCTGTCCAGCTATGTAAACGCGCTTAGTACCACTGATCTGCCGTGAACTGTGTTGTACGTTCGGTAATCATACTGCAACGATTTCTAAATGTGTTTGGGAAAAAATATAGGTACCTAACATGGTGAAAAAATAATTAGAATCGATTAAATTGCTTATTCTGAACAAAGAAAAAGTAACGTTGTTTATTGCGCGCTTGCACAGTTAATAGGATTGATCTTAGTATACCACTGGAGTTTTGAACATTGATTATATCACAACAATGTTGAATGCTGGTTCTTACTTTTGTGAAGCTAATAATTACAGACTCTATTTTTTTAAATAAAATTGAAACTTATTGTGTTTCTTGTATAACAAGTTACCATCGAAAGGGTAAGTGGGCAAGGGCTGGACTTAAAAAAAAACAAAAAAATTGACAGCAATGAGTGACATGAGTGTCATTGTCATGCTTCTCCTGCTGTTATGAAACGTCAAAACTCGATAGGTTATGTTTATGTTTGGTGTTGTTTTTTTTTATTCAAAATAACATGTAAATATTAAACTCAAAATCTAATCTACGACCAATTTCTTCTTAAATTAAATATAAATTTGTTAACAATGTATTCTATAAGTAAAATAAAGGATACTTCGACACCGAAACGTCGACGACTAGGTACTGGAAGAATATACCGATCAAGTTTAAGTTTAAGTAAAGCTGCACAGAAAAGTAGTTTAGTTACAGATTGCAGTCCAATCACTTCGACAGACATCAGAAATGGGACCAACGAAATAAATAGGTGTGATTCTCCGCTTCTACCATGTAATCAAGTAGAATTTCGTAGCATTTGCGATTCAGACAACAGCAATTCAATTTCATCTTGCAATATACCATGCTCGCCTGATATATTATATAGTTCAGTTCGAAATAGAACAGAAACAGAAGAATGGGAATCCTTAAATGTATGTACTAGTAAGATAAACGAAATCTGTGAAATAAACAATGAAACAACAAATAATGAAATTGCACCAGAAGTCATGGATGATATTTCAGAAGACATGTTTCATTCGAAATTAGAGCAATCTGACTTAAATCATGTAGATAAAAATTTTAAAGACAAAATAGAAAAGAGCTTCGATTTTGTAAATCAGTCTATTAGCAACCTTGATGAAGTTATGAAGAATAAAAGTTCTTTGTTTGAGACTAGAGATTCTTTTTTACTTGATATTAAGGAAGATGTTGTAGAAAAATTTGTCCATCCCAATCAAATTGTCAATGAATGCAAAAAGAAAGTGACAGCAGCAGCCAATCCTATCAATACTTTTTATGGTCTGCCAATGATTGCTAAGGGTTTGTTCAAAACTTATCGGAACATTGAAAAGTTTTATGGTGAGTATGACACTACTCATGATTTTCCCTCTATACATATATTACGAGATATGAAGTTATTCTTAGCTTAGATATTAGTATTAACTCTTACATTTAAAATAATGTGATTACCTTTTGTTCATGTAAATAAACCATATTAAATATATTTTTGATTATATAATGATTTTGTTTATGATTTTTACAATATTTTTTTTCAAGAATGGCAAGAAGAATGCCTCAACCTGGAATCAGTGCGTGAAAGAAGGAACTTAATATATGCTCTTCCAACAAGCGGAGGCAAGACCCTGGTGGCCGAAGTCCTAATGCTTAGGGAAGTGCTAAATAGGAAGAAGAATGCATTGTTCATATTGCCCTTTGTGGCTATTGTGCAAGAAAAGGTTAGAGCTTATAATTAATATAAAACAAGCTGATAAGTCAAAATTGGTCAGTCTCGCATATGAAGGGTTATGGCACTTAAAAAAAGGAGAAGATTCACAATTCTTATGTTTAGTTAATGCATGTTTCCTCTATTGTGATCCCCTTCGGGGTAAATAACCCTAACAAGATTTATAGTAGACTGAGAGAGCACAACATCCCAGGCTAAAACTAGATCTTAAGTTTGTTTAGACAAACTAATAAATAATTATCTAAATGAAAGCTGCACTGCTCTGTTGTGAATGGCAAGAAATACTTCCTTAATTTATATTTTATTTCTTAATTAATTTACGCTTGACTTTTGATGCCTGATTAAAAGAAGAAATTTATACTTAATTTCAAATATAAGTAACATATAAAAGGTAAATGTCTTTCAAGGTCTCACTCTAGGTTCCGTATTCTCCTTTTCATAAGAAACTAGTAATCAGTAAATAAAATTATTTTCATCCTCAGATCTGGGCTCTATCAACATTTGCAGTTCAACTAGAATTTCTAGTTGAAGAGTATGCAGCAGGCAAGGGACACATACCACCTATAAAGCGGCGCAGAAAGAACAGTATCTATGTTGCTACCATTGAGAAGGGACTGGCGTTAGTCAGGAGTCTGATAGAACTGGACAGGTTGCATGAGATTGGGTTGATAGTGGTAAGATATTAGATAAGTACATGATTACAATAAATTAATAACTGTTTTTATTAACACTAGACAACAGTCAAATTGAAAATCGAACAAAACATTTTAATTTATGTTTAAAACATTTACCCTAATTCAATTTAAACAAATAAAAACTTTACTTTGATTGTCATAAAGTTGATTTCAGAGTGACTAGCAATATTGAAAAAGTTACAAATATGTTTGAAGCTGTAGCATACATCCAACTGAACTTAAAACTTATTTTGTCTTAAATTCATGCTTCTTTAAATTTTTGCTGAATATGTAGCGATAGACATTTATTCAAAGCCCTGTTTCACCACACGATGCATAAAATATTTTTTTGAACAACGAATGAGATTAATTTTATGGGATTATTAGCCCAAATAAATAACCGGAGGGAGGTGTTATTGGCTTCAAGTTTTCAGATTTATAGTGGGACGTCTGATTAAGTTATATTGATTAACATGTCAGGCACTAGTTTCTGCCTAGGAAATATGCACCTTTTTATTTATTGACATTGAGTTTCATATTATAGGTAGATGAGTTACATTTGATTGGCGAGAAGGGTCGCGGCGGGACGCTTGAAACATTATTATCAACTGTTATATTTACCAATCGTAAGTTTAATTCTCACTTCAACGCAATATTTAATTTTTTTTACGTTTTTTCCAACTTGCAGCTCTGTGGGTAGTTTTAATTAACTTATTGTAGTCATGGAAATCATTACCATATTTATCTCAATTGGCAAACTTGAATTAGACGACACGGTTGGCGCAGTGGCCGAGTTATCGACTGCTACGTTGCGTATCGCGGGTTCTAATCTCGCACGGTATAAATATTTGTATGGCCTACAAGTAGTTGTTCCGGGTCTATCTGTTTGTGAAATCTGAATGCAATGAATGAATGAATCTTTGAAACACACCCACGTCTCTATAAAATAAAAATAACTATAATTTAGGTCAATAGATTCCTTAACGCATTTCTCTTAAACAAATTCCGTATCAATATCATTTTCATCGACCAGAGGACATCCAGATCGTCGGCATGTCAGCCACAATAGGCAACCTGCACGAGATCTCGCGCTTCCTACGTGCTGACGTGTTCCAGCGTGAGTTCCGTCCGGTGGAGCTAACGGAGTACGTCAAATTAGGAGATGTACTGCACCGCATCGTGTGGGGGCAGGGCGTCGAGATCGTACCGGATAGAGAGCTCAAATATGATGTAAGTGTAGTACTTCCTACGGGCTGGCGTGTTCCAGCGTCAGTTCCGTGCGGTAGAGCAGACCTCTAGCCCCTCGGTCTAGGAGAGTGATCCTTACATATGTAATGAACGTCGAAAATAGCGCTTTATATTGTCCTACAAGTTTGTATTCTGAATAAGCCCCACACTTTTCAAATTTTTAAGACGTTGTTTAAATATTTCCGACGCTCTCTGAAGCACAATCAAGAAAGCATTTTAATATGATTATGTGGAATTGTGGCGTCACATCTGCGTTTATTTTAATTCTTCCGCATTACTTCAAGTAGTGTCCAAAACGAACCGTTCACTCTGGCGTATTATTTCAAGTGTTTTACTTGCAGTACTCAGCAGCTGCAACCACTTTAGACCCTGATCTCCTCGGCGGTCTGGTGTCCGAGGTTGTACCTAAAGGCAGTTGTCTGGTCTTTTGTTCAACTAAACGCAATTGTGAGAATGTCGCATCCTTACTGTGCAAGTTGCAACGACGGTTAGTAAACACTGTTTATACAAAGTCTACTTAAAAGGCAGTTTTTATTATTTTACATGAAAATAAGACGAATTCTTAAAAAAAAAAAAATAATGGAATAAACACCATAGTTACACATTTGAAAAAATTGTTTTACAATATTTTTTATAATGACAAGTGCCATGAAGTACTGTTTTTTCTGAAAGACTCATTACCGCATTAACACAGTGTAATATTATTCTAAGATTGTTCAATAAATTTTGAACAGGCTTTTGCTCCCTATATTTTCGGTGTCGCCTTTAAAGTATAATTTCTTTAATGCATCTAGGGAAATGATATCCCACAAGCAGGCTGAGCGTCAAGCACTTGAAGCCGCTTTAAGGTCGGAGGGAGCGAACGCTGATCTAGTGCAGGCGGTGCGCTACGGCATCGCTTATCATCACGCGGGGCTAGCAAGCGATGAGCGATCTCTGCTAGAACAGGCTTATAGGTAAGCCATTCATTAAATACTATGATGAAATCGATTTTTGTTTTAGAGTGCCTATATGGTATTTTTGTGATCACTTTCAGGACAGCTCTTTGTTCCCTTCCCGGACGGTGGCACTATTTTGTATACCCACCTAACTGACACTGTGCCAATTTTGTCGGGGGGTGTAAAATCCATCGTATACATATATAAAGTGGATCAATCGCCTCGTGGAAGTTCAACTTCTATCTGTTTTTCCATCTCATTCTACTATCAATATGAACACTATATTTACCATATTCTGCACGATGTATAGTAATGAACTGAAATAAATAAATTATTAACTGTTTTTTTAACTTTTGGTAATGGGAAAGGTTCCAATAGCTCGTTTTAGATACGTAAAGCTTTATTAGATGTTTTGTGAGTCAGTTTATGATATAGACTTGTAAAGAGACTCCAGACCAAGGAGGAGCTGAAGTTATTTATCTAACTACAGCAGAAAGAGAGTAGGGCCCAGGATTTTCCCTTGCGGAACGCCACATGAGACTGTATTTGTTACTGATGAATTCATCCATTTTAACTCTGCTTTCTGTTATTAAGGTAATCTGTAGAGATATGATTTTAATAACTATTCGACTTTCGAGATTTTTTAATTTTATTAGGAGGAAGGGGACACAGACTGTGTCAGACGCCCTGGATAGGTATAGAATATAGAGCATAATGAATATAGCCAGTTTTTTTTTTGTATCTATAGTTATTAGAACTGCGTTTGTTAGATCCATCACTGCATCCTTAGTCGAACTGCTACGTGATTACAAATTCATCATCATCATCATCATCAACCATGTTATCGTCCCACTGCTGGGCACAAGTCTCCTCTCATATAGAGAAGGATTGAGAGTAATCATCACGCTTACTCAATGTGGGTTGGCGATTTCAGACTTAAAGTCCAGGTTTCCTCAAGATTTATAAGATTGTCTTATGTAATATTGACGTTCAAAAAGTGCTGACTCTCAGCCTAATTTGAATAAATGACTTTTGATTTTGATGTTTTCCTTCACCTTCAGTCATTGGTGTCCAAGATATACTTAGAAAGTACATATAACTTTAGAAAAGTTGCATTGGTACTTGCCTGACCTGGAATCGAACCCGCGCACTCATACTTGAGAGGCTGGTGTTTTAACCACTAGGCCACCAAGACAGTACAAATTACACAGTAAAAAATATCATTCTCATGAACGCCGTATTATGGTCACTTAAGGAATGGACATTAGACTGTGGTTTTATATTAGGTCCGGTGCAATATCAGTGCTGTGCTGCACTTCAACGCTAGCGGCCGGCGTCAACCTGCCGGCCGCGCGCGTCATCGTCCGCGCGCCGCTCGTGGGCCGCGACTTCATCACGCTCGGCGCCTACCGACAGATGGTGGGCCGGGCCGGCCGAGCGGGCGTCTGTGATACCGGTCAGACATACATGGCTAACTTTGTTATTTTACTATTTCTATGGGAATGTTCGCTTTTCTACTGGAAATTAGCTTCTTTTTACATGCTTTTTATTAGCTTCACTTGTATGTTTGCTTGCTTGTTTGTTTGTTTGTTCGTCTCTAACTCTTTGTACTACTAGTGAGCGTCTTATTACTGTAAAATGTCCCACCGTTTTCAATAAGTTCTTTCGTTCGTTTTTATTAAAAATCGAACTAAAAAGTTGAAAATAAATATAGTTTAGAAAACTAAAAAACATGCTTTTAAAAAATATCAAACTAAAAAGTTAAAAATAAATATAGTTTAGAAAACTAAAAAACATGCTTTTAAAAAATATCAAACTAAAAAGTTAAAAATAATTTTTAAAAAAAGCGTGAGGCGCTTAATATACATAAAATATGGCACAAAGCCCTCACGTTTTTTTAAAAAATATTTTTAACATTTTAGTTTGAAATTTTTTAAAACCATGTTTTTTAGTTTTTTAAACTAGGTATATTTTTTTATCAAGAACTGCCGACAAATCATCACGTTTTTAAACCGTTTAACCTCATATTATGCCATTTATTTAGAACATGAAAACTTGCAGCTTATAGATCTGAATTTAAAAAAGAATCATGTATTAAACCCTTCTGAATTTGGTTTTATACTTCTACTAGGCGAGAGCATAGTGATCTGCGGCCCCCGCGAGTGGCCCCAGCTGCAGGACGTGCTCCGCGGCGGCGTGTGTCCGGTCGTGAGCCGGCTGCGGGGCTGTGTGGACGGACTGCTGCTGAGTGCACTGTCCCTGCGGCTGGCTCGCACGCGGCCGGTCCTCAGGAGGTTGTTGGACTGCACGCTGCTAGCTGTTACGGGAGATGATACGTGAGTTCCTATCATCTTGACATCACACTACGAGTCATGAAGAAGTACTTAAATAGAAGCAGTTTTTGAGAAATTACCATAATATACATTTTTTTAAAACAGGCGATTAAATGTTGAACTTGCACATTTGAATTTTCGATTCTGATACAATCCAATATTTTCCCAACTTGCAAAAATTATTTTCATTTGAAAATCTACAAAAATCCTGCAATTTGCAGCCCCTCAGACATCAAATCGATTTGCGACGATTCCCTCCGCTCGCTCATTCAATCTGGCGCAGTGGAGGTGGTGAACAAAGTGCAGTCGCACGATGACAAGTCGCACGTCAGTCACATCGACTGCTACGTGTATGACGACAGTGAACTTACTGTCAGCTCGCTGGGAAATGCAGCTGTTAAAGGTAGGTGTTTAGTTATTGCTTGAAGGTCAGATGGAAAAGGATTATCGAGATTTTTTTTTACTAAATATAATACAACCCGCTCAGAATAGCGCTATTAGTAACATGGCTTTTTATTACTTTATCAGTATATCGCGATTAAATTATAATATATCATTGAAAAGCTTGCAAGCGTGTATATAACGCCAGCTTTGAGGCGTATGATACGCTGAGTTTCGGTTCTATACAAAGTAAAACTTTCTTTGCCTCTTCAATCCAATCTCTTAAAAATAGTTTGTCTGATTGTTTCAAATTCGATGTTAAATTACTTATTTAACTATACGTAACTAACGTAGACTTGCGGACACTAAACTATCTTACCAGTACTTGTTTAACTAAATACACGTCGACTAATGGCAGGTTGTTTCACGTCCACTTGGCGCAAGTGTGCACGTCAAAAATAAGTACGTTGTTTTAAATTACCATTTTAAAATGATGGCCCTAACTAATAATTTAATTCTAAAAAAAGATAATGTATTTTTTCTGGCTAATCTGCTCTATAATAAAGATTTTGTTTATATGTGTATGTATATATATGGTGTTGATAATACGCCAATAAATGAAAACACGAACAATGCTGGTTCATAGGAATTATCCTAAACCATAGAAAAAAATCTAGCATCAAAAATAAATTTCAAACAAACTAAATCGCATAAAGTTGGAAACGAAACAGAACATTCTTTAAAATATTGGTTCACTGACCTTCGATCGGCGACAGCGCGGTCCTGTATCGACTTGCTATTTTTTGGCGTCATTATTATTAAAGTTTAGTACCGCTGGATGCGGCGGTCATCAACCTGTAAGCGCTTCCTTATCAACATGTACACCATGTAGAAAATGTGACAAATAAAAAATTGTTTATTGTGATTAAACTAATGGGTATATTTATATGATTTTTTATGGGTAGACTGAGAATGTGTTGAGGTACACGAGGTTTAATTTACTGTCGTATTGTCATCACCTCTTTGTATATTATAATACCACAAAATATAAGCCTTATTACAAACAATAGTTGAATAACCAATCACATGTGAGTGATATTTATAATATTCTTAGGTGGCATGGACCTGTCAGTGGCTAAACAATTCCTGTTCGACCTGGAGCGGGCGTCCAGGAGTCTGGTGCTCATGGGCAGTCTGCACCTCTTGTACTTAGTCACGCCTCATGATGCGGCGGGCATTAGACCTGACTACGTACATTATTATTCTTTGGTAAGATCTCCTCATCTAATGATAGGGTTTCTCTTGTGCATGTTATGTGTGCAATTTTAGTCAATACTAAAATAAAATTATAGCCTTAAAATCACTCATCTCTATAAACCATAGTGTCATATAGTCATTTGAAGGTGGTTGTTTTTGAACTGGGTTTAGATTTTACATATTAAAACTCATTTAATATTTGTTTTTTTAAAGCTAAATTTTACAAAACAGCCAAATATGTTTTATTGGAGTTAATTATATGGAATTCATTGACGACTATCACAGTTATTTCAAGTTTAATAATACAATGAGCTGTAAGGAATTGTAATTGTGTTAGTCTTAAAATATGTGTTATTTTCAGTATAGCAGTTTAGATGAAGAAGGTTTACAGACTGCAAAAATATTAGGAATCACTGAACACAACGCTATAAGGATGATGACTGGGAAACCTATTAAAGTAAGTATATATTTATATTAAACTATTGTAGATATATTTTATAGAGAGTGGCAATAATGTTGAAACATTTTATTGCAGAGCGTGCCTGAGATGGTGTTGTGTCGCTTCTATTTGGCTCTGATGCTGCGGGACTTGTGGAACCAAATGCCTTTCCCTGCTGTGGCATACAAGTATGTTTCTGAGCATAGTTTCCTCCATGTGCTGTCTTTTTATGGTCGAATAATTATAAGTATAGCTTGGGTTTAAAATATCTTTTAGTTTTAAAATCGTCATCATTTTAGCGTTAATCCCAGTTGCATCCGAAGATTTTCAGCTTTGGAGTCTGGGGTCCGATTTACTAGTCTAACTAGTCCAGGGTTCGAAGGATATATATCAATTGATATATATCATGATATATATCCGATATATATCTGATATATATCAAACCATTTTTTGTGATATATATCAAAATTTATGGTATATTGCATTTAAGTACTTTTTCTTAGACCGTAATACTTCGAATTTACCAAGTAGGTACTGCAATCAATAATAATTGTGCAACGTAAAAGAGCCAAAATAATTTTCAATTCTATCATCTGTAAACATACCTACTCCTTAAAAGTGAAGTGTAGTGTTAATCCTGAATGTCAACAGTTTGAGGAGTGGCTAGAGAGGCGCCACGGCGCCCTCACCTTCCGCCTAACGCAGGTCCTCACCGGACACGGTTGTTTCGGGAGGTTCCTGTTCCGTATAAGGCGGGAGGAAACGCCAGGGTGTCACCATTGTGTGGATCGCCCTGAGGACACGGTGGAGCATACGGTGGAGGTCTGCTCGGCTTGGGTAGAGCACCGCCGTGTCCTCGTAGCGGCGATCGGCGGCGATCTCTCGCGTCCGACCCTGGTCCAGGCCATGGTCCGGAGCGAGAGTGCATGGCAGGCCGTCACCTCCTTCTGCGAAGCAGTGATGCTGGCAAAGGAGGAGGCGGAGCGCGTGAGGCAACAGGAATCCCAGCGACCTCACGCCACTAGCCGCCGCGGGAGACGCCCTGGTCGGGAGATGACACTGAACTCCCAGCCACAGTAGGCGCGGGCCTGCGGGCGGTGAGCAGTGGGCAGCTTGCCGCTCGGTAAGGACCAGGCCCAAGTCGACGGCGCGTCGTGTTTCACGCGCGCCTCAAAGAGATGTCAGCACGTCGTGACGGGGTCCACGAAAACCGATGCCTCCTGGGTCAGGGTTGCGGGTTGGTTAAACAAGAAATCGTGGCCCTGGCCGTCGCAAAGGCAAGTGAAGAAACACGGGTGGGTTTTAGTCAGTAAAAGTCTGACACGCCCTTCCGCTCTGCCCAGAGCGGGAGAATTCAATTCAATTCTTGATTAATGGCCTTTGTGGAAGAGACGCCACAATTTTGCCAAGAACACGTGCGAACGATTAATAAACCATCAAACGCTGGAGAGTAATTACCGCGAATTAAAATAATAATAATATATTTCTTGTTATATTAAAATAAAATATTTCTTCGCAGATTGACAGATAGGTAGTAAGATCACAGATTATGGGTACGAAAATGACTATATCATTTGATGATCTCCCATCCCAACAAAAAAAAAGGAATGTTAACAGGCGATTTGACAGTTCTAGCTGACTAGAAAAAGACTAATTTGTTATTTGATTATAACTGGACTAAGTACAAATATTAGGATTTTTAAGATATTTTAATTTTGTTTCCCTAATATTTATACTTTGTTTTCTCAGAAAAAGATGGTTATTTTTAGTTAATTTTTGTGAACTATAAGATTTTATGTTTATTCTGTTAAATAAAAACTAAAAGTATGTTGTTTTTATATTGTAATAAATTCATAATAATAAACTGTCATGTACCTGTGGAAATCGTATAGGTAGTATTAAGATAATAAAATGGCAGTCTTAAGAAATGGATAAGTATAAATATCGGATATATATCCGATTTTGGATATACACACATCAAAAGTGTCTAGGGATCAAGCATTTTTATGCGGATTTCTTGAGATTGAGATGTGGCTTTGTAATAAATTTATGATTTTATAAATTTATATGGATCCTTTTTGGTGCATTTCATAATTTGAATCAGGAACTGTGAATCAAATTCGAGTAAAAGATGAAAATCAGCTGTCAATATTTTCCCTATAAAACATACAACGCATTGAAGACATTATTAGTGCTACTGTTTCCCTACTACTGATTAAAACCAACGTTATTATGGAGCGGCGACGTCATTTAAGCAGGGAAGAAATGCTCAGAGCCGTGGGAATGATAGAAGCTGGTTCCCGGCAACGTACTGTGGCTTTAGCTCTGAATACAAGTCAGAGTGTTATCAGTCGACTTTGGACACGTTACCGAAGCACTGGTACCGTGGCTGAGCGCCATGGAGGACGGTATCGCTGCACCACACGGAGACAAGACCGATACATTCAAATCTTAACTCGAAGAGCTCCAACAATAACCGTCATGATGTTAGCCGTGAGGCTTCATCACTCTTCAGGGAACTTAATTAGCGACCAAACAGTCAGAAACCGCTTGCATGAAGTGAACCTTCATTCCCGAAGACCGCTACGGGTACCACCTATAGCAATGCACAATCGTAGGATTCGATATCAATGGGCTCTTGAACACAGAAATTGGGCAGAAGAACAATGGCGTTTCGTGTGCTTTTCTGATGAGTCTCGTTTTGGTATGAGACCGGATACAAGACGTATACGACACTGGAGAACCCCTGGACGCCAACAGCGATTAAAATCCTGCCAGGAAGTCCATCCTTATAGTGGTGGAACCATCATGGTATGGGCGGGTATTTGGATCGGCGGAAGAACTGAGTTGATTTGGATCAGAGGCAACCTCAACGCTCAAATTTATGCTGAAACGATTGTATCAGACGTCATCGTTCCTCTACAAGTGCAAATCGGTCCCTTATTTCAGTTAATGTATGATAATGCACGACCGCACACCGCAAGAGTTGTAAGACAGACTCTCGCCGCAGCTAACATCAATGTCCTGCCCTGGCCTGCTCAGTCGCCAGACTTGAACCCGATTGAGCATGCATGGGATATGCCACAGAGAAGAGCTCTGCCGAATATGGAGGGTATCCAGTCGCAAGAAGACCTTTTTTGTTGTTGCAACGAACATGGGCGGCCATTCCACAGCGTGATTTGGATGAACTCATTTTGAGTATGCCAAACCGATGTTCTTGTGTTGTTAGTGTTCACGGTAGAAACACGGATTATTAATTGTTTAAGTTACCCAATAAAATTTTAGAGAAAACTGTTATTTCAGTCTTTTTTTCGAACTTTTGTGTTAGTGGTTCAAATGTCAAATATCCCTTTATTAGGAAAATGGCAAATTTCTTTAATAATGCAAAGGTGACTTGGTTTATCGTTACTGTGACAAACGAAAACACTTTATTTGATGAATCCTTAAAGAAAATTTTAATTAATATCAATCAGGAGAAAAGTTATTGCAAAAATATATGTTGATCCCTAGACACTTTTGATGTGTGTATATCGGATATATATCATAAATATCCGATATTTTGATATTTATTATAAATATCGGATATTTTCGAACCCTGCTAACTACTCATTTGGCTAAACTTGATATTTTCTTTTAGTTTTAAAATGAGCCCTTCATAATGCTTTTTAGATTTTGTTAAAATTCGGTGCATAGATAATTTATAACTCACACACAAGGTCGTGGTGGCTTAGTGGTTAAAACACCAGCCTCACAAGTATGAGTGTGCGGGTTCGATTCCAGGTCAGGCAAGGACAAATGTAACTTTTCTAAGTTATATGTACTTTCTAAGTATATCTTCGACATCAATGACTGATTAAAAGGTGAAGGAAAACATCTTGAGGAAACCTGGACTTAAAGTCTGAAATCGCCAACCCGCATTCAGCAAACGTGGTATTACCCTTAATCCTTCTCTGTATGAGAAGCCTGTGCCAAAAATGATTAACACATAGGATTATGCTTTTTATTCCGATTGTTGCTGCTTTCTGGAAGGGTCACTGCATTCTCCTATCAACCCCCGGGTCTCAAGGCAGGGAAAACAAACATGCAAAGCACTAACCTGGATCCAACAGGACAGGAAAGAGGAATCACCAACGACGGGGCAGGCGCCGGCCGGTCAGCTATCTTCTTTATGTGGACTTGATGCTGCTTGTTCACTGCCTACACTCGTCAAGCACAGACACACCACCAATAGGGAAACTGAGGGTTTATTTGGCCAGTGAAGCCCTTAGAAAATCAGATATTCGGAATTATTTAGAATACACGCGGCGTCGTATGAGCTGAGTCCGCCATACTTATTTTATTTGTTCTTTTTCTTGGCACTCTTGAGAGAGCCGCCACCAGCACGAGTTAAGAGAAGCCCGCGCTTATTTAAATCGTCGTTGACGTAACAAGGATGGAAAATGGAAATGCATGGATAAATTATTAGGACAGTTAATGCTTACACATTTCCCCCCACCTGAAATCCACAAGGGTTTCAAGAAGAATGCGAAAAATTAAGAGTGAAATCAGCAATAGCTGGACTATGAGCTACTGCCGAAAAAATGCATAAAATCTAGTCAATAAGTGTAAATAATTGGTGGCTTATTTTAAATAACCTAAAGACAGTGTGTACTTATACTCTAGTTAGGTATATAAAAGGAAAATAAACTAATTAATTGGTAAGGGACAAACCTTTACCACCGGCCTACGAAACGTCTTTCCGTTAGCGGTTTGGAGAGTAACGACTCTAACTACCTGGTCTGAACCTGCATGCACTTGCACGATACGAGCCATTTTCCAAAACATCGGCGGAGTATTAGGTTCGTTAACTATAACTATGTCATTGACTTTGATATTTGGTTCAGGCAAGAACCATTTGCTCTTTTGTTGTAATGTGTGAAGATAATCGCGTTGCCATACGCGCCAAAAGCTTTGAGTAATTTTCCGAAGCATCATCCAACGAGATCGAGGACACGAATTATCACTTATCGGTTCTTCGGGCAAGGCTACTAAAGGACCTCCCGTTAGAAAATGTCCTGGAGTTAGAACGTCAGACTCTGAAGGATCCGTAGATAGAATACAGAGTGGACGGGAATTTAATACAGCTTCTATTTTAGCTAATATGGTAAAAAATTCTTCTAGAGTAAGAACTTGAGCTCCAACTACTCGCTTCAAATGATACTTTGTTGATTTTATACCACTTTCAAATATTCCGCCGAAATGCGGTGCTTCAGCTGGATTGAATTTCCAGGTAATGTGGCGATTCGCTAAACCATTTGAAATTTCTGGATAATGCTGATGAAGCAGATTCGCAACCTCATTTAAATATTTATTCGCGCCTACGAAATTTGTCCCACAGTCTGTTACTATTGTATGGCATATGCCACGACGAGAGACAAAGCGGTCTAAAGCGGCAAGAAATGCTTCAGCACTCAATTCTGTTACGGCTTCTAAGTGTACAGCCTTTGAGCTTAGGCACACAAATAAACATAAATAAGCTTTGTAAGTTTTTGCGCCACGACGGCGACTCTCTTTAATGATAAAGGGACCCCCCAGATCTATTCCCGTGGTACTAAAGCAGCGAGCTGGTTGAATCCTGGCTGCAGGTAGCTTGCCCATCATTGGTTGACAAGCAACTGGATTCACTTTAAAACATTTGACACATTTGGATAACACGGTCCGTATCAGGAGCCTTAATCCGGTTATCCAAAATTTTCTTTGAATAAAAGATTGTAAAGAGCGAGGGCCACAATGCAAATATTTTATATGGAAATATTCGACTATCTTTCGAGAGATAGGACATTGTTTAATTAACAAGAAAGGGTGTAACGCAGATGGCGACAGTTGAGCCTCATCGATGCGTCCACCTACTCGCAAAATACCATCATCGTCTAGGAAAGGTGACAGCTTTTGAATAGATTTTACACAAGGTTCATTTTTACGCACCCGGTCAACTTCCGAAGTCATGTAATTATCTTGACTGAATTTAACCAGCACTTTCATTGCTTTTTCAAGCTCAGCACTACTAAGAGGAGAGATTTCGGTCTTGCCTGGCCGTTTTAGAGTTAGAAACAAAACGATTACACCATGCTACCATTCTTTGAATTTTTGTAAATGAAGAATGTTTAGAAATTAAGTTCAAAAGTGGATTCTCATCATCCGTAACAAGAAGACTTACTTTCTATTGATTTAAGTTCAGGCAAGTTCTCCTTCGGAAGTAATACCTGCCTTTTAGGCCATTGCTCAGGTGATTCTTTCAGCCAAGAAGGCCCTGTCCACCAAAGCGGGTGATCTAGAATCTCTGGACATGATACTCCGCGGCTACAACAGTCGGCGGGGTTATCATTTGTTGATACATAGTACCAGCGATCTCGACTAATTAAATCAGTTGTCTAAACCGCACGATTGGCTACATACATTTTTAGTAAATGAGGGTCAGTGTTAAGCCAAGACAAGGTAGTGCTGCTGTCGGAATAAGCTCGAATGGAATCGATGGAAATTTTATCTTTAAGTAAATTATACATGTGTGATAGAACTTTTGCTAGAAGCACAGCTGCGCTTAGCTCAAGTCGATTCACCGTTGTTGGTTTTAAAGGGGCAACTCTAGATTTCCCTATTAACAAACTGGTCGTGGTTACATTACCGGGTTCATTGGTAACTACACAGATATAAACACAACAACCATAACCTTTCAAAGATCCATCACAAAAGCCAACTAAATGTACTTGAATAGGATTTGAAGGTATGATTAAACGCGGGAGAGTAATATTTTGTAAATAGGACAAATTTGCAGCTATTAAATGCCATTGTTTGACTAAATTTTGGGGAATAGTTTCATCCCATGATAAATTTAAACGCCATATATCTTGTAGCAAAGATTTAGCGGCAAAAACGACAGGACAAATCCATCCAAGAGGGTCAAAAATGCGAGCTACCAATGAGAGTATGGACCGTTTTGTGAATTTCCATTCGAACGAGTCAGCAAACGTATAAGAAAAGGTATCGTTAACAGGATTCCAATGAACGCCCAATATTTTGACAAACTCACTTCCCGATTCATCAAAAGATTTGGAAGTTTGACAGAATTCTTGAGGGATATCTGTCAGAAGACGAGGATCATTAGAGGTCCATTTCCGTAGTTCAAACTGAGCCTTTGATAGTAACGATATAATATCGTTTTTTAATGCAATAGTTTCTTCGAGAGAAGATCCGCCAGAGGTGATATCGTCCATAAATGTCTCCTCTCGGATAACCTGTGCTGCACGACTAGAATACTCAGCACCGTGGTCTTCAGCAAGTTGATGAAGTGTTCGAATGGCTAAGTAAGGAGAACTACTAACTCCGTACGTAACGGTATTGAGTTCGTATTCCTTTAAAACCTCAGTTGGGTCATTACGCCAAAGAACGTGTTGATAACATCTTTCTTGCGGTCTTATCAATATTTGTCTATACATGCGACGAATATCCGCAGTAAAAACAACTTTGTGAATTCTGAATTTGGTGATTAGATCAACGATGTCTACTTGAAGTTTTGGACCCACATGAACAATATTATTTAGTGACAGGTCACTCGAAGTCCGACTACTAGCATCGAAGACCACTCGTAACCGTGTCGTGGTACTCTCAGGTCGGATTACACAATGGTGGGGAATTATATAACAGTCAGTAGACGAGGACTGCACTGGCTGCATATGTCCGAGATCCTCGTACTGTTGCATAAATTCTTTGTATTCAGTTTTTAACTCATTTTGACTAGCTAGTCTTTTTTCCAAATTTAGAAAACGATTAAACGCTTGTTTATATGATTCTCCTAAGGCTGGAGCATCATCTTTAAGCATAATTGGTACAACGTAACGCCCATCGGAGGTGCGATACGTGCCTTCTTTATATTTTTGTTCGCATATTTCATCCTCGGGACCGGAAATTTTACATTTCGGCGGCTCCTCGGACTCCCAAAACCGTTGAACGATCTCGTCGAGCGCACTAGAAGACGCGACGAGGAGCGTAACGGGTGTAGCCGGAGTTTTAGCTACCACGTTTTGAAGAAACTGACCACTTATCACCCAGCCGAATACACTAGAGAGTGCGCATGGAAAGCCCGGGCCTGGACTGAAACGTGAGCCAGTATATATCTGGTCAAAACAGTCTACTCCTAACAACAGATCGATCGGACCGGATTTATCAAAGTCCTGGTCGGCGAGATCCAGATGTGTAAACTTATCCTTGACGATTGTCGGCAACGACACCGAAGGAATCAGGGATGTGATTTTAGGTAGAACCACTAATTGAATATCAAACTGAGGAGTGTCACTCAATCGAGGTATTATTGAACCGAAGGTGTGACCTTTAATGCTACACACATAATTTTGACCGATGCCACTTACATTTAATTTACATTTCTTGATATGTAAACGTAATTGTCGCGCACAGCTACTTGTAACAAATGAATCCATCGAGCCACTGTCAATAATTGTACGGACATACTGCCACGAACCATCCGATCGCTTCAAACGAACTACTGCTGTACCAAGAATTTTTGTGCTATTGATTTGAAATGTTTGACTGGGTAGCACTAGTTAGAGTAGTGTTCATATCGGGATGCTGGGATGAATCCAGTTCACTAGTATGAGACAGTAAACTCTTATGCTCTTCATGTAACAAAGTATTATGCTTTGCATTACAAATGAAACATGTTGACTCAGATTTACAATCGGTAACAGTGTGACCCGGCCTTAAGCAGTTTTGACATAATTTTAAATCTTTAACTAATTGTTGTCGCTGTGTCATATTCATAGAACGCAATTTACTACAACGGTAGATTGAATGATTTTCATTACAACACACACAAACAAACTGACTAACTTTATTATTATTGTTGGAAGAAATTAGAGATGATTTTGGTTGACGCGATAAATAATCTTTATTTGTATTAGGCCGATTTTGTGTACTTGTAGAATTTGATGATGGAATATTAACTGGTTGGCTAACTTCTAATACTTTTATGTAATTTTGTAAATAAGTAATGAAGTTATTAAATTTCGGAATTTCTTCAGTGTTTTGTAATTCAAACCTTTTTTTTGTTTCTGTATCTAAAGGCCTAGACGCAATGTAGAATAAAATAAATTCGCATATATCATCAATACACAAACCGCGCAAGGCACTAACGCATTCACAAAGTGTGTTAGATAACTCAGATAAGTTAGACAAAGATGGTTTTTGTATGGGATTAATTTTAATTATTTTTTCTAAATAAGCTGTTGCAAGAATACGCTTGTTGTCATATCTGTCCAGTAAAGTTGCAAAAACCACTGAATAATTTGCCGATGTCACAGGCACGCCCTTCGCTAATGTCAGTGCATAACCAGATAAACATGACAGCAAATAGTGAAATTTCTCAGTGTCGGATAATGAACTATTATTATGAACAAGTGCTGTATAACTATCTTTAAATGTTTGCCACTTTTCTATATTACCATCAAACTTTGGAAGTTCCAGCTTAGGCAACTTCACTTGCGAACGCACGTGACCTTGACCTAATTCCGGGCGACAGTCGCTACCTGCGCTCGCATCGAGAGAATCCGCAAACTCAATAACACAGTAATACAATTCATCGAATGACAGTAACACTTTATGATCGATAACAAACGAAGGTTTAAGCTTTAATTGCAACTGGTTAACATCATCGTTGCATTCCAAAAATCTATTACGAATCTCGTCAATCTTTTTGTACCTAGCTCGAAAAGCTGCAAATTTAGTTTTAGTTTCTTTAACTGTTTTGGCTAAATCGTAAAGTATCTGCATACTTGTAAACCCATATTCCCGCCTTTTAATAGCGGTTATTAATTCCACTTCGCTCATAGTTCACTTGGTATACGATATCCGCACGCTCAAAAAGATAAAAGTTATAAAAGTAGGTAAAACGGAAAAAACGTAAGCCGGTAGGTAGGCAGCAATGCACGCGCGAACGTATTGAATGAAATACAAGCACACACGTCTCAAAGTTATTTGTTAGAATATAAGTTTTGACTTTGAGGTAGTTCAAAGCTAATCCGTCTCCCGCCGGAGACAAGTACTACGATTGTAGGTACCTCGGTACTAAATTCGAGAAACTTCGAACTCACGTTTTTTTTAAAAGTAATTTATGCAATTTGTTATTTAATACAAATAAATGCAGCTTATTACAAGGGAATTAACGAGGTATGAATGTACGATTGAATAGTCAATCGGTCTCAAATAAGAAACAATAACTAGGTATCATGGAATGACCTAGGTTTTATTTAGACACTTAGAACTTGAAAGGCAAATTGAAATTGCCTTAAGTAGGTAAGTATACAAATAAATTATAATTGGGATTACGTATTTAACGTAATAACGAGAATGGAAAGATTTAATTTCCGATAGTAGGTATTTTTGAAATAATTACGCGAGGAAGATTCCTCACAGGAGGCACCATAATTAATGTAGCTGCTTTCTGGAAGGGTCACTGCATTCTCCTATCAACCCCAGGGTCTCAAAGCAGGGAAAACAAACATGCAAAGCACTAACCTGGATCCAACAGGACAGGAAAGAGGAATCACCAACGACGGGGCAGGCGCCGGCCGGTCAGCTATCTTCTTTATGTGGACTTGATGCTGCTTGTTCACTGCCTACACTCGTCAAGCACAGACACACCACCAATATGGAAACTGAGGGTTTATTTGGCCAGTGAAGCCCTTAGAAAATCACATATTCGGAATTATTTAGAATACACGCGGCGTCGTATGAGCTGAGTCCGCCATACTTATTTTATTTGTTCTTTTTCTTGGCACTCTTGAGAGAGGCGCCACCAGCACGAGTTAAGAGAAGCCCGCGCTTATTTAAATCGTCGTTGACGTAACAAGGATGGAAAATGGAAATGCATGGATAAATTATTAGGATAGTTAATGCTTACACACCGATGTTCTCACGAAGTGGAAAAGAATGAAAGGATGAGTTTATTGTAGATACAGCCTGTCTCGTGGCACGGTCCAGTCGGTGCTGTCGTCGTCGACGAGTTTCGCTCGGAGTGCGTCCCGAGTGTGTACGGAACTGCCTTCCCTGTGGACGTTCGGCGCCCTCCTGTGTGAGCTGAGCACCAGGCTACAGCACGCCGCCGCGCCTGAACTGCAGCAGCTCATGGAGCTGCCCAATGTTAAGAAGGTAATGTCATAATATACAATATGTAATGAAAAACCCCGTCCGACCGATAAAGATAACAAAGGTTAGGTAATCACTTGACCAAATAAAATGTGAAATTTTACATATTCATCGTAATAACAATACCAATGAATTTTTAAATAATCTTTTTTCCTGCGAATGAACTCCTTTTCCCGCGAATTAACTCTAACTTCCCCAATATTTGGTAAAAGTGACAACACCATTTTCGACAGTATTATTGGTAGGTACCTTGTATGAATGAATGTACAATACTGGCGGCATTTTGTTTGACCACGTGCCGTGCCTCCCGTCGCCCGCGCATGTATTACCATGTCAGTTACCTTCTTTTGCGAAATAATATTTATTGTTTTAGGGGTTATTTTTTTAACTTTAGCCCGGTTTTGTAGGCATTAGTAGAATCAGTTATCGATACCCAACAATACCTTCACTCTCTCCGCTCGGACAGGGTTTTCTTGTTTCTCTATCTCTCAGTGTTGAGGATTGAGTCTCTTTATTAGTAGTTAGAAAAATTGCTGTTATAGTTTTGAAAACTCATTCAGTATTTGACTTTATAAGAAGCGAAATTTGTAAACATTTAGAAAACTATACTAATCTAATAAAGCTGAAGAATTTAGCTTTCATGTTTGACTGCGTTAATCTCGCATTCTAATACAGTACACTGGTCAAAAATGAAAAAAAAAAATTGCACCGCGAGCTTCTGCGCTTACCCACACATTCACAGCGTGCTCATACACTTGGTAAAAACATGTAAAGCCCACGTCGCTTTGTTAGATAAAAATACTGAAGCTTATAGCTCATACTAATCCAGAAGAACGAAGATTGCCCAGACGCAACTTTAATACTGTAGTGTAACAGTCTGTCATGTAATGTAACAGGCGCGTGCAATGCAACTGTTACGTGCGGGATACAAACGTGTAGAAGAGCTCGCAAAGGCGACCGCAGACGAGCTCATGTCGAGCGTCTCGCATCTGTCGCGCAACACCGCCAACCAACTCATCAGTGCTGCCAGGGTAAGATGTCTTACAAATTATAATTATCTGTCATCAAAATTCTTCCCTCCATCTTATAACATCCAAAAAGTATAATAGCGAATACTGTTGCTAAAATTGACAGCCTTCGTGGCGTAGCGGTAGCGGACGCGGCCGCTGCGCAAGGTGGCGCGGGTTCGATCCCCGCACAGTGCAAGTATTTGTATGCATGAATATGAATATTTGCACTGGTCGTGCCTCGGAAAGCACATTAAGCCGTTGGTCCCGGTTGCCATACGAACATCTAGTGGCAGTCGTTGCGGGTTGTTGGAGCCCTCAAAAAATCTATACATGTATATATATCATATATATATGGAACACTGGCTCATGCGGCGAGAGAGAAAGCAGGTCTCTTTGCTTCTCTCTTTGCCCATAATTCGCGTCTTGATACTGGCAGTGCTACTCCACCTAATTTACCTCACTGCGGAACTTCAATGCCTGAGGTTCGCATTAGAAACAAGGAGGTTCTGAGAGTACTGTGTCGTCTGGACGTGAATAAGGCTAGTGGTCCGGATGGTATACCAGCGATTGTTCTTAAAGCATGTGCGCTCGAGTTGTCTCCTGTATTGACGCGCTTGTATCGCCTCTCATTTAGGACTGGTATAGTGCCCAAGTCCTGGAAGCTCGCTAACGTGCAGCCCGTGCCCAAGAAGGGTAGTCATGCCGATCCTGCCAACTATCGGCCGATTTCGATCACCTCCATACTTTGCAAAATTATGGAGCGTGTATTGAACTCGCGCCTCTTGGCATACCTGGAAGGTAACGATCTCCTCAGTGACCGACAGTACGGGTTTCGCCGCAATTGGTCAACTGGGGACCTACTAGTGTATGCCACTCACTTGTGGGGCGAGGCCCTCGAGAAGAATGGGGAAGCGATTGCTGTCTCCCTTGATGTCTCGAAGGCCTTCGACCAGGTATGGCACGCTGGCCTTTTGAGTAAGCTTCCAGCGTACGGCATTTCCCCTAGCCTGACTGGCTGGGTAAAAGACTTCCTGACTGAACGATCCCTCCGAGTTGTTGTCGACGGATGCTCTTCTGAGCCCATGTCAACTAATGCCGGTGTTCCTCAGGGGTCTGTTCTCTCTGCAACTCTGTTCCTGCTGCATATTAACGATCTGCTGATGCCCGGTATCTATGGGTATGCAGATGACAGCACAGTTGTAGAGAGATACCTGCCGGATGCTCGGGCTAGTAGGGAATCAATCCGGTCCGAAAGAGAGGCCATGGTTGAGCGAACGAGTGTTGCACTGCAGGCAGTCTCCGAATGGGGCAATGCCAATCTTGTAGCATTCAATGCCGCCAAAACACAGGCGTGTCTTTTCACCGCCAAAAGGAGCCCGTTCACCTTGGCTCCTACTTTTTCGGAATGTGTCCTTGGAGTGTTCCGACCGCCTTCAGCTTTTGGGAGTTGAGATTTCCTCGGATCTTAACTTTGGGCGGTTCATTGGGTCCAAGGCCAAGGTGACTGCCAGGAAACTTGGCGTTATCGCAAAGGTCCGGCAGTACTTCACACCTGGGCAGCTTCTAATGTTATACAAAGCACAGGTCCGTTCGTGTGTGGAGTACTGCAGCCACATTTGGGCTGGTGCTGCCAAGTGTCACCTGGCCACTTTAGAGTCAGTGGAGAGACGTGCAAGGAGGCTGATTGGTGACCCTGATCTAACTCGAGTTGGTCTCAAAGCCTGAGCACAGGCGTAGAGTAGCCAGCCTTTCGGTGTTCTATAGGATGCATTTCGGGGAGTGTGCGAGGGAATTGCATGATTTAATTCCCCCATCTCCGTTCCACCAGCGGACGATCCCGTCGTACGGCTGGTTTCCACCCTACGTTGTTAACACCACTACGATCCGGACGAAGCGTTCGCCTCCTCCTTTATACCGCGTACATCGAGGGACTGGAACAATTTGCCAGCGGCGGTGTTTCCGTCGGACTACAATTTAAGTGTCTTCAAGGCTAGAGTGAATAGGCTCTTAATAAACTAGTGCGCTTTACCATCAACGATTGCGTCACTGCTTGCCATCAGGCAGGATTGCGGTCAAGCGCTGGTTTATAGTGTGTAAAAAAAAAAAAAGTCCAACAATTGGTCTGACTGCAATGCTTCGATGTCGCCTTCGGGTTGTGGAGGTCGGACGGCAGTCGCTTCACGGAAAATGTCGAAGTTTAGCCATATCAGCAGTTGGACTGGTAAAACGAACCCCAGACTCCAAAGCTGAAAAAGGCTTTGGATGCGACTGGGATTAACGCTAGGATGATGATGATGACTGTTGCTAAAATTATTATTAAAAAACTAAGCCCACTATGATATCAGACTGGAAAAGCGGCGGTGTTTCCGTCGGACTACAATTTGAGTGTCTTCAAGGCTAGAGTGAATAGGCTCTTAATAAACTAGTGCGCTTTACCATCAACGATTGCGTCACTGCTTACCATCAGGCAGGATTGCGGTCAAGCGCTGGTTTATAATTTGTAAAAAAAAAAAAAATATTTATTTGCACAATAACAACTACAAAATACAAAATAACAATGTTGAATGTTAGAAGAAGTAGAGAACGTTCTTCTGAAATGTTTACTAAACTGATATCAAAATCAAGGCATTAATTTCAAGTAAACACAAATTCCACGGACACTGTTTAAAAATCATAAAATTGTTACAAAATATTTAATTAGACCGGTCATGTTAAATGTTTCAGGGGGCGCTGATCACGAAAATGATATCATTTTTGAAATCCAAGATGGCTGATATTTAATTTCATGATATTTTGACTTAAGTGTCGTGAAAGGGATTTTCGGGGGTGCTGATCACCGAAATTACATCATTTTTGAAATCCAAGACATCAAATTTCATGATATTTTCGTTTGACTTGGGTGTCGTAACAAGGGTTTTTGAGGGTGCTGATCACGAAAATGACGTCATTTTTAAGCTATTGCCGTTATCAAAGTCGAACATAAAACATTGAATATAGTTTAGTCGCTAAATCGCCACCATTTTTCGCACACTTTTCATGACGTTACTGGTAAAATATAAATAAATAAATTTAAAAAAGAAAATAACTTGAATTATTTTCAAAGAAAAAAAAAACAACGAAAAAATCCACATAAATAAAATAATATTAATTGGATAAGTTGATAAAAATGCTATGCAATAGCTTTACCGCGGCAGTCCTCGAGTGCCACACGTCTTTTTTTAATTACTTACGGCCCTAGGGCGTTTCTAGCTACATTATTATCCTAGAGCGCTAATTGGTCACCTACAAGCCCTATTTGGGGGTAATAAGAACCTACTTACCGAATATGAGAGATGTAAAGGGAATTTAATAACCCAACATACACGCCACTACCAGTGAGACATTATAGTGAGCATGACATACTTTCAACCGCCCGCGCCAGAGCACATTAAGTCATTGAAAGACGCGTCCATAAATAGTAGCTTTATACCTAGAGCACACACGTGTGCTGTGATGCAATTATACAATACCAGGAAATTGAATCTATACAATGCTAAGTTACTTTTTCCAATGTTCAGCAGCTATTTCCGAATGTTAAGTTTAGCGCCTGTGTAGCAGGTATTTTTGTTTACAATGTGATTAAAAATAAAGGAACAAAGGACAAAATAATAATAACTTAATTTATATATTTTTCTCTATCTGTAATTTTTTATCTCTCTCTACTGTTTATATTTTGTATGTATGTATTTATTATAATATTTTTAATACGTTTTTTTTCCCTCTTTTAATTTTAATATACAGTATGTTAAATAACAGAGGGCGTTCCCTTAAACTCGTTAATATATATCATTAATAGATTAAAATAAAAATATCAGCATAGAAAAATAAGCATAAAAAAAATCCGAATAAAAAAAAATTCTAATTGGAAATAAATTTGAAACCTCCTGTTTTAAATCAAAATAGTAGCGTAGTATCATAAACAAATTGCGACCTTGCCGTCTTTCAAGTTCGCGTGTACAGTGTGTTTCTTTTACATGTCAATTTAAAATTTTTATTGAATATTTTCTTATTGGAAAAATTAAAAAAAAATTTGTTTTCGAATGGAAATATTTTTTTTAGCATGTATGTATGCTATACTATTTCGGGTTAACGGGAACGCCCTCTGTTAGTTATCATACTGTATTTGCACCTACCACGTTTGTCTCTGCATCACCTCAAGGTAGACTGATAGAAAATGCCTAAGGCATTAAGTCCGCCATTGTGCAATGTTTGTGCATAAAATTAAATAAATAAATAAAATAAAAAAAAAGTTTGTAAATTTAGAAGCAGCCCAGTCTCTAGCTTTTTGTCCTCAATATAAATATTCTTTAATATTATAAAGGCATAACTTACATTTAATAAATTATTTGAATTTATTAAGGCTTAGATCTTGATCTAAAAATGTGTACATTGACATTTGACGGAGCCATTAATTTTCTTGAGCCTTATTTGAGGTACAACATTTTTTAGACAATTCTGTATTTTTATGATTTTAGTACGTTTATAATTATTTATTAATACCATCGTGTACTATTTATAGATGATACTCATTGAAAAAGTGGAGAATCTTCGCGCTGAAGCCGAGGATGTTATGGAAGAACTTAATGTCTGAATTCAAAACTTTGTTTGTTTCGTTGGCAACACTTCAACTAGTATAATTATGATGTTTACGACGTGCTAAGTAATATAAATCATGTTGCTGTAACAGTGTTGCACATCTATTTTTGGTTTTGAATTGGAGGGTAGAGTAAATAGCAAAGTAAAGGCATAGTAATAGTACAGTAAATTATATTTATTCAATTATTAGTATTATGGTTCATTGAAATCTTATATTAAGATTATTTTACACACACTACCATTGCTGTTGTAGAAATATTAATAGCTATGTATGGACGACAGCAGGTCAAGCTACCCGAAACTGTCAAATATTCCCAATCAAACTTGTGCCTTAATGATTTACTGATAAAGTTGGAAATGTAATAAAGAAATTTGACAGATTGTAGTAGCTTCATGTGTTACCGTCTGTACATGCAGACTAGTTAATATTTATCAAAATGCTTTAGATATTCATGTCAGAATATGAATACATAGATCTAAAATATAAGTCAAAATGCGAAAGTATAAATCATATGTCGAAATGAATTGTCCATGAATTCATAATACTTACCTAATTTTAAAGTACCATTGTCAATATTAAGATCTACATTACAATATCTGTATAAAGAATGTAATATTTTTTTAAAACCTAATGTATTATGTAGTTGTTATATAGCAAAAGCTGTGATTTCAAGGTTCCAACATAAGTCACCATAGAAGCCTCGACAGCTAGTGTCGACGCATTCCAAACAAACGACGACAACACGGTTGGTGTAGTGGCTGACCGATCGACTGCTGCGCTGTGTGTCGCGGGTCCGATCCCCGCACGGAACAAATATTTAAATATTTGTATGGCCAACAAGTACTTGTTCCGGGTCTGGCTGTTTGTATATATGATTTATAATGTTTGTAAATGCAACCACGATACAGGAATAGGCAATTCAGAGTGTGGGTCAACGTTTAAAAAAAAAAAAACCATGCGTGTCACCTTTTACAAAATCGTTGTTTAGTGGTCGTTAGGTGTTAGTTCCTAACTTGTCACACACACGAGCGGGTCTCGTCGACCACAGAGGGAACTGGAGCCGGCGTCGTGTGTCGCCCGCGTGTGGCCAAAATACCTCATACCTAATCTAAATTCGTCAAAATTGTAATTAAATATGAGTTTACAGAAAAAATCCCTAATTCATATACAATAAAGTTCACTTTACGTTACAACTTCAAAGATTTTTATATTCGTGTTAGTCACTCTGAAATCAACTTAAATGTCATTGAAATAGAGTTGATATTTCTTTAACTTTAAATAGGATAGAGATGTGTAGAAGAACTTCACTATATTGTTATAAGGTAATGAATTCATGCTTTTATGTTAGTTCGTATTAAGTATGAAATGAATGTGATAATTTAGTTATTAGCCACTGATACAGAATCTTTATCAGGTAAAACCTTCAAAGAAACTATATGACAATCAATATCATTGATGATTATAAAATAAAAAAAGTTAATATTATACTTCTTTTATTTTAAGACGATTTTCCAAATATTCGAAAACATTTAACTTTTGTTCACAATATTTATGTGATTTTCAATATTCAAACTAAAATCAGCCTAATACTGAACTCCCTAAATGTTTTATTTCTTTGAGTATAGGTAGGTATATGAAATACCGAAACAAAAAATAATTTCTGGTAGCAACACAAGTCATTTTTGACCGATGAAAAAAGGAGGAGGTTCTCTCGAGTAGACGCTTATTTTTTAATAGCGCGATATTTTTTTACCGAAATACCGCAGTGTCTCAAAACTAAAAGTCTTCGACCAGTGTGTGTTGCCATTGATGACTTATGGAATTGAGACGTGGTCGCTAACAATGGGAATATATCAATAAAATAAGAAGGTTCAAGGTCACTCAAAGGGCAATGGTGAGGGCTGTGCTTGGGGTTTCACTGCGTGATCGAATCGGGAATGAGGAGATCTGCAGAAGAAAGAGAGTAACCGACATAGCCCGAAGAATTGCAACACTAAAGTGGCAGTGGACCGGGCACATTGCCCATAGAACCGACGGGTTCTCGAGTGGCGACCACGCACCGGAAGATGCAGAGTGGGTAGGCCCTCGACAAGGTGGACCGACGACCTGGTGAAAGTCGCGGGAAACCGCTGGATGCGGGAGACGCAAGACCGGTCGTCGTGGAGAACCTTGGGGGAGGCCTATGTGCAGCAGTGGACGTCTTTCGGCTGAAATGATGGTATTTTTTATTTGGGTGTACCTCGAAATATATATATACTAAAAATAGGGTGGGTTAGGGTATTAAAAAAGGAAAACATCTTGAGGAAACCTGGACTATAGAAGTCTGAAATCGCCAACCCGCATTGAGTATCCTTCTCTGTATGAGAGGAGACCTGTGCGCAGTAGTGGGACGATAAAAAAGGTTGATGATGATGAAGGGTATTAAAACAGAGGTTGATTTATTTTCCATCTACAGAATTTTCACAAGTGAACAGATTCTGTTTAAAATGAAACCTGAAAAACGAAAAATAAAAATCTTTACTCTAAAACTAAATCAAAGTAAATGATTAATTTTGAGTTGGCGCCAAACAACCAATTTACGACGATTAATCAAGCTGCCCCATTTTGCTCGGCGCCTTTGTTTTTTTTTGGTGCCGACCTGCTTTTATTTTTCTTGCTAACCTACTGAACGCTTGATTTTACAATATTCATTCCTGTCTGCAGTCTTCAGCGCATAAATATCTATGACAGAGTAGACTAGCGTATGAAGGACGCCGTCCCATCTAATCTATACAAAAAAGAACACTAAGTACCTATTTTTTTTATATCAATGCTCCTGAGATACAGCCTGGTGACAGACGGTCAGTGGATTCCATTAATAAGGTCCCGTCTTTACCCTTTTGGATACAGAACTCCAAACAAACAAAAACGAACCTAGACATAAATACGTCTGAGCACCCTACTAATATTATAAAGGCGAAAGTGTGAGTATGGATGTTTGTTACTCTTTCATGCAAAACTACTGAACGGTTTGGATGAAAATTGACACAAACGTAAACCCTGTGTGTGTTAAGACTAAGATACCTACGTATTGTTTATGCGAAACCTAAATACAGTTTGTTCAGAATAAGCTCCTGAATCGATTCCGATCATTTATAAATTATACACCATGTTATATTTTTTTCACAAATACATTTAGAAATTGTTGCATTATGGTTACGCGCGCTACGCAGCTTACGCGTGCGCATGCGCATGCCCGTGCTCAGCTGACGCCACAGGTCAATGCACCCGGCTCGTCCGCTCGAACAGAGCGTGGAACATATTTTTGTTGGAATATCCAACTAGGGTAACACGCTCATAACTTTGTAATGTTTCATGGTATCTTTTTGGAATTTTGTACATAAATTCTTTACTTAAAAATGACACGTGTTTCGGGTTTCACATATTAATCCGACTGGGCGGTCAAACTGTTTTTGTCGGTAACTAAATAAAGGAGTTTTAAGAACAAACAACTCGAAGGATGTTAGAGTTTTATTTATCGTCTCTTATACAAGCAAGGCTTCAGGGTCAACACGGGAAGTTTGGCCTTCTTCACGGGCGGGTCCCTGATCTTTGTGAATTCTATGAAGAAGAACACGTTGTTACTGTTGTCCAGCTGTTTCAGTTTGAAGCCGAGTCTTTCGACGTCCTTGACGAAGTTGTCAACCTTGTCGAATCGACTTTCTACTTCGGCTATTAGTAGATGACCTCTGTGGACCAAATAAACTTCAAATGAAAAATTAAGATTATGTTTCTTTTATTATAAATATAAACTAGTGCTTCATCGCAATCCCGCCTAGTAGTAATGATCATGATTCTAGTAGCTAATCTCTCCACATGACCTTGAAGACATCTTATGAGCATCATATCATACAAAACAGATTTACGATTACTCAAATGCAAGTCAAGTTTAGGTCACTTGTTGTGAGTCTCCACCTGTCTCGGACACTTAAAGAAAGAAAAATAAAAAGAAAATACATTTATTTAGCATATGCTAAAAGACACAATGTACGGACGACAGCAGGTCAAGGTACCCGAAACTGTCAGATATTCTCAATCAACCTTGAGCCTTAACGTGTTAGAGATAAAGTTGAAAATCAGGTAAAGAAATCTGACAGATTGTAGTAGCTTGATTGATTTGTCGTCTGTACTAGATAAAGACTTAAACCACTTCAAGGTTAAATGTAGTGGATAAGACTTTATTTGTTCATCTATTGATCGCTTGGTTTTATAAAAATTGCTATGCCCCTATCGCCTAGCTTCAACAACTACCTACGACGAATGGGAGGGAAAAGATATAAAAAAACAAAAAACAACCGACCATGTGAGAGTCGACAAAATAAAATGACAAAAACATTCCGTTTTTAGTATTAACTTGTTTTCGTTCCGTTAATAGCGGCAGAAAAAATACATAATTTGTGAAAACTTTAATTGTCAAATTAACACGACTCAGAAATAGAAAATACAGCCTGGTTACTTGGGTGTCTTAGTAATAGGATCCCTAAAACGAACTTAGGTTCACAGTCGTATTAATCCGAGTGAGACGGTTAATACGTTTGTTTGCTTTTTAGCATTCGACGGTAAATATGGTAAAATAAATATGGAACTCACCCCATCTTCAACACCCTATTAGCTTCAACAAGATACTGCGTGAGATCTGTGCCCATCAGAGCCAGGCAGTACACAGTGACGTCCATGGACGCAGTCAACAGCGGGGTCCGGGCCATGTCGCACGCCTCCACCCCCGGAGCGGTCGCCACCAGGTCGAACGACCGCACCTTGTGCGGCACCCGACGGGACAGGGCAGCTTCGCCGCACCCCAAGTCTGCTATAGTATGGGTTTTGGGCCTGGTGAGGAACGGGGATGGGTTTTATAAATTAGCTTGTATATTAAATGTTTAAGGACTCGTCCGGGTGTTTATGTCCACCTCAGCAGTGGGAGAGAGATGGGAGTGAGGCTGAGATGATAATCTTAATATGAAATCGCAACTTATTTGCCAAAAATGTAAACAAATCTCGACCTTAGAAGCATTGGGTTGTGCATAGTTCCGGCCACCTATAGGACATACGACCTACTTTTTTTGTGTATAAATTATAAACAAGCGCCCAAGTCAGCGCTGGTTTATAATATGTAAAAAAAAAAAAAAAAAACTAGTGCTTGACCGCAATTCCGCCTGATGGTAAGCAGTAATGCACTCGTTGATGGTAAAGCGCGCTCGTTTATTAAGAACCTATTCACTCTAGCCTTGAAGACACTTACATTTTCATAATCTTCTTAACAATAACATCCAGTGGATTAACAGGCCACTTCTTGACTTGCAGCTGGTAACCCTGGTGGTAAGTCTCAAAGGCAGTTGGATCAGTTTGGAACAGCTGCTGGGCATCAGATCCTGATGATGTATAGAGCTTCTCATTTAAATACCTGAACTGGGCAGCTGGAAAGATATTAAATTTTTATTAAACATAGAGGATTGATTTTTTCTCGTATTATCAGCAAAAAGCATAATGTATTATAACCAGTGATCGGAATAGGTAGAGTGATTTTTGGTACTTGTATCATAAATGTTCACAGAAAGAATAATGTGGATAATCCATTTTCCCGGAATGTAATTCCGGATCCAAGTAAATATTGTGAATGTTGGTGGTGACATTATTACTACTCAATTCATTTAAGGTAACAAAACTAAACTAATTTATTATTTACTTGTTGAAAAATAAAAAAACAATCAAATTCCGGTTGTATCATTAAGAATACATTTCAATATTTTTTAGCCTCTAATGAAGGGCATGGCCGAATCAAACGGTTCCACGACTTAATTTATATATATTTTTTATACATTTTTTTTTAATAATCATCCAATTCCGTAAATCCGGAGGAATGTCCATATTAATAAACACGTTTCCGATCAATGACCCCAATTCACTCTACCTATTCCGATCACTGATTATAACATGATATAAAGACAGTAAAATCTCATTCTTGTTTTTACTATATCTTTAGATGTCTGTATTCGTGAATCTAATCAGTACATGATACATAGGTATTAATAAAAAGGAATTCAATAAGTATTCAACCTTTCATATACCTACATATGTATGTCAAATGGACTAATACAAATATATTTTTGGTTTATGCAAAACCTCAATACAGTTTGTTCAGAATAAGCAACTGAATCGATTCCAATAATTTTTACACCATGTTATATTTTTTCTCAAATACATTTGTAAATTGTTGCAGAATGGTTACCGAGCGGTTACGATAGATCATAGAACATGCGGGCGAGCCACAGCTGACGCCAGAGGTCAATGCACCGCGCTCGCCCATCCGATCGGAGCTCTGACCATATATTTGTTGGGACAACCAAGTAGAATAGCAAGCTCATAATTTTGTGGTTACTCATGATATCTTTTTGAAATTTTGTACATAGATACTTTACTTAAAAATACTGGACACGTGTTTCGGGTTTCGCATAAACAAAAAATAATGTTGTATAGTATATGTTACGGCTAAAACCCGAAGCGTGGCTGCACCTAGTTTTAGCCGGTTAGAACTAGGTGTAGCCACTTACTCTTGGTTAAACCTAGTACGAGCCGATAGTTTTCGGGTAAAACTAAGTCTTCATCATGCCGGTTACAACTAGGTCCAGCCATTCTCTGTTGGATAAAGCTAGGACTAACCGATATCATTCCGGCTAGAACTAGGTTCAGACAATCCCTGTTGGATAAAACTAGATGCAAAGAAGTTTAAACAAGTAACAGGCGCCAAGCTCACGCGAGTCGCGCGCCCCTGCCGCCCGCCACCCGTACACCCGCATTTGCCTTTACGCTTTGACTCGGGCTTACGCTGAAACTCTCTACGTTTCTTATTATTGTTTTTTTTAATATCTAAAAAGCTTTGCCGATAGCATGCCAGCTACAACTATATACAACAAATCCCTGTTGGATAAAACTAAGACACGCGCTGCTGATGCAGACGCTCTGAGTCACACTCTGTACTACTAGCGCTGAACTACTGCAGATCTACACCTGCAGTATCTGGCGCTCACAACCTGTAGAGGCGCGTGCCTCGCTACGCCCTCCACCCCGCGCCGCTGCTGCAGATGCTGAGTCATGAGTGTGACGCGGGGCTGAAGTCGTGGCAGGGCACGCACATAAGTTTTATCCAACAGGGATCCGATATCATTTCGGCTGGGCCTAGTTCTAACCGGAATGATATCGGATAGACCTAGTTTTATCCAACAGGGAATGGCTGGACCTAGTCGTAACCGGCATGATGAAGGCTAGACCTAGTTTTACCCGAAAACAATCGGCTCATACTAGGTTTAACCAAGAGTAAGTGGCTGCACCTAGTTTTAACCGGCTAAAACTAGGTGCAGCCGCTCAATGGTTTTAGCCGTAACATATATAAAGTACATAATTATGTTGTTATCACAAAATCATGCTCCAATGGTCAAATATTGAACATGATGCAGAATCTGTGCAAATTCAAACTATACACTGCTGAATAACAACTGTCTGAATTGAAGGAGCTTTTGAAAATTGCAGAGCAAGAAAATATTACAAAATACCATGCACCATGCTAATGAGGAAACTTTACTACAATTTAAGTGGTGTTTGACACTTTCAACTGCCAGACAACAGACCCTGACTGTGGTGGCAGTCAATGAGTTAAATGTCAAAAATGTATGGTTAAAAAGCGGCTAATCACTACTGAACTTTGAGCATGTTTATGAATAAAGGGGTATGTGTATATTGTTTTCAATAATATTCATCCGATGTAAGTTGGAGCTGGCTTCCGCCTTCCAGTCTAACCAATTTTTTCTGAATACGTAAGTTTTTCTTGGAGTCACAACCTGTCTTTCTTTTGTTGTTAAATAACGTTGCCCCACACTAAGAAAGACTCCGGTATCGTGGGTGTGTTTACAAATATTTAAACTCACATACACCAACAACCAGACTCGGAACCTTAGCCTTACAAATATTTGTCCTGTGTGGGTATCAAACCAGCAACACACAGCACAGTAGTCGATCACTCAGCTATTATATACCAACCGTGTGGTCACATATCATGTCACTGATCTCCACAAAACAATTACTGAGTAACACAATACCCCTCATCAAGACTGGTTGTTAGACTTACGAGCTTCTAACTACTCTTGTGGATCCAAGCAAGACACAACGGCTTAATTGTTTCTGTAGCATTCAACCAGTTAATTAGTGGTTTTGTAATTGCTGTACCATGCAGAAGAAACATACCTTTTAACCTCTCCAACATTCTATTTCGCAGCTTGTTGCCAGTTTGATTAACATTAATAGGGTTCCTGTGACTACTACTCTCTAGTAAAGATAGTAATCTAGCCTTCTTGTTACTGACAGGTGCAATTACTTCAGTATTTGTCTTTTCATTTTCTTCATGTACTTCAACATTTTTCTTATTTTTATTTATTTCTTCATTAACTATAGTTTTCTTTTTCTTATTATTTAGTTTAGTTGCATCTTTTGTAGACTTATTATTTTTACTTAAATTATTTGGACTTATTTTAGTTTTAATTTGATTTTCTTTTACTTGTTTGCTTTCAGAGAACAACAACTCTTCCTTGTCATCATTTTCAAAGATCTCATTGAATTTTTTCTTCTTAGCATTGAGAAGTATTTCATCAAAATTCTGTGTTTCTGGAATGGCTTCTGTTTCTTCAACATTCTTCTTCTTTATATTAGATATTGTATCTTTTTTACTTTTGATTATATTATTTTCAAATTTACGTTTCTGTGATGCATGGTTGAGACCATTAACAGGGACGTTATTGTTCTTTTCTTTAACACGATTATCTTTTGATGATTTTCTATTGATCTCTGGCTTTTCTTTTTTCTGGAAAAAATAAGCATATATTTATGTAAAGGAAACTGTGGAAGAGTTTTCAATGTGCTGTTTTTGTATGTTCATTTCTCAATAATTGGCAACTTTGAAATACTGAGCTCTAATGATGAATGATGTGGAGCTTTTATTTTATAATAAAATAGATAGAAATTGGCGATATTATTTAAATAATCACGCGGGTCACTTAATGGAAGACACGAAAGAGCAATTTATACCTTAATTTTTTGTATAAATGTTGATGCAGTTTTAGGGACGTCATCCTCCCAGGCTGGTATTTTAAACATAGTGATATGGTGCCGATATAACACAGCCTCGTATAGTAATTTTATTTTACTTAAAAAATTAAATTCAGGTTATGTTTTTAATGCGTACGGCCGCACAGTTTTCGTCAGTTTGACAGTATTGTCAAATGTCAAAGTCATATTTGGGCGTTTTGTTGTTCGTTTAAAAACAGAAGTCAATGATTAATTTAATGATTTATCGCGTAATTATTATATCGACGCTGGAAAGCGATTACGTCGTACCTATCTCGAAAAAAGGCACTTTTATTTTATTGCATAATTGAATTCCTTTTGTCGTCCTCCGTGGCGCAGCGGTCAACACGCATGGTCTGCGACGTGGAGGCCCCGGGTTCGGTCCCCGGCCAGGTCATGATAGAAAACGATCTTTTCCTAATTAGCCTGGGCCTTGGATGTTTATCTATATATGTATCTATTATAAATATAGTATCGTTGAGTTAGTATCCCATAACACAAGTCTCGAGCTTACTTTGGGGCTAGCTCAATCTATGTGATTTGTCCGTACATATTTATTTATTTATATTTTCACGTTAAATACTTTAAAATCGTTTATCGGAATTGCTATGTGGTCTGCAATTTGTAATTTTACGTTTTGAAACTCTTCACCATGCAAGGTTATTGTCTGTAACTAAGGTTGTAATCACAAAAATCGTAATAACAAGTCAATACGACTTCTGTGGTTGTAACGAAGCTTCACCTCCGCTTCCGTTACTGCTGAAGTTCCGCAATAAATCGTATCTTCGCTTCCGTACAATTTTTGAGTAGTTGGTGGTTTAGTTACGTATTTAAAAAAAAAACTAGTGGCTGCCAGCGACTTCGTTCGCGTGGAGTTGGGTGCATACCCAACTCCACGCGAACGAAGTCGCTGGCAGCCACTAGTTTTTTTGGAGAGGAGCATTCCTCTCCTATTAGTCGCAGCGTGATGTTATATAGCCTCAAGCCTTCCTGGATTAATGGGCTATCCAACGCAAAAAGAATTATTCCTGAGATTAGCGCGTTCAAACAAACAAACTCTTCAGCTATATACAGAGTGGTGCTGACAATACGACAATAAATTAAACATCGTGTACCTCGATACATTCTCAGTCTACCCATAAACAAAATTATATAAATATATCCATTAGTTTAGTCACAGGAAATTATTTTTCATTTTTCACATTTTCTACATGATGTACATGGTGATAAGGAAGCGCTTAGAGGTTGATGACCGCCGCATGCAGCGGTACTAAACTTTAATAATAATGGCGCGAAAAAGGAAGTCGATACAGGAACGCGCTGTCGCCCGCTGATCGGAGGTCATTGAACCAATATTTTAAAGGATGTTGTGTGTGGAAATTGCAAACGGAATACCGTTTGCAATTTTATGCGATTTAGTTTGTTTGAAATTTTCATTTTTTTATTTTTGTTGCTGGGTTTTTTTTTCTATTGTTCAGGTTTATTCCTATGAACCAGCATGGTCTGTGTTTTCATTTATTGTCGTATTGTCCTCTAAATTTTGATACAATAATAATTGATATCTATCGTTTTGAAAAAGGAAACGGCGGAATACGAAACGTCTTTTGGTCAACGTTTTTGTAGGTGAAATCCGCCTGAGCTGCAACTGTCATTTTCGCAAATTCGCACTTTACCGGCAGAGGTTGGAAGGAGCGCGACGGCAATAGTTTCTTCAAATACTTAGGTTTTTGTTTTGTTTAAAGGGGACTCTAGTGCCGAAGAAGAGGGACTATAGTGCGTCTGAACATCGCGGTAAAAATGGGTTATTTTTCGGGATTTTGAAGTATCTTATTTTATTTTATTAACTAAGTTTCGGAAAAAATCAAATGATACTATAATTAAGGTGTAAAATTTTAGAAAAAAATAATTGCTCTAAAAGCATTATCCACGAAGAGAATAGCGGAATACGTTTGTATAGAGAAAGCACCACTAGAGCCCCCTCTTAATTTTCATTACAAGAAGGTAATATTTTTTACCTAGTAGTAGTACGTATTTAAAATAATATTTTTGCTTTAATTAACCATTTTTTTTCTATATCACTTTCACCTTCGCCTTCGCCTCCGCCTCCGTTAACCTCCGCATCCGCGGAGGTGAGACTCGTCACCTCCGCATCCGCCTCCGCCTCCGCTAACAAAGCCTCCATTACAACCCTATATGTAACCTACCTACCCACCTTACCATTTTGTTTCCGTATGTAAATAGGTAATGCACCTATGCAAGCTGTAGAAGTAATGGAATTTTTAATCACAAATCACCTAATTATACATAAACTATTAATCTATCTATGATGCTAGGAATAACGTAAAACTTCAGTAGACTTTCCTGTTTACTTATACGTAGATTTGCAATATTACTCAATTTAGAATCAAATTAACTTTCATGTTTTAATAATATCCGTAGCTATGTAGACATTATTATATTTGTACCTAATTACGGATCCATATAATATTTCTTACTTTTCATCATTAATGCGTCAGTTAGTTTTAATACTTTTCAGCGAAATGTTTTATAGTAAGTAATAAAAAGTTAACGGATCTGTAACTGTAAGTACCTTAGTCAGAGGACCATAAACGACTGCAGTAAAATTTGGGACAAGTACCGGTAGGTACTCACTATCTACTTGTCTAGCATAGTAGTTACGAGTATTAAATATTCCATCACTACACGGCGGATGTGTCTTTGCTGCTGCACTGAAATTTTATGTCTCATCTTATTTGCATGCCAGTTTTATGCAAATATAAAATATTGATTTGGTTCGTACCTACCTGTGTTTTCAGCGACATAATATCAAATCAAGCTCATGCATACATTCCCAGTATAAACAGGAAATGTACATAGTTATTTTGATAGTAGTAGGAACATACTTAGTTCATATTTATTTTTTCATAGTTACATGGAGCGACTGCGTATCTGACTCCCAGTTATTGGATTTACTTTTTATATGTTCTTATTATTACGTTTTTATTTTTATTATATTACCGGCTCGGTGCTACTTTTAATTGTTTGTTGCATCGGGTGACGTCTTTACGTCGACGCCGGCTGTCGCTGAAAACCAGCGCTGTGTTCTGTTTTTTGCATAGAGTCGCAGCATAATGCTGAGCGACAGCCGTTTTGCGTGGATATGACGCATGTTTCCCTCAACAATTTCTTATTTTTATGTTTTTGGAAACGCTTGCGTCATGTTTAGTGCAAATAAACGATTTTTCTTTCTTTCTTCTATTAAATACGTACAAAAATACCCCTTGGTAGATTAGAAGAGTTACGAGCTTCTCATCACCCGTAACAACTATCAAAGTTCCATGAATGACATTCGGAATTAACGGCTCACGCGATTTCTGAGGCACGTATAGATCTTGGTATGTAAAGATGGTCATCCATCCATAGATCAACCGCGGCAAACGTATCGATAGAACCGTGTGGCAGTTATTTCTTCTAATCATTGTCTTTATACAATTTTTTTGATCGAAAACTCGTTTAAACTCGGTGCCTGTTGCAGTATTCACTTTTGCCTATGATTTCGTCTGCTCTTCCCGGTAGGTAAGAGCGCCAGTACATATTCTATAGCTACTATAATATGTCAAATTTCTTTAATAGGTTTTTATCTGTTGATCTTGTTGACCGCAGAGAGCAACTAGCTCTCTGCGGTTTCAACCGCGGTTATAAACTATCTGTAAGCCAAATTCGTTCAGTAGATTTTCAGTGAAACAGTAACAAACATACACTTAAACATACATCCTCACAAACTTTTGCATTTATAATATTAGTAGGAGTAGGAATAGCGGCGATAAAACATGGCGTGGAGGCGTGGATCGGGAGGTGGCATGGCGCCCTCAGCTTCGGCTGACGTAGGTGCTCTCTGGCCACGTCTGCTTTGGGAAGTACCTGTTTAGTTTAGGCCGGAGAGTAGACACCTGTAGGTCACCACTGTGCGGCTTTCCTGGAGGATACGGCGCGGCACACATGGAGGAGCTGGAGGAGTGCCCAGCTTGGGCAGGGCTGCACCGTAACCTCATTGTGGCGATAGGCAGGGGCGACCTCTCGCTCGCAGCCGTCGTTCAATCGATGGTTAAGAGTGAGTGCACATGGGCCTCCTTTTGCAAGGATGTCATGGTTGCAATGGTTGCCAAATAGGAGAAACAATCCGCAAATGACGCAACGGGAGCCCCAGAAGGATGCAAAGCGATATGCGACCTCCATGAGAGGTGGCCTATTGGTGGCAGACTAGGGTCGTCACTTGTCCAAACATACATTCCCAGGTTGGGACCGCACTTTTTCACGCGTGCCACTTGTAACAGGTTGGTTACTTATACCTTTACCCGGCAGTTACGGTAAATTTAATTATGTAAATAATTGGTAGCTAGGAGCATTAAATAAAACAATAAATGGATACAATTACAAGTTTATTTTTTAATTACCCTGTGTCATAAGTATATGACAAAACAATCTCCTAACTTACCTAGTCGATTTCCTGACTCACTCCGTCTCGGGTCGGAGTGGGACAGGGAATCCACATGAGACAATTTAGCAAGCTCAGGGTCGCTTGATGAAGGATTCGTGAGGTGAACCGTTGTGACCACAGCTCAATCGTTACAAAAGTTATCTTAGGTTGTGCACAACATGGAAATTAACAAGACTTGATAAGTATAGCCTATTTACATGCAACCTGTTTTAAACTCACTCTCTCTCACTAGATACATCCAACAAATAAATAAGTACAGGGAGTCTAACGTTTCTGATTAGCTCTCCTGACTAACGCTTCTGATTTACGTACAAAGACCCTTGGCTTCACTAGCTGACGGGTGTCAGCTAATGCACGATGAACGCGGCCTGCGGGAATAGGTATTTCAGGAACACCCGGAGCAAAGAAATTATGACAGATTATACCTGTCTAGTCGTCGTCGAAAGAGAATTGGATGTGCCGTACCACCAGGGTTCAGCACACTTCTACTCCAAACAAGCCTGATCCGATCGGAATCAAGGCCACCTGAGGCAAGTCAGGATGCGACGCCTCCACACGGGTTCCTGCCCTAGGCTCGCCAAAAGAACCAAATCTAGTACAACATTTGACCTAAGTTAGCACCATAGAACAAGAAAATCACGGGGAGTATTCCGGGTACAGAAATAAATACTCACAGAAATATCAGCCAAATTGCTAGACGTTTAACCCCATAGGGTTATGGCGCAAACACGCCAACCTTGCGTACCAGCAACGCCAGCAAACCAGCCACCATCCGAGCAAGACATCAATCGTTCTTCTCGAAACTTCCTTAGCCAAGCGATCGACCCACCCCAATTGACTTTTCTTGAACCATAGACAAGTGCGTTCCGCGACTTGTATTTTAATTTCAGACTCATGAGTTGATTCTTATTTTTAATATTTATTTATCATATATCCTTTCATTTTATTTAACCAGGTCGTTCCTTATTTGAATTGCGTTATTATATTATCGTTCGTATTTTCGCGTAACGCCATCTCTCGGCTCGATGCAAAATATGTGATACGAGTTGAGCCCGTGTCCAAGAGATGTCGCCCGCTGCTATATTTTTGCTATGTGACACACTCGAGAGTTGGTGTGGTGTGAGCATTGCTCGAATGGTCGCACGGGGGATTATATCAGCTGAAATAGAGTGCTTCGAGGCCTGTTGGAGGTGTGATGCTTGCTTGCTTATGCGAATTCCGCACCTCCGGCTATAGGTAGAGATGAAACGCCGTGGTGGTTATGACCGGTGACCTAACATAACCCTCTGTCTCTCCCACGATGGAGGAAGTCCATTACGGAAAATCCTCTTGGACCTCTCACTTCCTCCATCCATCCAGTAAGACCGCAAAACCAATAAAAAAAGGTATTGGAAGATAGTAGGTATAGGATGTGGAAAATTTGACTATTTCGGGTGACTTGACCTGCTGCCGTCTGAACATAAACTCAACATCAGTCTAGGTTTATTATGATAGTACCACTTAAGTAAATATTCTCGGGAATAAACGTGAGTTTATGTAAGCGTGTGGTTCTAAACTATGACAACAATTGAATTAAAGAGATCTGAGAAGTCTTTGACACACATAATATGACAACATAGGCTAAGTAATTAAATAGGGTTCTGTACTCCCTTTGGGCATATAAACGATCAAAATTAGATTTAGGTACAGACGACAGCACATCAAGCTACTACAATCTGTCAATTTCTTTATTACATTTTCAACTTTATCAATAAAGAATTAAGGTTCGAGGTTGATTGGAAATATTTGACAGTTTCAGATAGGTCTGTTGTCTGTACAATTTTGTCAATTAAGTTAAATTTCCGGAGAGCAGTGGTGGCCTAGTGGTATCGGCCGCGACTTCAAGTTGTAGGTCAAAATCAAAATCAAAATTGTTTATTTCAAATTAACCATCACTTGGTACTTTTGAATAGTCAATGTCGGTCAGTCCAAGAAAAGTGAAAGCCCACTGGCAGCTAAGAGATGACCAGTCTCCACTGACGGCCCCCGTTCACGAGCATGATGCGCGCATCAACCCCACCCATATTGAAGGGAACCAAATGACCCAACAACACGCGCCACCATCAGCAAGACATTTGAGTGAGCATGACAAATTCTCAACTGCCAATCTCGCAATGTCAAACAAGTTATATATATATAAATAAACCATAGTCCATGGTGCCTCACATTCACAAACTTGAAAAGTGCTTTTACATTATACAATACTTACTATATTACTTGCAAAATCATGGTAGCAAAATATTGTGCACAACGTTGAAATAAACAAATAAAATAAAAAAGGAATACTTGGAAAACAACAAAAAGGGGGAATGGTATCTCTTCCAAACCTACAAAATTGTCTGTGGCTGTGGAGCAGGACTGGCATTTATCCAAGAATATTTATCAAGGATATAATCTTCCAGTTTATAATATGCTTGCTTACACAGCGTGCGTTTACTGCATGCAGGTCGTAGGTTCGAACCCCGCCAAGACCTTTATTTGGTGTAAATATTTCATCACCAGTCTCAAAACGGTGAAGGAAGACATCGTGAGGAAACCGGCATGTCCTGGAGGCAATACTTGGAAGACATGTGACATCTACTAACCCGCACTGGGACCGCGTGGTAGATTACGGCCTTTCATCGAGAGGAGGCCTGTGACGTGTACCAGGAGAGGGAACATTAAAGGCTGATTATGTAAGTATAATGTAATGATAAACAAACTGATGTTTAGTCCAGCTAGAGTCTACATAACCGTATTGTGTTTAGAAAACTGTATCTAGTAATGTTTTGTAGAAACAAAAGGCCGCATGTTTAGAAATAATTAGGTACTGTAACAGCCAGTTCCCAGGTTTGTGTGTTATTTTTGTTTGCGTATGTTTCAGTGATGCTTGGTATAGGAATGGCGGTGTGGAAGTGGAAGTGCAAAGGCAAGGTTTTTAAATTCTGGTTAAAACTGTACAAAATTCAATTCAAGTCCGCTAAATAGTTTTTGTGTAACTAACATCTACCCATCTTTATAAACTTTCACGTTTATAATAATACTAGTGACCTGGCCCCGCTTCGCACGGGTGCAATGCTGGTATTAAATACACTACAGAAAAAACTGTGAACGTTGTATAAAAGACATAGCAGCCCGCCGCCTGGCCGGTCGGTACCGCCGCAAACGCGACGCCCCGCAACTTTTTAATCTGTAATATCTTCTAAAATATTCATTTTACTCATATGCTGTAAAGGGCGATATAGATCTATATTAAATCAAAAATGTACTTAAGGTATTAAATTGGATAAGGATTAATGCTGTATTGGTATAGTAAAATCGCTTCGATTGGCTATTTTGCCAATATTTGTCGTAAAAAGTAAATGACGAAAAAATGTTAATGTGGGATATCCATAAGAGATAGACATATACCATCGAAGACTTTTCTGTAGACTTATACAATGTGTACAATATTTAGTACACTAAGTAGTTTGATCAATCTTGTAAGGTTCAGCCTACGTTTCACTACATGTAGTTATTTACGACATTACATTAGAAACCTCAAAAATAATAGTATTTATCTACTATACAGTATGTTAACTAACAGAGGGCGTTCCCGTTAACTCGAAATAGTATAGCATGCATACATGCTAAAAAAAAATATTTCCATTCGAAAACAAAATGTTTTAAAATTTTTTCAATATGAAAATATTCAATAAACATTTTAAATTGACATGTAAAAGAAACACACTGAACACGCGAACATGAAAGACGGCAACGTCGCAATTTATTTATGAATGACGAGCCGCGTATGCGGCGGCGATCTAAGATCTAATTAATTGATGTGTGTTGGTTGATGTGTGTTGGGCTATGCAACGTTAGGTAGATACTATTCCGCGCTACTATTTTGATTTAAAACAGGAGGTTTCAAATTTATTTTCAATTATAATTTCTTTTTATTCGGATTATTTTATGCTTATTTTTCTATGCTGATATTTTTATTTTAATCTATTAATGATATATATTAACGAGTTTAAAGGAACGCCCTCTGTTATTTAACATACTGTATAATGGTTGTTATTATACATATAAACTTTAATCTGTAATCTCATTAATCTCTCTATCTATTAAAAAAAACCGCATCAAAATCCGTTACGTAGTTTTAAAAATTTAACCATACATAGGGACATAGGGAAAGACAGAGCGACTTTGTTTTATACTATGTAGTAATGAAGTAGGATTTATCCTGCTAACAACCGTGTCATTATTTTTTATTTGTTTATGTAACCGTTTACGTATATACACCCATAATATATAAATAGACAAAAAAGCAGAACATAAAAAGGTACAGATGTGATGCTTCTTTTCATAAGAAATGTTTCCCAGCATACCTGAAACCTTTAAATAGGTATTGTTGACATTCTGAATTTCATGCTTGTTAGGATCGTAAATCATTAAGTTTCGGGCCACCCGTTATATCTATAATACACGTATCTATCTATGTACCTATACACCTGCATGTCTGTTTTGTAGCATAGGTTCTGATAGAGTTGAATTTTGCGAGGGGCCCACTGCGCATGTCCGCAATCCCGTCATGCGCAATCGTGATCATATTTCACCACCCACGGGCTCTGTGTTGTGATATTTACTAATTAAAACAAAAGCATTTCAATACTTTTATTAACGTCAGTATTTATGGAATATTTTCCCTTTTTAGTGCGGTTGTGTTTCAGTGATATTTCGTTACATTTACAGTTATTTCAGACAATAACCTCAATGACAATGTTGCAGTTGTTATTAGTTATTCAGTGTGTGTATTTTTGCAAATGTCAACTGTATTCATGAAAATAAGAAGGCTTTTTAGTGTTGCCATGTTCAGGAAACATAACTGTGTTTAGTTGAGGTACATAATTGATGTAAGTATTTTGGTCTTAAGGCAAGAACGAACATATAATTAGGGAATCTATTTATACTTCTAACACATACCTACAGAACGTCTACTCAGATACCCAGTAAACTGTATGTAAGATAGAGAACACTACAACCCTTTAGTGGAGGACTTTTGAGACAAAATGATTTAGTAGATCCTGTATCTCATAGTTACATCCTCTTTATTTAAAACACGCGAGTGAAACCGCGTGACGCTGCTACATCACGCGGCTTCACTCGCGTAGGTTTCGATATGCTCCGCTCCTATTGGTCGCAGCGTGATGTTATACAGCCTAAAGCCTTCCAGGATTAAGGGGCTATCCAACCTTTTCAAAACGGACCAGTAGTTTAAGATTAGCGCGATCAAACAAACAAACAAACTCTTCAGTTTTATATATTGGTATAGATAAATGGAAAATCTCAATATTTCAGGGAATGTGAAACTGGTACCGTTTCCTATTACAATTACTCAAATAAGGGTCGTGTTGCACAATTGTAATAGGAAACAATAAAAAACGATAATAGGTAATTGAAAAATGTAGGTTCTCTTACTGAGTATTTATTATAACTAATCAAACGACGAAAACACTTAGGGTTATGGTTATTAGTTATTACATACTTACGCGTAGGTATTAACTCACAATATTTGCTCAAAATGTAACGAATAATTCTAATCAATGAATTAATTTAGAAGAGATGATTATTGCAATAAGATCCACTATTTGTAGGCTCACCATGTCACTATGTTTTTTCTACGACCATTTGGCAATTTGCTTAATACATAACCACAAATCATATCTCAATAGTACTCATTCCTGTCAAGTCGTGTTACAATGACCATTTCCACACGGGTAAACCGCACTACAATAAAACATTACATAATTTTTTTATGGCTATGGCATCAAAAAATCAACATATGATTATGCCAAAAAGCGCGCGTATTTGCGTCACGACTAAACATCGCATGTTACTAGGCTGTATGGATGAATTGCCATTGCCTTTCATTTGTGAGATTATAACAACAAAACAACATTACGCGCGCCGCGCTAAAGTTCAACATTGACGGTTTTTTGTATTTATTTATTTCAAGGTCGTAGAAAAAGTTGTGTACGCCACTTTTGCAAACTGCTATGGTAATACTCGTGCTGGTCTATTGTGCCACTCAGCTTCGCTTCGTGGCACAAACTCTCACTCATATTACGATAGCTATCATTGCTTGACAGTGGCATAAATATCTATTGTTTGTAATTTTTTTTATATATTCGTAAGGAGATTCGAATAGACAACTTGCGTCAATTCGAATCTCATTTCGAATGTGTCCATCACTATGTCCCTTGTTTTACTAGCTAGGCTATAGAAAGGTTTTTCCCCACCAACTCGATTGGCGTCTGGCGAGAGGAGTCTGGATAATCAACCCGAAACTGTCAAATATTCCCAATCAACATCGAGCCTTAATGCTTTAGAGATAAACTTTAAAATCTAATAAAGAAATCTGACAGATTGTAGTAGCTTGATGTGCTCTCGTCTGTACATCAAAAAGCTTATGACGACAACGAAATCAGAGATGGCGCAGAAACGACTTAAGTGTGATTCTGGGAGTTTGCAGTTTTGGCTCATTCTCCTTTAAATTATCAAGTCCATCATCAACCTTTTATCATCCCACTGCTGGGCACAGGTCTCTCATACAGAAAAGGATTGATCGTAATCACCACGCTTGCTCAATGTGGGTTGGAGATTTCAGACTTCCAGGAAGTCCAGCAGTCCAGGTTTCCTCAAGATGTTTTCCTTCACCTTTTAATCAGTCATTGGTGTCTTAGAAAGTACATATGACTTAGAAAAGTATCATTGGTACTTGCCGGACCTGGAATCAACCCACACACTCATACTTGAGAAGTTGGAGTTTTAACCACAAGTCCACCACGACTGTATAGGCCACTACGACTGTAATTACATAAAACCAAGTTACACCTACAAATCTATTTAAAATGTACTTTCCTAACAATTGAAGTGCGTGGTAACTGATCGCTGGTTCAAGTTAGTGACAGTATTTAGCATTATCAACAGGTGTTTTTCATAGTCTGGATGTGATGTAGGTACAGACATACGCCATTAGGTCAATCTGCTCGAAACTCTCCAATTTTCACTTATCAATTTTGAACCAAATCTATTAGCGCTAAAGTGGAAAATCAATTTAAAGCAGTTTGACAGCTTGGTTTGCTGGCGTCTGTACCTGCAAATGAAGGGAACAATACATAAGGATCCTATGTTTGACAAGAGCTATTGAATTTACTGTTACGTCCATGGCCTTTAATAATAAGTTTTATATAGTTTTTGTTCGTTTGTCTGTTTGCTTGGATGTTTATCTAGTTGCAGTAGTGTATCTAATTGGCGCAAAAATAGCTGAACGTATTTGCCACAAAACGAATATAACCTGGATAGAGGACTTATTTTAACCCTGGCGGTACGTTTCCATAGGACATTTTCAGATATTTACAGCAGGCAACGCCGCGGGTGAAAGATACTATGAATTTACTTTTATAAGAAACTAGCTTTCCGCCCGCAGCTTCGCCCGCGTGGAGTTCGGTTATATCGCGCTTTTTAGATTTCCCTCGGGAATATAAATTTTTTCCGGGATAAAAGGTAGCCTATGTTCTTTCTCAGGGTCTAAAGATTGTCTGTGCCAAATTTCATCAAAATCGGTTGAGAGGTTTAAGCGGGAAAGCGTAACAGACAGACAGACAGACTGACAGACAGACAGACAGACCGACAGACAGACAGACAGAGTTACTTTCGCATTTATAATATTAGTATGGATTAATTAGGTGAAGTTATCCAGTTGTAATGATTACTTTGCATGTAGACGGTACAGGCAGGCCTAGAAGTTCTATAACACTTTTTGTGCCAAGAAAGTGGGAGTAAGGTGGAGGTGACTTATGGTAAAAAGTGCGCAGTGCTGGACACCCCTATTTTAAGTTAAACAAATATAAACTTTAGTTCAATGACAATTAAATTATTTAAGAGTGATTATGGTATTATTGAAAAAGATATAAAAATGTTTGAGTCATAGTGGAAACTGAACTTTATGTGTAGAAATTAAAATGAAAATTTCTTTAGCGGCGTCGTATGCTTTTTGGAATGGGTAAAAAATGTTAAACTTTCTTCAGGACTTGTGATCTTGATCGAAAATTCGTAAGATTGAGGGAGAGCAGACCGAGTAATACCCCCCTTTGTTTCTTCCGCACGGCGATAATGTATGGTTGTTCCTCCTGTTTCGTTTAAGCAGCGGAGGGCGTTTTCACGCATGTGCTTGTGTGCCTGCTACGCGCATTCACATATGGTCGGCTTATGAAACTCTTTTTTTTTACAATTATAAATTTGTACTTGACTTCAATCGCGCTTACCATCAGGTAAGCAGTGATGCAACTCTATACTACAAACTCAAAAAAAAAAAAAATGTGAAAAGGAAGGAAGCCGGCAGTTGAGCGAGGTGATGCAATGTTAAACTCAAGAACACTTAAAACGATGCTGCGCCAGAGGGAGATTGATCTGGAGACCCTCCACGAACAAACTCCTGACACAACAACATTTGTCGCATCGTACCCGGCACACATCGCAACACAACTGCTTAGACGCGTCCTTAGTACTGCTTCACCGGACATCATTTACGACGCATCGCATGGCGGCAAAACTTTGTCTGATGGGTGGTAGGCAACTTCTAATCGATTCATGCGAAATTAATCCCCATCATCATCAACCTTTTTATCGTCCCACTGCTGGGCACAGGTCTCCTCTCATACAGAGAAGGATTGAGCGTAATCACCACGCTTGCTTAATGCGGGTTGGCGATTTCAGACTTAAAGTCCAGGTTTCCTCAAGATGTTTTCCTTCACCTTCAGTCATTGGTGTCCAAGATATACTTAGAAAGTACATATAACTTTAGAAAAGTTACATTGATACTTGCCTGACCTGGAATCGAACCCGCGCCCTCATACTTGAGAGGCTGGTGTTTTAACCACTAGGCCACCACGACTTATAAAAATAATCCCCAACTATTCCAAAATATTCAAAAAGCACGGTGTTCGAGCGTGACATTCTAGTATTCACTTTTCCCGGCACAGAGAATAGTTGTTTTTTTCCATTAATAAGAAATATTTTATTTGCTTACATTTATGGCAAATAAATCGTGAACATAGGATTGGTACTGCTTAATTCTATAGCTAGGATCACAAGCTACGTTGGTTAGGTTAGATTCCAGCCGGTCGTGGCGGACTAGCTCTGGAGAAGGCACGACTCCCTGATAATTTCCTGTGACACAGGTGCTCTTGGAGCATGGTTGTTTTGGGAAGTACCTGTGTCGCATAAACAGGGCGCCGGACTACCGGTATCACAACTATGTCAACTACTGGGAGAACACGGTGCGGCATATGCTAGCAAAATGAAAAAGAGGCGACCTGTCTGGCATGAATGACCCATCGCTGCCGGCCGTAACCGAGCCGAAGGTCGGCAGTGAGGAATCCTGGGACGCGATGGTGATTCTGTGGAAAGTGAGAAGGAGTTGGCCCGCAGCAGGCGCACCGGGTCGGCGTGGGGCAGATTACGCTCTCATTCAGTCCCCTTAAATAGGTACAGGGACGACAGATTCGGGGTCGTCTGTCGCCCTCCAAATTTCAGGACTCGAAGTGGCGGCGCGTAGAATTCGCTGTCTCTGCTCGTCTAATCTCGGTTCACGAATTGACCCAAGGAGGTCCAACAGCGACGTGTTGGTACCAGTCGACGGTTGTGGAAGTATATAGTTCGTTCCCGAAGCCCCGTCATAGGTGTGAGATGGAACACCGGTGTGCTTTTTAGTCCTCCCCATGGCGATAGACATCGATGGTGGAGGATTTTTCACCCTGGAAAAAATAATATAGGTTTGTCAGGATGGGTAGGTTTCGAAAACTGACGAATACGAGCAGTGAACGATAGTAATACTTTTAACAGTAGAATTATGCTTCGTCCTTCATAGTTTAATTTATAATGATCGGTAAATTATGTATAGGACCTTGTATTTAAGTAGATATTATGGAAGATCGATTGATAAGGTTTACGAAAAAAGTCATTATTATACAATATAAGATACCTATAGAAACGCTATGATATTATACATAAAGAAGGTATGATATGCTTTCAATATTGGTCATAAAAGCTAAATCATTAAATAGTAACCAATTATTTGTCGATTTTATTCGATAACCGATCAGCATGTTTTGTTCATTGTATTGTTCAATATTTATATTGTCTACACTTTACATTTGACGAACTTACCCTTTGTGTAACGGTCTGTATAAAATCGGTCTTTTGTAAACGAATTCAACAGTGTAGGCCAACAGATTCAAGCCTCAAGCAGGGTCTCTCATAATTAAGGACTATTAGTGTTTGTGATTTCATCCACATAAGTGGCAATCCTGTAGAAATCATCATCACCATTTGCATACCGTTTGCATACGCGGCTTTCTCGTTATCTTACATGTTATTCTGATTTCTGATATGTAAGCTATATTACTGTACAGTTTCATTAAAATCCGTTCAGTAACTTTTGCATCAAAGAGTAATAAAATTTTGCGATCTGCCCGAATAAATTTCGGTCCTGGACATGTAGGATTTTTATCCCAATACTCCCAAGTATTGGGATAAAAATCCTACATGTTAATCCTGGTTATAAATCATCTATCTTCCATATTTTATACGAATCCGAAAGTGAAAAAAATTAGTATCGATCATACATGTACATCCAAACTTTGACATTTGAAATAGGAAATAGTAGGAACCGCGAAATGAACGAAAACCGGCGTGTGCTACAGCTAGAAGTTCGAAGACGTGGCATATTACCTACATGTGGCTTACTGTACTTATATAGTGCGGGCTCGCACTAGACCCGCGTGATGGGTCTGTGTCCCAGCAGTGGGCACATTATCGGTTTCATATGCTATGTTTTCTTACAGTTGAACACCATCATGATTAATGCCTGTTTTCTCTCACCAGATCGACGAAGAATTGACGAAAATGAACGAAATACTGATGTTGTCTAGATGATGATTGACTAGCGGCCCCGTGCATCAATGAGAACTTGAAACGAAGACAAATGGGCAAAGCAAGAAGAGACAAAGTGGTAATATTACAATTTATCCTACAGTTATCCGACCATGTAATATTGAAATCTAGACACACTGCCACAACCTTAGTCCTAGACTGTGATCTAACAGACCATGCTCCAGTTCTCCTCTTCTTCAATCCTGATACTTTAATAACTGCTTCTAAACGTTTATTATCAAAAATTGACATAACTAAAGTTAGGAATGACATTGAAAATACAGACCTTTCTCATATACTCCAAATTCATAATCCTAACCTTGCTGTTGAAACCCTTGTGTCTATTTTATCTTCTTCCGTTACCCGGCATACTACTTCCTCTGTTATATCAAGTAGAAAACGCATCATCAAACCTTGGATTACACCTGGCCTTCTGAGATGCATCCGTCATAGAGACAAACTCAACAAAACTTTCAAAAAGCACCCAGAAAATGATGCTCATAAAATTATATTTGTCCGTTATCGAAATTACTGTAACAATTTACTAAAAAAACTAAAATGCGAGTATGAGAAATCTGAGTTCCAGAGGGCCAAAAACAATCCGAAGGCAACTTGGAAGCTTATAAAGCAAGTATCCCATTTGGATACGAGTAAATCTTCATCCACCGAATTGTTAAAGTGTGGCAACAATCCTCTTCACTCTGTCAATATTATTAATCACTATTTTGCCAATGTAGGTAGTAATCTTGCGTCCGAATTCCCAATCTCAATATCTTCTCCTTTTGATACAGTTAACTCTTCCTCTTCACCACTACAATCCATGGCTTTATATGCTGTAGACGATGACGAAATCGAAAGCATCATACTGAGCCTTAAAGATAAATGTGCTGTTGGATATGACGGAATTTCACCCGCAGTCATTAAGGCCACCAAGGGCGTTGTTATTCCAATACTTGTTCACATATTCAACTTGTGCATATCCCAGGGAATATTTCCTGATCTCTTCAAAACTGCCATTGTACATCCCATATACAAAGGAGGAGATAAGAACATCGTTACTAATTACAGGCCAATATCCGTACTTACAACCCTCTCAAAGATCTTTGAAAAAGTCATTAACGGGAGACTGGTAAAATTCCTTAACAAATTTAATATTTTGGCCGTCAACCAGTTTGGTTTCAGGGCAGGTAAATCTACGGAAGATGCAAACCTACCCTTTTTTTTTTTTTGACGCTGTGGTAATGCATTTACGCACCATACCCCGAAGGGCGTGTGTGGGACTCGCCTAGCCGAAGCCGGGAATACCCACTAAACCCACAGCGGCACAACGACATCGCCTGAGTGGCGGGGTCATGGGAAAATGGCACAGCCTAACTACCAATCCCCCGCCGGCGATTCCCGCCTAGGGCGGGCCCACAGTGGTCCCTCCACTCCACAGGGAGGGGCCGGGCTGGGTACGTCTTTTTGTGCGAGAAGACGCAGCAGCCAAGGGTTTTTTAGCGAGGTGTCCTTCCTCTTAGCCCCACTCGTTTGCCCGGAGGCAAACGGGGCCCCCAGCTCCTCCCAATGAGGAGACCGGGTTGCCCGACGGTGACCCGGAGTTCAGGTCACGTCAGCCACCTCGAGTGGTGACCAACCCGCCGCACGTGTGACCGCCTAAGCGGTCCCCGCATCTGGTTTTGGTCCGCGCCGGTAAACCGGTAACCCCCATATCTGGGGGCCGTTCCCCTATCCGCCACCATGGAGGGGCCATGGCTCCCACGTGGTGAGCGATGTAAGGCGGGCGTCGGCCTCACGCCCGCCGCTCACCTCAGGGAGGGAGAAAGCGGGCGAAATCCCGCCTTCTCCTCCCCCTACGCCGCCTGCGGAGCGCCGGAGCGAGGGGATCCTCCTCCCGCTCGCGCTCCGCTGCCTCCTTCTGCGACATCACGACCTCGCAGAAGGAGGCCATCGCCACCCAAGCCTCCTCGCTCCCCACCATCGCTCTGACGATGGCGGGCAGCGAGAGGTCCCACCAACCGCCGTGACAAGACCGCGGCGCGGCACGGCCCACGACGGGCACACCGCGAGGGTGTGTTCCGCCGTGTCCTCCGCCGCGCCACAACCGTGGCACGACGGTGTCTCCTCTCGTCCTATCCGGTGCAGGTACCTGCCGAAGCAGCCGTGACCGGAGAGTACCTGCACCAGACGGAAGGAGAGGAACCCGTGACGCCTGTCGAGCCAGTCCTCCAGGACCGGCCCGATGGCGTCGAGGGTACGGCGGCCGAAGACGGCGGAGGCGAGGTCCTGCGTCCACTGCTGGACAAGAGCGACCCTCGCCTCCCGCCGGACGGCCTCCCTCAATTCTGGGGCCGGACGCTCGCCCAGCGCCCTGCGCCCCGCCGTCCACTCGTACACTCTGGCGAGCACCCACGCCTCGAGCTCCCAAGGCGGGGTGCCCGCCAGAGCGCACGCCGCTGCGAAGCCCACCGTGCGGTAGGCCCGCGATGCCCGCTGGGCGATGGCCCTTTGGGGCGACCGAAGGGCGGTGAGGTTCTCCCTCCTATGGAGGGAGTCCGCCCAAATCGGGGCCCCATAAAGGGCCATACTCCGCAGTATGCCGGCGTATAGACGCCGGCACCGCATGCTGGGCCCTCCCAAGTTTGGCATCAGCCATGAGAGGGCTCCCGCAGCCTTCAGCAGGCGCGACGACAGCCCGCTAAAGTGCGGGCCGAAGCGCCACCTGCTGTCTAAGATGAGGCCCAGATATTTCATCTGGGCCTCAACCCCGACCCTCACCCCCTCCACATAAATGTGGGCATGCAAACCTACCCTAACCTAACCTAACCTAACCTTAGAACTTACAAACTCTATAGTTGAACAGCTTAATAATAAGCAAAAAGCAATTAGTATCTTCCTGGATTTATCGAAGGCATTCGATACTGTGTCTATTCCTAGGTTAATTGACAAGCTAGAACAAGTTGGCATACGAGGAAACATTCTCGAAATCTTTCGCAGTTATTTGACGGGGAGAAAACAGGTTGTCAAAGTCGATGGTTTCATTAGTTCTTTGGAAGACATTGCATTTGGTGTGCCTCAGGGTAGTGTTTTAGGACCTACTCTTTTCCTTATCTATGTCAATGAGCTGTGCCAGCTAAAACTCCCAAACACAAAAATAATTGCTTATGCGGATGACACAGCTCTTGTGACGCATGGTAGGGACTGGCTTGACACTCGTGTGAGTGCGGAGATCGCACTAGGTTTGGTCATGAAGTGGTTAACCTCAAACCTACTCACACTCAACATCGAAAAGTCTAAGTTCATTCCCTTCACACCAGGAATTCTTACGCAACCACCAACATCTTTTCAAATTAAAACCCATATTTGCTCCCATACTGTGGCTACCATATCCTGTAACTGTGCCAACCAAATAGAACGCTCCGACAACATCAAGTATCTTGGAATCATAGTAGACAATTGCCTAACCTGGAAAAAACAAGTTAACTCAGTGGTGGTCCGTGTAAGAAGACTTATATATGTGTTCAAAAAGCTAAGGTCGGTCGTGGATTTCGCATGCCTTATACTAATATACCAGGCACTCGTCCAGTCAGTTCTTGGTTATTGCGTTACAGTATGGGGAGGTACCCACAAGACTACGATTTTGCGTTTGGAGAGAGCACAAAGAGCGGTACTAAAGGTATTGGCCAAGAAACCTATTAGATTCCCGACGTTGGAGCTTTATTCGCTCTGTAATGTCCTCACTTTTAGACAATTATTTATACTTCAAACCGTTCTTAAGAAACACGATCGCACGAAATATGATCCACAATACCGCTCCAAGAAGCGACGTTCCGACTTAATTTGTAAGACACCTTTCTCCAGACTGGCATTAGTAAAACGCCACTACAATTACCTTAGGCCTAAACTCTACAATAACATAAATAGAATTATTCAAATTTATCCATTAACAAGAGCCTCAGTCAGAAAACTTTCAGAATTGCTTAAATCCTTCTCCTACGAAGCAACAGAACAACTTGTGGTAACATAATACTAACATTATACTTACATTCCTGATTCCCATAACATAAATCTTATCACCTTACTTGAATACCTTCCACCCCTCCACTTACACAACACACACAAACACACACACACCCCTACACACCCACACACGCACGCATACACACACACACACGCATACACATACACACATAGGGATGTAGTTTAATTAACTATTAACTTTATTACTAGTCTGGAACTACAATGTAACTTATTGTTTAGCTAGGCGTCGATAGCTGCGCCACAGTTTTAACTTTTGTAGCTATCTTAATTTCAATTTGTAAACTTATGTCCTAAAACTTGTTCCAAATAAACGTTTATTATTATTATTAGCTATAGTGTATTTTAAATGTTTCTGACAAATGCAATGAAATGGAAACTAATCATCATAAAATTAAATCCAAATGTTCTTTTGAGAAAAGATATACATAGATTAGGGTAAACTTTCTTTAATCTGTTTGTAAGGTAACTTGGAAGTTCTTTACAATCTCTGTGTAAGGTATAATAACTTAGAATTAGAAATTACGTATAATTTGTGTGTAAGGTAATATAAAAGTAACGTAGGCACAGACAATACGTGTAAGTTCTCTTTGGCTAAGGACAGTTGGCGAGTCCCATACTATAGGTTTCCGGAAATACTTCACAGCTAAAATGGTCGTAATAGTTTCCGCTTATTAAAATAACAATTTAAAATCATATCGTAAGACGTTTGTAATTCTGATAATAATAATTATTAGGTGCGATAAAATAATCATTAGGTCCGATAAAAATATTCCTTTTGGTAGGATATTATAGGATTTAAGTATTTTTAATTTATCCGAATTAAGTACGTTATATTACTGGAAAACTGGTTTTTGCTAATGGTTCAATTTTTAATCGACTTCGAAAAAGGAGGGGGTTCTCAATTCGTCGGAATCTTTTTTGAATTATTTTTTTTTAACTTTGCTCGGTTTATTGAGTCTAAAGTCAAGGTGGCTGCCAGAAAACTTGTCGTTATTGCAAAGGTTCACGTTCTTTGTGCACTCGTTTTTGACACCGACTTCCAAAATTAGTTATTTTTTATTTTGTAGTGTTATTTTGCAAGTTTGTCTTTTTTTGAAACAAAATATATCTTTTAGTCTCTAAAGTTTAATTACCAGATTTTACATTAATGTTGGCCTAACGTTCCTTCTTTCTAAAATCTTAAAAGAGTTTAAAATCTAAGTTATAGATAAACATCTTTACATAAATTATTGCATGGTTATTTACATGTGTCAACATTGATTTGATTAATTCTGTTTACTAACAAATGGAGTGCTAAATTAAAGAGTATAACAATATAATATGGCATAAATTGTGTGTAATTTGAAATGAAAAGACGTAGATGTTCCGGGTAGATGCCGACAGTCAGTCTCTGGTGATTACAGATTTGGCTCCCATTCCGTGGTGTGTAAATATTGCAGGCACACTACTACCTATGTAACTTAGTAACTTTATGATTTATCCATGAACCTCAATGCTTATTTCCTGGCCAATACGCTATTACCCAACAGTATGTATATTTTTGAAAGCTTTGTATTTTTTTAAATGCGAACATTACTGACTGCTATCCAATGTTTGTAACAGCGGAGTTGGCGGTTCCAATGGAGTGTGGTAATGTTAGCGACGGTGGCGCTGGTGGCCTACAACGCCGTCGCCAACCTGTGGCTCCTGCACCCTGCCTCCTGCCCGCTGCACGTCACCGCGCCGCCCTCCGACCCGCCCACCTGCGAGCCCTGCATCGGCGGCACAGCGCCCAACTCCGTCATAGATGACGATCCTATATCCAGAGTTGACTTACGGCTAGGAAGATGGGACGGCAGCCGCTCTTACAAACTGTTCGACTATGCAGCGGTCGGAGAACAGTACGCCGAAGTGTCCAGCAACAGCCGCGTGTGCCTCGCCACACAGAGCTCCATAGACAGGCTCCATGAGCTGCTGAGGATAGCCCCGCATTGGACGGGACCCATCTCTGTAGCTGTCTTCGTGGCTGGAGATGATCTGAGGCAGTTAAGGGCTTTCACTACTTGGTTGTTTAGATGTCAACCAGAACTATATTCAAGATTAGCTTTACATGTAACTATGCCAGTGGAAAGACCAGGGTTACACGGTTCAATGGCGACATGGGCGAGGGATTGTGACGCCGACCCCCTGCCGCCCGGAGAGAGACGAGCGGACACCGTCGCGTGGAGTGCGAGGCACCCCTACCCTCAGAACCACATGAGGAACTTAGCACGGAAGAACTGCCACACACCTTTTGTTTTCTTAGTGGATATTGATATAGTACCGTCTAGAGGAATGACGGATGCCTTAGATAATTTTCTTGCGAGTACGCCCAAATGTCCGCTTTGTGCATACGTGGTGCCTACTTATGAGCTGGACCGAAGAGTGGCTCGGTTCCCAGTGAACAAGTCGGAGCTGGTACGGCTCTCGAGAAGTAAACTAGCGATACCATTCCATAGGAAAGTGTTCATTTATAACCAGTACGCTTCGAATTTTTCTAGGTAAGTTGACAATGACAATCGTTTCTTGAATCACACCGAATTTCAAAAATATATGTAGGAGTAGAACTCCTCGCTAAAAGCTAGTTTTTTCTAGCTTATTTAGTTTACACGATGGGGATGTGTTCCCGTGACCATTTTTGGTCATAGTTGTATTCATACCGGGCTATTTTCCCAAACGAGTTAAAATGGACGCAGAAGTGATATTTACGTAACAATACACTCAGCGATGCATGCAAACTACTTAAGATTAAGGTTAATCGTCCCGATAGTTTCTCCATTAGCATGAATATTCCAGATGGGAAGCGAGTGGCGGCAACGAGTCGATGCAAACCCACATCAGTCACAACGTGACCAACTTCGAGTTGCTGTACGAGCCTTTTTACGTGGCGGCGGACACCGTGCCCCCACATGATGAGAGGTTCCTCGGGTACGGGTTCACTAGGAACACGCAGGTGAGACAGGCGGATATATGCTGGTTGAGGTGATTTAATCTGAATACTGTTTAATCAAGTTGTCTTACATTTTCAATTGAATGCAGCGCAGTAGTTTGATAGGCCAGTTTATAGGTAAACCAGAAATAAGCTCGAACGTTGCGCTACAGACTAAGGTTCCACAGAGGCAATGTTTCTAAAAATGTCTCACTATGGTAACAAGAAATAGGCAAGTAATTCCGTGGCTTTCCACGGGTTGCATTGTTCTTTAATGGAGTGGTTACAATATTAGTTATCATTATCGCGCGTTAGTATTTTCGAAGATGATGTTTCCCGAAGCGCCATTGAAGATCTTATATACAGACGACAGCAAATCAAGCTACATTTGTCAGATTTTTTTATTTGATTTTCAACATTATCACGAAATAAGGCTTAAGGTTGATTAGACATATTTTACAGCTTCGGGTAGCTTGACCTGCTGTCTTCCATACATATGTAGTTTTGTTTAATATTTATTTAAAATTTTGTTGTAAATATCCCGTATTACATCAGCATGCAACATTGCCCATTCTATATCAAAATCAGCAGTAGGTTAGCAATGAGTGTGACGTCACTAGTGTTACCATTTAGTGACGTCAGAGTCGCTGCTGCTGCTGAATCTCTCCATAACTTCCTGATGACGTTATTTATTGATGGCGTGGGGAGTGGTCGTGACCTAGTGAATACTAAACTAATAACTTTGTAAGACGGAACGTAAATTTTAATCTCTTAGTTTCTTTATCAACGTGACTATTACCATAGGTCGCTTCTTTAAAAAAATAATCATAGAAAGTACTAATAGCTCTAATACCTCATACCTACCTCGGTGTTTAACATAGCTACTATATAAATACTTATATAAAATATAAATACTACAAAAGCATAAAATACTGTTCTCTAATGACACTATTTTAATTATTATCTATTTTAAATATTTCAATTATTATTTTTTTCCTTAACAAGAGCGCCTTCATCCTCTCTTCTATTGAAAAAAGAAATATATTGCTGTGCCCGACAGGGTCCATAATTGATTCTATATTTTAATACACCAACTGTTATGTACACATTATGAAATGCAATAAATTATTGAGTGTTGTTGGACGTGAATAAGTCTTTTAATAAGTCCATACTTTGCCACAAGAGTGCTTTAATACTGATCGGTAACACATTGGGAAATCTATCAAAAACGCGTTGTGTAGCCAGTCAGAAGGAATCGGACATATTTATCATTTCATTTAAACTGAAATTTACTTACCAATTATTAATCTAAACATGTAATTACAACAAACACAAGACGTGTTCTTAATTAACTTATGAGGGCGGCGCGCAGCTGTTGCTCTATTTTTGTTCTCCGTTTACCTACAAAGTTTAAAAACTGATGGTATCCGTTAACCTTGCACACTTTCTGGGAAAACAAGTGATTGGTCTCGTAATTAAGGCATACTTGCTTTGCTATGTATGTTAATTGGAAAACTCGGATGTGTGTAAGTAATTATACACGTCCCCCCATTAGCAACCGCAAAGTAATGCCAAACTTATGTCTAGAAAATGCGTAACATTCTATATTATTTTGGAGGACATTGTTAATCTGTTGCTTTATTTGTTTGAATAAATTGTTTGCTTACATATTTAAATTGGGTACAGTTAGGAAAATAAAACCTTACGATAATCAATCTATAATGTTCCCACTCCTGGGACACTTCTCTCGGTGAGACGGAGTAGGCCGTCGTCGTCTACCACAGGGGCCAGGACGGGTTGGTAGATGTCACGTATCTTCTTAGTTTTGTTTCTAGGACATGCCGGTCACCTTACGATGTTTCCTTCAGAGCAGTGTTGACGAAATAATTTTCAGAAAGTAAAGCGCCTGATGGGATTCATTGATCTGGAGACCCTCCACGGCCAAACTTCCGACAGAACAACATTTTACATATCGTACCCGGCACACATCGCAACACAACTGGTCAGATCCGTCCTCCGTACGGCTTTACCAGATATCATACTGGAACACGACGAATCGCTTGGCGGCAAGACTTTGTCTGGTGGGTGGTAGCTTCTGCCGGCAGCCGATGTTATAGCCTACCACCAAGTCACCGAGAGACTGATTATTTCTCGTTTAAAAGCCTGAAGTTGAAAAAGCTGTGTATTGAGATATTTTATATTATATTTTTTTCTTCTTAGCTTTCGAATTTACGTATTTATTTACCTGTTCAAGTTCAAAGGCAAATCCTCGGCCTTGTCAATAAGTTTTCATTCTCCTTCATTGGTGCTGTGTGCCAACGTGTAATAAACCCAGTGCGGACGTGTACGTAAGTTAATCAGCTCGTGGCAGACTCCCATAGCGTCGAGCTGCTACTGATAGATTTGTAGTGCCGCCTGCCAAATGGTCCCGTTTGGCACCTCTCCATAATCGACACTCGAGGTAGGTACTATGTTATACGCTCAAAGAATATGCTGTTCGCTCGTTGGATATTGTACACGCTAAAAAACATGCGAGCGGCGGGCGGAACAAAAAGGTACAATGAAGTTATGATTTGTAATTTAATTTAAAATAAGGAAGGTGGGTACCGGCCCTTGTTATAACACACATCAAGACTGCCCAGTGTAAACACAGATCATGAACTACTTAATTACGTCTATGTTACAGGCTAAGTACCTCTCTTTGTGGAAAATGAGCCTGATGTGCTGTGTGTTATGTATTACAATTGTAATACCTGAACAGCACAGTAATTGCATCAGGATATCAGCAGCAATGGGTTTCATGTTGACAGTTTAACAACATTCACTGCGTTATTCACATTTTTGAGCAGATACAGTTTTCGAAACGAAGCTCAAGGTAGCTGGTGCTGTACTTTGCGTTACTTTGCACTGTTAAGATTTTTTCTGAGCCCATTACTTGACCCAATCTCATGGGACGGGTATGAGCTATTGATTGTCGAATTGTTCGGTCGGTCTCTCGTTGTCATTGAAATTTGTTCATTATCTATAACGTGCAATATCTATGTACCTAATCACTAGCAGGACATGCATATAATAGTAACTGACCCGCAGGCAATGTGCGCATACGACGTTTATTTAGCCCTAGAAACAAGCAGTTGTTTTCTCTTTTTGAACATTCATCTGTAGTTCAAATCTATAATTCTGTCTTTAGTTAGCACTGCCCTTCGTGGGGCCGTTTTTAGGATTCCGCACTCGTGTTCCATAGTATGTCGATTCAATGTAACAAAGAGCCCTTTTTTAACTCTTTTGTGGTGATACTTATTGTGACGGATGCAATGATATAATATTAACAGATATGATATGTTCTAACAAACTAACCAAAATAAATGTGCCGTTCGGAGTAGCAGCACACATATGCATTTTTTTATTCTGCGTACATTTCACACGTTGATAGAGTGTGAGTGAGATGGGCCGCAATCTAAAGCATAGAGAAGAAAAAGATGGCTAGTGTTTGTCATTTGCGCTGTTAGTGTTTGTCGTTTGTTTTTACCAGTGTATCGAGAGTGACTAAAGCGAGATACTGGACTTACCTTCTTTTGTACGCTTCATTTTCAGTGCGCTAGTGACATATCTACCTTAGTTTAATATTATATCAATGGAGGGATGGGAAACTACGGAAGCCTGCACTGAACGTGGCCAGACATGCTCTTGGCAGGTTTTCTTTATTTATGTTTTGAAAAAGAGTAAGTAAGAAAACAGAAAGAGATCTCTTTACCTCTCTATCTATCTTATTTTCTATTTTCTGATATTTCATTGGGAACATTATAGGCTGATAATGGCCCCGATTTCCTTGTTCACAAACTAAATTAAATTTCAGTTCAGTGCATCCTTTTCTCTCTATTACATTAAGAAAAGGACAGAAGATAAAATGTCAGTTTAGACCTGTCAAATTAGTGCGCTTCTGACGTAAACGGGCCTAGGTATTTTTAGTCGCCATGTTTATTATCGCGTTTACTGGCTTTGGAGTATCTTAATTTGACAAGATTACACTTAAATGTTCTATCCTTTTCTTAACGAAATGGAAAGAAAAAGATGCACATACAATTAGTTTAGTTTGTGAACAATACAATCGGCGCTAATGTATAAAGGGTGTATCTGACATCGACGCACAAACGAGTACCATGGATCCAGTACATGATTCTGAACCCCCCAGTGGTGGAATTTTATGTCGGCAATTTCATGATTTAAAAAAAAAGTAGTTTTTTTTTCACTTCAGACCATTCACAATTGCTATACTTTTATAACCCAATAAGATTTTAAAGTAAAAATTAAATAATTCGCTAATTACATAAAAAAGCGCAATGAAAACAATCCCGAAAAACGATCTTATCAGCTGATTTAATAGAGTTCACATCAGGGATCAACGTCATACCTACAAACTCGCACGGCGGCACGCTTGCAACGTTCAAAAGCCGAGCCGATACTTTTTTTCAAACACTGTGTATTCTGTAACCGTTCATTAACCACATAAATGACTATCATAATTTTATTAGTGGCATGCGGTCTAGCCTTTTCGCGAAGTTTGCGTTACGATGTCAGATACACCCTGTATGTACGGTAGATACTTTTCAGTCTTTGTCAAGATATCCAGAAGTCCCGGTTTTTTTGTGTGTTGTTTTGTAAATTGAATTATAATAAAAATATTGTGCAGGTTAAAATTCAACATTTGCACACCATATGTAATGGAAAATTTTAAAGGGCAAATTACAGTTCAAGATCATACATTGTAAACCTAGATTCTGGCAAATAAATTTATTTGATTTGATAATAATGAGCTTACAGCATAGCAACACGCTGGCAAACCATTGACTTCGTCTTTCGTTAGGTTATTCGTTCTGTAACTACCTACATCAAATTAGTGCCATTTCCACGTCACCACCTGGTTGGGTGAAAATATTTCTGTTCATGTTGTCGTAGACAGCTGTATTTGTGATGGCAAGTATATACATAACTTTCCTGTAATTTTAGTTAGCTGGTTGTATAGTCAAGAGCCGATTGTGACACAGAGATGTTGGGGGTAACACTTTGATCTAGCAGATTTGCAATCTTGTTGCCTTTTTGAATTTTAACCCCATTGTAGTGAAGATTATTACTATTTAATACTAAATAGACAAGGATTTCTATTTAGAATATTACCCTAGTCAGGCACTTTTGCTACAAATTTGCTGCCTGGCTATTATTTGAAGAATATTGATAATACATTGGTTCATAAGGTCAACAATGTGCCCGCTCAACAACGTAAATAACGCAATGAATGTTGTTGAACTACCAAAATGGAAGCCATTTCTACTATTAGGTGTTTCGCAATTTACCCGCTGTTCATGGACCGGTAAACATACTATAAGTACTTCATCGTTGTAGGTTGTTATAAAAAAGTAAACAAAAAAAAAACCGATGAAACGTAATAGGTAAGAGTTTTTTTAATAATTATAAACTGGTGCTTGACCGCAATTCCGCCTGATGGTAAGCAGTGATGCATTCGTTGATGGTAAAGCGCGCTAGTTTAATAAACCTATTCACTTAAAAAACTTAGTGAATAAGAAGGAAGACGGCAGTTGAGCGAGGTGATGCAATGTTAAAACCAACAATACTAACAACGAAGCTGCACCAGAGGGAGATTGATCTGGAGACCCTCCACGATCAAACACACCCGACACATAAACATGTGGTGCATCGTACCACAACTGCTCAAACCCGTCCTCCATACGGCTTCACCAGACATCATGCCGGAACACGACGAATTGCTTGGCGGCAAGACCCTGTCTAGTGTGGCTTCTGCCGGCAGCCGATGTTATGAGTCAGAATGTCAATGGCTATGCAGACAAGAGAAGAGAAAGACCAAAGCAACGATGGATGGAATGTGTGAATGATGATACGGTTAAGAAGGGAGCGACTAAGGAGACGATGTCAAATAATTATGTAAAGTATGGAAGAGACAGTTAAAATAATTTTAACTGCTAAATTATAATAATAACTTTTATTTAGACACATATTGATTTGACGTTTCCGACAGTTGGTGCAGTGGTTGACTGATCGACTACTGCGCTGCGTGTCACGAGTTCGATCCCCGTACGGTACAAATATATGTACGGCCTACAGGTAGATGTTCCGGGTCTGGGTGTTTGTGTTATAATAATAATACAATATGGGTGTTTGTGTATGTGTTTAAATCTTTGTAAACGCACCTAGTGTGGAGCAAAGTTTAAAAAAAAGACTATAAGATAAGCATAACAGACAAAATAATGTAAAACATAAATAATGTCATCATCATCATCCCAGCGTTAATCCCAGTCGCATCCAAAGCCTTTTCAGCTTTGAAGTCTGGGGTCCGCTTTACCAGTCCAACTGCTGATATGGCTAAACTTCGACAAAACATAAATAATGTAGTTGCACGTAAATGGACACAGTAGACTCTACCAAGATGCCTTCGTTGTAAATTGACAATAATGTCATACAATACTATTCTGAAGTATGCAATATTCACTATGTAGAGATAAATTTACATGTTTGGAAAGGCGTAGTCACACGTTACATATACCTACCTACCGTAGCACCTTGACAACGTGTGACTATGCCTTTCCAAACATGTAAATTGTAGAAGTAAAGCGTTTTCAAGTGATACCAAACACGGCATATTTATCTTAACTTTATTTTTTTACTCTGTATGTTTTATCCGCTAGAGGGCGCCACATTAGATTTTGTGAAACCCCATATAGCCTATAACCAGCGGACAATTAAGACTCTTCTAATGATATGTCATTTGTCGAATTCTGATAAGTAGTTTAGAAGTTACGAGGGAACAGATGAACATACATACATAGCCTTTCAAAATCATAACCCTCCTTTTGCTTTGCTGTAGTCGGGTAATTAAAATAAATATTAAATATGTCATACAATGAATTAACGCTAGACCCCACGCTAGGATACCCTGTGTCGTGGGATCTAGTTATTTCGGCGTTAAAGACAAATTGCTAAATTCAAGAGAAATACTACTGCGAAGAAAATAATGATGGGTCATGCACCTGCTGTATTGGAGAACGGTTACACAATACAATGTGGGCCAACAGTTCAGTGCTAATCCCTTGATGTATTGCTGTTGCAGTATTGAGCCAACATACTTACTTAAGAAATATATAGTCTTTTGGGAATTTGGCGCTTTAACAATTATTTCTTTGAAGGTACTGTTATGAAGATAAGTAATTCTTCCTTTTATTTTACAGTCCTCTGACTCCTGGGTGTAGCTGAAGGGGGTGTCAGACTTTTAATGACTAAAAAAACCACCCGTGTTCATTTGCTTGATCTTGACGCTTTAGTGCTATTTTAAAGCACACATAAGGTAGCTGATAGCCACTCTTTTTAGGCGGAACTTGAATGGATCTGAAAATAAGTAGGTAGGTAACCAAATCTGTGTGTTTCTTTTTATGAAAATACTAATCTGATGAAGATTTAGTTTCTTAAATGGTCTTTACATGATTTCTGGGATTTGACTCTGTACCCTTAGTTTGTCTAGAAACTCATTTCAGTTTTTAAAATATGATTGATGTGTAAGTTTTTGTACAAACCAACTCACACAAATGAAATGATTTAAGGAGTTACCCTAAACCTGAGCTATGGAGGTCAGACCGGCGGTCGTTCTTTTTAAAATACCACTTTTCAGCTGAATATCAGTATTACACGTAGCAACTACCTAGATAGGCAGCCACTCCATGTAAATTACTGGCGCCCTAGTCTGCTATTACAATAGTGTCAGAATGGTCGATCAGTGATCTCATAATGATCGATTTTGACAAGTTTCATAATCCACCATCAGAATGGCGTTATTATGACTTTCCAGTGATCAATCTCTCAGAACACCCCACTCCGTATTAATAAATGTTAAAATTGAGTATTAGTTTTTAGAAAATTATTTCTATTAATGGGTTTTATAATAATGGAAATACGGCTATGCCATTCTATCACCATTCCATTACGAGACGACTGAGAGAATTGATCGATCATTATGAATTTAGCAGATTACGAACTTTTAGCATAATGACAATGGAATCGTGTTGGAATGACAAATTTATAAAAATAGAAGACTAGGGCCCCTGGTATTCTGGGTTTTTACCCAATTACTGGTCAATAAGATATCCCTTGGTTAGACTGATCGTCAGACTTTCGAGTTCCTGACGACTGGTAACGACTGTCAAAGATCTACAAATGTCAGCTGGGACCAACGGCTTAACGTGCTTTACGAGCCATAGATGTCTCGGTTGGTAAAGATGATGCGCATCCATAGTTCAACCGCACCAAGCGTTGCTTAACCTGGGGCTGGTGCTTAACCGCTGTCAAATGAAAAAGTTGAAACAAAGTTAACTATTTCAGTGCCATTTGTCAAACTAACGTCTATAGATTTACTTATAATTTATTTAGTTTTAATTATTTTATCTAACGAAATGTATCACTCATACATTGATTTTACTTCAATCGAAATTAAAACTTTAGCGCGATACGAAATGTTATCGAAACTAAACCACAACTGGATTAGATACGAACAAGAGTTGAACTTTTAATGTTTTATTTAGCGCGATTACCCCCCTGGACCATCCAGCTGTACGGCTGTTATTCTTTAGCTAGTTAGTTAGATATAAAATGACCCTGGTCTTTACGATCCATAGGACCAATAGACCAGTGACATAGTCCGTGCGTTCAGGCACTTTTGCCATACCTATTATTGGAATCAATTGTAACAGCACATACCTACTTAGGACCCATTAACTTAATCAAATTTTATTCCATGGTGCTTGGCAATCTGGGCTTCTCCCAGTTGCAATAATGTCCCTTTGTGCCGATTGGCCTAGTTTTGTTCTGTCTCCTGCTTGTTATGGAGGGAAGTGGAAAAAATATCTTTTTTCTTAGTCCTCCGCTATTCTTTTCTGATTAATTTCGTTGCGGGACCCAAGACAGTTGAATCGTTTCTCCGGGACTCGTCGAGCTTCATTGCTCGGCATTTTTCTGGCGGTCTCCACTGTTCATTCTGGCTTTCAGGAGTTGCAGTGGGTTGGGAACAGTGTGGCGGGTTTTGTCCCAAAAGAAAAAAGGACCAATAGACCACCTCCCCTGCCCCCTGCCCCCGCCCTTCCCTGCTTGCGCCCGCATTCCGCACGTATCACGTATCGCATTACACCGCGGTACAGAAATATTCCGCGCGGGTATTTTCATAACCCGACCAGCTATTTACGTTTCGCGTCGCTCACTATTGTTTTAAGGGATTCGCTATGGGAGGTAAACGCTTATAGACGTAATATTGCTGTACATAATATGCATCCATTGGTTGTAATATTACTTACATATTATTATTAGAAGTGCGTAATTTTAGAAGGCTTTAAATGTTCTGTGTCGAAAAATATATTCTAAATGAACCCGTGACTTTGATACATATATTTCGTAAACAATTTTGTGATATAAGTACACGGGATTAAAAGTAGCCTGTGTCCTCCAGCGGGGTAATTGAGTAACTTGAGTAATTCAAAGTTTATTTAATATTCAAAGTTTCATTTTGACAGTTCAACAACATTCATTGCGTTATTTACGTTGTTGAGCAGATACATTTTTTGAACATATGGAGCAATGGATTAGCAATATGCTTCCAATTTACAGTAATAGTGCGTTACGCAATTGCGATGCAGGTTCCAAGTTAAGCACCTATCTTATCAATTTCAAAACAATCGGTTTAGTGTTTTTGCAAGAAGAGCTAACAGACAGACAGACTAAGGCACTGTATATTTTGCATTCTAGTTAAAATTCAAAACATCTGAATAGGTTAATGCACTGTCTTTTGAATATTATATCGCTGTCTTGACGAAACGAACAAGATCTGAAAAATCTTCCACACCATTTTATATAATCCCTTTTTGTTTACAGTTTAGTAGTAAAAGCTATATATTATGTCTCAGGAATTTCGAGATCATGACATTGATAAGTGTCCGCCACATTGTAACACAAATTATTTAATAGCTATTTAGGTTTCGCAATCTATAATTAAATGAATTATATTTTGGTATATTTTTGAATGCCTACAATATAAAATTATAGACCTATTTAACTATAATTGCAAAGTTTTTGGCATAACTATTTAATATCCCAAGGATCAAACGACTATTTACTGAAATGATCCTATCAATTGGTGTAATAAATAAGATAGTGCTACACGGATTCACTAAATCATAATCGATTTAAATTAAACTAGCTGACCTGTGCCCACTTTGTTGGGAGCTAAATATTTTTACTCCAGGCATAAAAACTTGGTGAAATTCGTGTATAGTTTATATAAACTACTGAGAGGTTACTGTGACTTGTTAAAACTATCATTATTTCAGTGTCACACAAAGATGCAGCAGTAGGTTAACAGAGGTTGAATATCATCATCCCTTTTTCATAACGGAACCATGATAGTTTTATTACGTCATAAGTAATAGAGGGCCCATGAACTCCTAAATCGAGTCAACCTGCATTATTTTTATAGTCTTTCTAACAGCCATGAATTCAAATTTGGAACAATAATTTAGCACTTACATACATGATGGCCAGTATGTGGCGGCTTCAAGACGGTGTAAAATCTTATTATAAGACATTTACCCACCTAAGTATTTATTTTGATGCTGAAGAACGAAAATGCACGGTTAAATTTATAGTACCTAGGTAAGTTATTCGATCATCTCATTCAGTCTGCTATTAGGGTATCTCTTACGATGCACTTCTGGCGCCAAACTAATTTGGTCACATTCTAATCTCAATTACAAATCCCGAAACATTTCAATTTAAACCAGTTGTAGTATAAACAGTAGAAATTAAATTAGTGAATCCATTGTAATAATGAGTGTCATTTGGCATGCATAAACATTTTTTATAGACCCATTCTGAACTACGCAATAACCGTTAGCATTTCAATTAATGCTTCGAAATCTGCACTTGTGTGCAAATCACCGTACTATGAAATTATTCGACACTAACATTTTAATCGCTTGCAATCCAATGCACCCTGCCTGCAATATTACGATCCAGTATTCTAGAGGAAAAACGCAATGAAACGTAGATTGGATAAATATTTTTTTCCGATCGATCGTTACGGTCCTAAGGTTCGGGTGTACTTAAATTCAGTTAATCCAAAGCGTCTGAATGTCTTCTGCCGTTGTTGCGTTGCGAAAGTGTCTATTTTTAAATATCTTTTGTAATTTATGTGTTGTAAATATAACGCCAACGCTCTTGGCCCACACCGGATCGTTGGAATACGTAAAAAAAGTAATGTTCGTGTCGTTTTATGATCTCAAATTTTTCCGTGTTGCTCAGTTTTAGGTTTAGACAATCTATATCTCATAAAGGTCATGCCAGGAAACAGTTCAGCTTTATGAGAATTAACAAAAAATATCGTAGTCTTGTGACAAAGCTTAAGTACAGATGTAGAGCAAGCAAAATAATCACAACAACTTCAAGTATCAATGTAACTTTTCTAAGTTATAGGTACTTTTTAAGTATATCTTGGACACCAATAACTGATTATAAGACGAAGGAAAACATCTTGAGGAAACCTTGACTTTAAATCTGAAATCGTCAACCCGCATTGAGCAAGCGTGGTGATGACGCTCAATCCTTCTCTGTATGAGAGGAGACTTGTGTCCAGCAGTGGGACGATAAAAAGGCTGATGATGATGATGACACACTTTTTGCTTGCTTTTTTGCTCTTACTTACGTATTCAAGTCGGAGATTTTTCATTCACTGTTGCTATGCAATTTTTCTTAGCTAGGTTTTCAAATTTATATATTGTCATAATTTGTACAAAAAATAGACTGGACGGTGACATGAAACTAGGCATTTTTCTGAATGTAGGCGATCAGATTTGCGACGTTTTAAGAGTGATTTACACAGTGTTTATTGTAAGATATAAAAAACACATACTAAAATTAAACTATACTAAAATCAATAGGATATCCTTAAAGTTACTATTATACAAGTCTGTTCTACTATTATTTAGGTTTTAACAGATTTCTGCAATCATCTGTACCTACGTGTTTTTTTAATATTTGTTCATAGATATTTGAATAAATTGTGTTGTCGACCTGTTTTCATTTAGTACCTCACTTCTTCAACATTCTTTTTAAATTTAGTAGCTCACGCGGATCGTTTAAACAGCTTAATAAAATCCATATGGAGCACCCATATGAATTTTACTATGGCAGTTTTTGTGTTACCTTTAGTAATACATATGTTATCCATTACAAAACTAGATATATCTGTTCGTTAATACGAATAGTATTTAATTTTTGTTTATATGTATAGTTTTGAAATATTTCGTAACAAAGTTTTCCTACGCCATTAGCTAACTATCAATCACAGTGAACATAGCAACGTACAAACGTGGAACCTTGAACGTGTTGAGTTTAAGGACCGCACTAAAAATAAGGTTTCTAAGAGAAAAATAAAAAAAAAACAGCATCCTCGAGAAAGCTATAAAACGGCCACTACACTTAGGAAGAAAGTTGAGAGGTGCTAGTGAGAGTGTAGGAAGGTTTGCCCTGTAATGTTTCATCCGACACAAAATTACAGAGTAAATTGAAAATTGTATTTGTTTATTTATTTAAGGGGTTATATCGAGTCACTGCAAAAAATGTTATCTTCAACGAAACGGGTTTTATTATAGGGTTGAATATGCAAAATGGAAATATAATAATTATTATAGCAGTAACAGAAACATATCATCTGTGATCATTTTAACAGTGTAACTATCATGGTTCATGAGACAGACAGACAGACGGACAGTGGAGTGTTAGTAATAGGGAGCCTATTATCTTACTGTTTTAAACTATTGGGTACGGAGCCATAAAACCAAATGTGTAACATTACACGAATTTCTTAAATACAGCATAGCTGGTAATGGAAACGCCATTGCAGCAGGGTAGTTGGGCAACACACTATCAGTAGCAATGGGTTTCATTTTGACAGTTCAACAACATTCATTGCGTTATTTATGTTGTTGAGCAGATACATTTTTGAATATACAGAGTGGCGCTGACAATACGACAATAAATTAAACATCGTGTACCTCAACAGATTCTCAGTCTACCTATAAAAAAATTATATAAATATGTCCATTAGATTAGTCACAGGAAATTATTTTTCATTTTTCACATTTTCTACATGATGTACAATCAGCTGTAGAAGTCCATTCCCACCTTAAAGACTACTGCCGCCTGCGCTAAACCGGCCACGCACACTAACGCATTATTTTTATTATCGCAATCTTCATCTTTCTTTAAAGTAATGCAAAATTTCGTTACTTCATTTGAAGTTAAGTTAGCGGCCGCACTTAACAATGGTCTATCATAAGCGAGCGATTGTGGGTTCGATCCTTAATAATGGAAAATCTTTTTGTTGTTTCATATAATTTAAAATTATGATAACTGATTTGTATTTTAAAGTAAAAATGTTTGCAAAGAACATTTAAACGAATAGGAAAATTTACTGAATATTTATACCAAAATAGGACTTTATTATATGTTTTAGTTTACTATAGATGTAATATAATAAAAAATATATAAAAATAAAACAAGAAGCATACTATAATGCAATATATTATAAAGTTATATATTATTCGGTATAGATATACTTAGGGGCCATCCATAAAGTACGTCACACGAATTTCATGATTTTTTGAGCCCTCCCCCGTCCTTGTCACAGGTGTTCACATTTCTGAAACCCCCCCTCCCTAGTGAGACGTCACATGTTTTGCAATTTCACATCGAAAAATTATTAAATTAAAACATCGTAAACAAAACAATTTAAACCGTATTGTCCCAAAGATAGAGTTGGATATATTTTTTAGTTTATAATTAATATTTCAAATTACGCGATTACTACCTCTAGGTATATTAGATTTTGAAATGTGATGTCACGAAACTTACTACCCCACCCACCCCTTGTCACACCATGTCACACTTTGTCGACACCCCCCTCCCCCCTTTATGTGTGACGTACTTTATGGATGACCCCTTATACTAATAATTGAAACAAACATTGAAATGGCAGCATTGTAATATTTTATATAAAAGTAATCCTTGACAAACTTATGATATTATTATGGTAAAAAATATAAAAAACATTTTTGGTTTTTAGATATGAAAGTTATAGTATTACATGTTACCATTAAAGAGGTTATAGCTTAATTATTCATTTTCTTAAAGAAAAGAGGATTGAAGCTTAACCTGAATATTATTACAATCATAAAATAATCTATACTTAGAACACAAAACAGTGCTTATTACATTTACAATTTTTTTGCGTGTATAGCATGGCTGCCATCCTGCAGTGCCTTTTTTCGGAGTTTGAAGGCATGAGATTATAATCTTCAAGCGCTTTCTTAGTTCAAAAGTAAACGAAGTTATTTCTTATCGAATTCCGAAATTATTGTTTTTATAATTTACCAAAAGTAATTTGTATTGAAACTGCAAAAGGCGACATCTGTTAGCCATTAAGCCAACCGAACATATTACTGTCACTTAGCTAAATTACTTTACGAGTTGGTTTAGAGTCCGTTATTAGTATATATAATTTTATTTAAAACACTCTGTAGGACAATTCTGCACTGTGATTGTTATAAATTGTTTTTTTTTTTTGTTTTTGTTTAGCTCGATAAGTGTCCACCGGTCTCGCCAGTTTATTTTTAAACCACAAATGCAACCTCCATTCTTCGCATGATTTAAAAGTTTATTCAACGGTAAATATTGTTGTATCGTTCCACTTGTCTCGACACATAAGCCACCTTCGTCTTCCAACCTCTTGACTTTGGCTTACAGTATTTCTCTAAAACAATAACAATTTTATTACACACTTACAACAAACGATTGGTTTGCACCTTGCCCAAATAATAATAAAAACAACTTACACAAAAGCCGGTTTCATATATGATATACAGTATGTTAAATAACAGAGGGCGTTCCCTTAAACTCGTTAATATATATCATTAATAGATTAAAATAAAAATATCAGCATAGAAAAATAAGCATAAAAAAATCCGAATAAAAAAAAATTCTAATTGGAAATAAATTTGAAACCTCCTGTTTTAAATCAAAATAGTAGTCGTCATGTATAAATAAATTGCGACGTTGCCGTCTTTCATGTTCGCGTGTACAGTGTGTTTCTTTTACATGTCAATTTAAAAATTTTATTGAATATTTTCTTATTGGAAAAATTTTAAAAACATTTTGTTTTCGAATGGAAATATTTTTTTTAGCATGTATGTATGCTATACTATTTCGGGTTAACGGGAACGCCCTCTGTTAGTTAACATACTGTATATTGCTGCATATGCCTGCATATTGATTAAAAAAGTAAAACTAATAACACGAACTCGTAACTACATAATTATATGTTCACCAACCAACAACAGCTAAGTAATATTAATTGAGTTATTGTAGTTAATAATAGTAATTGTAGGTAGTGGAATATTTTTTGTTCAGTTTGTTTCAAATCTACCGTCAACTTTTTATAATGACTCTAATATAGAAAAATCTTAAAATAAAGTATCATCGTTAAGTTGCGGATCGGTATTTTTACATATTTTTGTTGTCAGAATTCATAATTCATCAATAAACATTTCAAAAATATTTTGTAAGTTATTAAATTTGAACTCGAACCACCTTGAATGCCTATTAAGGCGAGGACCGCTAGGCTATTGGAACACTTACTGTGAACGTTGAAATTAGTAAGTAGTACCTAACAATCATAAGCGGGCAGTAAGTTGTCAATGTATATCAAACTTTATTATAGAAGAAGGTCGTAACTACAACTAGTATTGCTTGGGCATAGTTTTGTGCGATTGTAACTCGACTTTTGGTCTTGACTGTACATGTTGATAAGGAAGCGCTTACAGGTTGATGACCGCCGCATCCAGCGGTAACTTAACTACTGCGACTTTAATAATAATGGCGCGAAAAAGCAAGTCGATACAGGAAAGCGCTGTCGCCCGCTGATCGGAGGTCATTGAACCAATATTTTAAAGGATGTTTTAACCGCTCGATTGCTTGCAAAAATGAAAAAGGTGCCGAACTTTGCTCGGCGCACTCCGTCGCATAATGCGCTGTGACATGTCATAACAAAAACTTAATTTACTACCGACTGGATAGGTTTTATAATAAAAAAATAACTGTATTAGGTAGCCAATGAGTTATACAATAAATATTAGTCAATTCTTTCTCGAGTTTTAATATAATTATATTTATAAATAACTAGAAAATTTGAGAACAAGCATATTGTCTACTTCTAGTAAAAATACGGTTTTATAGCGAAACAAGATCGACAAGTGTACTTTTTTTTTTAATTTTCATAAAGTATTATAGTTACTTTATCGTTTTAATCAAAAATAAATCCAGAAAAGGCTTAATAATTTGGTAAAAAAAAATGTGAAACCGAGCAATAACTTTGCGGGCTGCGTAATTCACTGTCAAATTGCAATATGTAATCAAAGTAAATTTTATACCATAACCATTAGTCATAGGACAAAAATATTAGTATGATCTTGTAGGTTGATTACCGATCTTTAATTTTGTATAAAAATATATACACAAATATACAGATTTTTAATCATAATCTTTAAATAAAAGAGCTGGTGCGCAAATTTGGGAAAAATTACATATCATATTTAGGTGAAGATTACAGAAGATTTTAATATTAACTTTATTTGGATAAAGGTATAAATAGAATCGGTAAATCATGTAGTTTTTAAAAATATACGACACTATTATTAAATAATAATATTATAATTACTACGAAACAAAATACTTACGCAAACTGAGTTCCTAACAATGCACATTTTTGCTAGCGAACCATTTAAAATGCAAAAAAAAGCAAGATGGCCGCCTATCACATCTGGCGCTAGCGCTAGGGTTGCGTCGTACTAATTTTACTGTCGTGTTATTTAATAAAATACCTTTTTTTATTTAGTTTATTTTGTACATAAATTATGAGTACCTACATAATGTTTGTAAAAAAATAAACTAAAGTAAACATGATACATATATTTATATAACATTGTTTTAATAAAATATAATACAAATACATAAATAAGTTTGCGATGCGATAGGATCCAGGTTTTCCGTTTCTGGTCTCATCGCTTGCCCTCCTCCTTTGCCCCTTTCTCGTCTTTCACTTCCTTTTCCCCTACCTCCCCTTTTACTTCCCTTTCCCCCTCTTCCACTTTCTCCCCGTTGCCCTCTTCGTCTACTAGCGCAATAGCGCCACCACCGCTTACAGAACCAACACACACCAATAAACTACAATATGTAATAAAATGTACCATGTAATTATTAATTAATTAATGAATCAAATAATAAGTATTGCCCAAAAATCGTTCTAATAAAAAAAATACAATTTATAATAACATAATGCATGTTTTGTAATAATGACGACCGTATGGCACAGTATAAAATTATCAATCAAACTGAAAAACCACTCAAATCCATACATTTCATTTCAACCAAAAAAATATGCGTGAAAGACACCGCGTGCGTCAACCCTGACACTAAAACTTCCTTTGCTTCTTGGAAACGATTGTAGCCAGTGCAAGAATTCGTTACTACGTACGTACTTGACGCCAAAATTTACGCAATCCTGTTGTTTTACAAGATATTTTAATGATATTATAGTATTTATGATTAAAGTTGAGTCTTACCTTTACTATTTTATTCATAATTCTCCGGAGTTTTAAGTAATTTCACTATAAATTATCACTTTAAAATATTGTAAACAAACAACAAAAAAGGCACGTTCGATTCTTTGGATTTTATCACATTTCACATAAAGTATGTATAAATAAAATTTTAAAATATCAGAGAATATATCTTCTACAATAATTTGATACCTTAAATTAAATAATAAACAATAAATTTGGATACTTGTGGCATTTTTGATTGGAGCACTCACTAACTTTGATGACAGAAAGTTACAAAATGGTGACTTCAACTTCACTTCAAAATATTAAAAAAAATTTAGTCTATGGATGTTGTGAATTTGCGCTCATTCGGCACATGTGTTACTAGTCTACGATTTTAAGAGGTTTCGAAAGGTCTCTAACGTAATATTATTAGAGTTTTAAGTCGTTTAACAAAAATGAAGACACTGCAGCAATTGTTTCCACGAGCAAGGTTCGGATTTTTTGTTTGGAAACGATCGTTCCCAGAAGCAACCGAGCGGTTAATCCGTTTGCATTTTATGCGATTATAGTTAGTAGTAGTTTGTTTGAAATTTTCATTTTTTTTATTTTTGATGCTGGGGTTTTTTCTATGGCTCAGGATTATTCCTTTGAACCAGCATGGTCTGTGTTTTCATTTATTGTCGTATTGTCAGCACCACTCTGTATAGAGCAATGGATTAATCTGACGTAAATTGATGTATTGTTGCTCGCCATGTTTATAATCGCGTCTAAACTGTCTAGGGAGTTTCTTAATTTGACAGGATTAAACTAAAATTTATCTTCTGTCCTCTTCTTAATGAAATAGGAAGAAAAAGACGCACTGACCGTAAAATTAGTTTAGTTTGTGAACAAGAGAATCAGCACTATAAAAATCACTGTTGTTAGTGTACAAGTCAATTTTTTCCCTTATATACAATATGTAAAGAAAACCCTGTCCGACTCAAAAGGATAATAAAGGTTAGGTAAATACATGAACAAATAAAATATGAAATTTTACATAATCGTCATAGTAACAAAACTAATGAATTTTGGAATATTGAAATGGGTGTTAATTCCGAGGTCGATTAGGGTGCTGGTTACGAAAATGCAATCTAAATAACTTAAATCTGTCTCGAGTTGTTCCCTTAGTAAAAATAGTAAATTAATTAAATATAATACAGCTATCGATGTTGATCTGCAATAAATAAATAATTTCATAAATATTGTTTATTTGTGACAACCCTGGACGATGCGTTACTGTCTAGACGATGTCGGCATTTTACACGAAGATCAAAGGCGGCGTCCTACTGTATGATTTTTATACTGTGGTATTATTATGAGTGATGCGACCACGTGCCGCGTGCCTTGCCCCCCCTTCACCCGCGCATGTATGCCTACCGTGTTGCCTACCGCACATGTATTAAGTTACCTCGCTTTTTAGAAATAATATTAATTTATTTTTTTAGGGGGATTTTTTTAAGTTTAGCCCTTCTTTGTAGGCATTAGTAGAATCAGTTATCGATACCTAACCTAACAATACCTTCACGAATCGGACAGGGTTTTATTTACATATTGTATAAGATATTGGCTAAGATGAATTATGATGCAATCGTGAGAATATCATTATCTTTAAAGAAATTCCTTAGATATATCTCTGAAAACCAACTGATAAATTGCTTGAACAGCTCGTTTTTGGAGTACTTACAAACATATTTTGTATGTTAGAGGCTTTGCCCCACAGTAGAATACTACAGGACACCACGCTATGGAAATAACTAAAATAGACTAAACGAGCTGTATCAACGTCAGTGTACTGTTTTACTTTCCTTACGGCGTAGGCGGCCGAATTGAGCCTTCCCACTAGGCTTGATATGTGTGGTCCCCACTGAAGTTTGGCATCTACTGTTTTCCCAGTAAAACTACCGAGACAACAGTTCCAAGCACCTCTGTATCTAATACGATGTTGGATCCTAGATTCCTATTATTCGGTAAGGCGAACTTTACACTATTTCGTTTTCTTGATATTAAATACTAACTAGAACTAAGATATTTGATGTAAACCAATACGTTGCTAATGAGGATGCACTGTTTACTTCGTCAAAAATTTTGTCTATTCCTGTCTACTTTAAAAATAAGAGAGGTATCATCTGCAAACAGTATAACGTCACAGATGCCCTTTAAGTAGAACGGTATATCATTCATCATCTCAGCGTTAATCCCAGTCGCATCCGAAGCTTTATCAGCTTTGGAGTCTGGGGTCAGCTTTACCAGTGTAACTACTGATTTTTGGCTAAACTTCGATGTTTTCCGTGAAGCGACTGTCGTCTGACCTCCACAACCCGAAGGCGATATCGAAGTACTGCAGTTAGACCAGTTGTTGGACTTTTGAGGGCTCCAACAACCCGTAACGACTGCCACTAGATGTTCGTATGGCAACCGGGACCAACGTCTTAATGTGTTTTCCGAGGCACGACCAGACCAGTGCAAATATTCATAATCATGCATACAAATATTTGCACTCCGCGGGGATCGAACCCGCGTCTCCTTGCGCAGCGGCCGCGTTCACTACCGCTATGCTACGGAGGCTGTCATGGGAGGCGCTGAATGGTAAATCATTAATATATACTAAAAAGAAGAATGAACTGGTAGCCGGATGATTTCACACCGTTAAAATTTTCACACTGGAATCTATTACGTAAATAAGAACTTATTACGTTGAGACTTTCGTTTAGGGCACTGTAGTGACGTAGTTTACGCTAAAGTAGTTTTTGTGACACTTGTTGTGCGTACTACGTGACTAGTGCAATATTTGTTTTAGCATGTCCTCCCTCCAAGACTCTTATTCCCCGACTCGTCTCCAAGTTGTTGACATTGCAGTTACAAAAGCAATATTAAAAATGACTCGGTATCTACTGAAGTAACTTCAAAAATACCTTGTAGACTTTTGAATGTCATTTATTTTAGAAATAAAATGCATTTTCATTTTCCGGTAGCAGTCGGTCTCATGAAACGATTGCTGTTTGTTTATTTTTGCGTCAGGGTTCTTTCGGAATTTGTTTCTTTGTTTCACGCTGTTCATTGGGTTTTGTTGCGGCACCGGTTCCGTCAATTCATTATCTGGTCGGCAATCGTCTGTTTGTTAAACATAATAACTTTTCTGCGACAAACTCGGTCACGGTATCGTTCCGATTTCACAGCTAATAGTAACCAAAGAAGATTAATTCACAAATTAACAACGACACGGATTTAATGTCATCTTTACTAGAAACATCAGGTTCCTATGTGAAAGAAATTATGGCTCAGACATACCTATAGATATGGTTTACCATTTTTTTACTTACCATTGGTTTACCATGTATTTAACCATTTTAAGGCTGATCCAAAGAAAAAATACACTCTTGTTTGCACGTTATAAAAATTTATATTATGGGGCACAACAACTGCCCCATAATATAATTTTTTAAATAAAAAAAAATTAAATAAATTAGTTTTTTCACAAGTGAAAAAACTGCCATATTGGATATGAAATGTATCATAATGGAGAATTATATCATGTTTAATACCTAATTAATATTCTACTAGTTAAGCCCTTTTATTTGATACCCACATTGATGGAGTTGTGAAAAATAAGTAAACCGCCATTTATCACAAAAATAAAAAATGAAACAAAATAAAATCGATTCAACCGTTCGAGACTTACAATTTCACACACAGATACGTCAAAATCCAGTTTTCGTCGGGAGTTGAAAAGAAAATCTAGTCAAGTACCTACGTGTTCTTAAAGCATTGGAAGGATGTACATACGTACCTACTCGTAATAAATAACATACTTTTTATCCATTCGGGACAGAACGTAATTGGTCGTAGGGAAATTTATAGTCGCTAACGTTCCGATATTGAAACAACACTAGATTAATGAGTTTAATCCGGCGCACCCAAACTTACCAGGCGCTGTGGACAAACATGAAAAAATCCAACTATTATGTAAGGAAATTGTCTGTTTCAGTGACTTTTTAGACAATGGGCAAATGGGCAAGTTGGAGTTAAGTAGTTAATTGTTTTTTTCATGGTCATTGAGGATTTTAGTGATGAACACTGAAAAGGTCATGTCTTTTTACCAATTTTAGTGATAAACACTAAGAAGCTCATATCTTTTTATCAAATTTTATTGATAAACACTGAAAAGCTTATATCTTTTCGCCCAGTTTTGAATTAAGCAAATTAATCTCAAAGCATTTATTTCAATTCAACTTTTTACAAACACTTTGGCATTAAAGTCATTCAGAAAGTTGTAGCAAGTTTCCCATTGTAAACGTAGATCTCTTATCTCTAGGGATAAGAACGGCAGGAAACTCGAGTGGACACATTTTTTAATACAACTACATACGTGCTAAGTACCTCATCCTACATTATTTTAGTAGCAAAGTGAAATGCCGCTCGCCCTGTAAATTATGTGGACTATTATTTCTTTTATAATTCACGAGAAACTTGATTCCGTATTATTCCAAAATATCGGTAGAGTAGAGAATAATCGTTCTACGTCAGTTTAGAAATGTTGACAATGGCGCCGATTCTGTTGTTTACGAATTAAACTAATTTTAAGTTAAGTCCATCTTTTTTTATTTCATAAAAAAAAGGATACAAGTTATCATATTAGTTTAATCCTTTAAAAGCAAGATATTCCATAGACAATTTAGACGCGATTATAAACATGGCGACCAAAAATTCGCCGATTATCTACTTCAGGCGCGGACTAATTTGACAGGTCTAAACTAACATTTTATTTTCTATCCTTTTAAACTTAAATTTAATTTAGTTTGTGAATAAGGCAATTAGGGCCAATGTTGAACGGTTTCAAATATTAGCTCAATGGCTCGAACCTCAAATACGCTCTCTCGTTCTAGTCGCGCGTTTAAATGAGGTTAGAAATAAATTAGATCTTAGATAAAATTTGTTGATTCACTTGTCCATACTGATTTCATTCACCGAAGCTCACATGTGCTTAGGTAGAAAACGAGAATTGTATTACTATAGACATAAGTATAAAAGAGCAGGGCAAAAACTTTTCTTCGAAGATCGATACACAGGTTGTAATGACAGCTCTCTCCACCCAAACTTCACACAAGTTTTCACGGTAAAATAATTACAGAATCGCTCCACTGTTCTAAATAATATTAGAATTATAATATCTATTATTGAATTAGAAGTTGGTACCAATCAAAAAGTTTTTGTGCCTTCGGAAAGTTCTTAACATTCAATTATTGATTAAGATAGTTTTACAATAATTATTAAGTTTTATATGTAGTTGTTCCGGGTCTGGCTGTTTGTATGTGTGTTTATATGTTTGTAAACGTACCCACCATACAGGAGAAATGCCTAGAGTAGGGCAACGTAGGTAGCATGTACTGGATCCAATTGTTTTTTGTTTTCACGCCTTCAAAGCTATGTTTTGCTACCACTATAATTATTTTTTAGCCAATTGATATCGACGAAAATGAATTACCTAATTAAGAAAAACTTATATATACGTTTTTTATGTTACCTACTTTAAAACAAAATTTAATAAAATTGAACTCCTACCTAACAACTCCTAACTAACATATTAAAAAAATAAAGTTTTTAAACCAAAATAAGTAGTCATTTAAATAGCAGCAACATTTGTAGATGGTTTGATGATGGTTGGGGCTAAATGTTTGACGTCTGGTAACAGAGGACAACCTTCAACTATTTATTCTTGTCGTAGTTTATTCGCTACTTCTCATAAATTGTCCAGTAAACATCTGGGTTTGTTGCGGTCCACCGCCGATGGAAGGTCACTGAGTCATCGACTGATCGGTGCGACTAGAGATATTGTTTTAATGGTGATCAGCTTGTTGTTGAATCGATCACCAATTATTTTAATTGTTTCGTTTTTGGCATTCATTGTAGGAAATTGATGGAGATTAAAACATGCGTAAGTAGGTCACACCCTCTGATTTTGTTTTTTTTCTGAAACATGTTGCCGACCTTGTAACATGTTGTAGAGATTTACAATTTCTTGAAATATGCACTAATACAATTAAGAGGTATTTTGCCTTGATTACAACGCAACCAAATGTAATTATTTCGATTGATCTATTTAAATGGTGGTATCTATGTCATGGACTTACCAACGTGAAGCGAGCGTTGAGACTATAGAATTTAACACTACGTAGATATAGAGATTCAAGCTAAGAAAGCTTTCAAACTTATTAACTACTAGCATTCCGCCCGCGGCACGCCCGCGTGAAGTTCGGTTATATCGCGCTTTTTAGTTTTCCCTTGGGTATATCAATTTTTTCCGGGGTAAAAGGTCCAAAGATCGTCTGTGCCAAATTTCGTCAAAATCGGTTGAGAGGTTTAAGCGGGAGAGCGTACAGACAGACAGACAGTCAGACAGACAGACAGTCAGACAGACATACAGCCAGAGTTACTTTTGCATTTATAATATTAGTATGGATGTAAGAACTTCAGCCGACGGCTTTGCCTGCGTGGGTATCGGAAATTCGATGCGTTAAAAAACATCAAACATTTTTATTATACTTTTTTTTTTAAACGAACGTGGTCTAATTTCTTACATCAACTTACATCACTTTGTCAGTGAAAGTAGCGACAAAATCGGTTCAGACGTTTCGGAGATGTTAACTATAATATTTGGATCACTGGCAGGTTGTACGAATAGCTTGATGTATCCATTTTTCAGAAACTTTCGGTATAAGCTAAATAGGAAAATAGGTTCAGCTTTATTTAGTTTGTTAAGATGTAGTAACAACATATTTTCCAGATATCTACTTTTCATTACCATGCATTGCATTTGAAATCGATGAAAAAATTGATTTTCGTGTAAATTTGAAAAAGGTTCCTATTATTCTCTACACAAAGGTTTCAAACTTATATTACTATAATGATAAAAATAATAACTGAACAACAAAATAATGCAATAAATAGTTTCAGCACGATCGCTGCAGTGTAGCGGAAGATATTTTAAAATTTTATGAAGCTCTGTGTTGCAAGCGTTAGATTTGTACCTAATTATATTTAGCCGTCGCCGGATGCTGCCGGCTAAAATCAGTACAAGTAGGTATGTGTGTTAGTGAGCCTGTTGGTCGATGTGGAATGTTTTAATGTGAGGGGCAATCTCGTAACAACGTTCAGTCAGATATTAGTCTCATTATCAGCCCATGATGTTCCCATTCCTGGATCACAGGCTTCCCTCCGGTGAGAGGTAGTGGGCCGTTATCTACCACGCGGGCCCAGTGCGGGTTCTTGGTCTCAATCTGTCAAAAATACTTCTTAAATTCCCTACATTTCGACAAGTTTTGACATATTTTGCTTGTCACCAAGATGAGATTGTGATGAAATTTGAACATTTTAAATCACGAGAATGGGAATTCTGGAGAGTAATTGTAATAAGTAATGGTAATTATATATTTTCATCCTATAATTCCTACCGGATCGATATTAATGCGCAGCTGAGCAGCGCAGCAAAAAGAAATAGTACCTACTTAAATATTGATGAAGTAGGTACTCTAGTAGGTACTAACTCTGAAGTTAACTCAGTGATATAATTTTGTGTGGAAAATAATAAAATGGAATAATATTACTTGATTAATTAAAGATTAAAGGTAGTTGCCACACTTAAAAACAATTGGGCTGGTAAAGTCTGCCGCGTGTCAGACCATCAATGGGCAATGGTCAAACGTATGAGCCAGTGGGTCCCGCTCAATGGCGGGGATATCGGACGGAGATGAAAAGTATCCTGCTTATGCCAGGAATCCTTTTTGGCAACTCTGGACAAACAGAGGCGGAAAGAAGGTTAGGAGGCCTTTGATGAGCGGTGGGATGTTAATGAAGATTGGATAAACATACAAATATAATGTTTGGATCTTCGAATCGGAGGAGCGCAGAAAATTTATTTTTCAGTTTTCGACTCGTACTAATAAATATTTTTATTAACATGTTTACGAAGAAATTGGCACATGTGTTCTTATTTTATTCATGGATATAGAGTGGTAGAGTTCTTCTTCTTATTCAAACAAATTTTCTACAATTCCATCAATACCTAGGTAATAATCGACACTATTAGATTCTAGAAATTTCATTTAAACAAATTTTCATAGTCCGATACGTTTGATTCTACTAGACTGTTCATGTTTTAATTTTAAAGTGTAAAAGATTAAAATATTCCGTAACTGTGAAACAAACACAATTCCACTTCTAATTGGGACATACTTCTATTTCACGGTTTCAAATCAATTTTAAAATAATAAAATAAAATAAGTTTATATTACTCATATCATTTTGGCTTCCATTTGTATATCGAGGAGTCTTCATTTTGGTATAGAAATACCTGTAGGTGATTGCTCCACTCTGAAAGCGAAGTCTGAAAGTGGAATCGCTAACTGAAAAGTTGTGTGGAAATCGGCTGTCATGTTATGGGCATGTGTTACGGAGAAATGAGGTAAATGTTGTGAGGAGAGTTTTGGCTATAAATGTAGAGGCAGACCAAAGAAACGATGGATGGAATGTGTCAATGATGATATGGTTCAGAAGGGGAGGACTAAAGGAGATGATTTCAAATAGAGAGGCATTCGGAGGAGGGAACAAAAGACATGTAGCGCCGACCACAAATAGGTTGGATAAAGGGTGGGAGAGTGATGATGACAGCTCCACTTTCCTTACATTACAATATATGCCAAAATGAGGTGACGTATGTCAAGGTAATTGATTATTACCTGAATTATTTTTTTCGGCTGCCTGCAGAAGTTACCACCCACCAGACTAACTCTAGCCGGCAAGCGATTCGTCATGTTCCGGATTGATGTCTGATAAAGCCGTGTGTAGGAGGGGTCTGAGCAGTTGTGTTGCGATGTGTGCCGGGTACGATGTTGTTGTGTCAAGAGTTTGGTCGTGGAGGGCCTCCAGATCAATCTCGCTCTGGTGCTGCATCGTTGGTCGTGTTGTTGGGTTCAACATTGTATCACCTCGCTCAACTGCCATCTTACTTCCTATTCACTCATTTTTTTTAGTGAATAGCCTCTTAATAAACTAGCGCGCTATATCATCAACAATTACATCACTGCTTACCATCAGGCGGTATTGCGGGCATAGAATAGAATAGAATACTCTTTATTATGTACACCATATAGATTACAAAAACATAAATATAAAAATTTTACAAAGGGTGACACAATGGGCGGTCTTATCGCTAAGAGCGATCTTTTACAGACAACCTTTTTACAGGCAAGCTCTAGTATATAATTATTAAAAAATAATCTCCAGTTTAAGACTGCAGGCTTGATGATAGGTACTAACTGACTTCTTAGTAAATATTTTTACAGCTTGTTCATATATTTTTCTTGTATCGATATTTACTTTAGAAAAAGGTTTAACCGTGTCGTTGGCAGAGAGTACTTCATCATCATTCGCCTTTTGATAACCATGTTGGGCTTGACTTCCAACCTAACTGAATGCAGCTGAACATCAGTATTTGACATGGAACGACGGTCTATCTGACTTCTATGACTCAGTTACTGGGTAAGATATGTGGGTAAGACGTACGGGCTTCTGACTACCACTAATGACAGTCAAATGTCTAACAGTGAAATCCGGGATCGACATCTTATCGTGCTCTCCGTAACTATCACAATAAATTCAATTAAACAATAAGAAGCTATACCACACAGAAGTTAGATTTGAACATTTATTTTATTTTTAAGTATTTTTAAAAACACTTATACTCTGTTTTTTAATCTCGTAGACTAAATTGACACATGCAAATGTCAAATTTACATTATTAATTTTGTATTATTACGTTTTTAATAAGTACCTACACATTATTTCAGGATAACTTAATGTAAAAAAAGATACTTGATTTTATGAACGCTAAGTTTTGGCACTATTGCACCTAATTGCAATAAACTGCCAACACTCGTAATGTCAGTTTAGTCTACGTGATTAAAAAACAGAGTATAGGTACAAATATCATCACAAGATTTTTCAGGGAATTTATACTGAATCCATAAAGTCAGTCTCCAATGTTTGCATTTAAATAACACTGGTATCGAATTCACTGACAACAAACACCACAAAAGTAAAAAGTTCACAACCGATGTACAGACGACATCACATCAAGCTACTACAATTTGTCAGATTTTTTAATTACATTTTCAACTTTATCGCTAAAGCATTAAGGCTCAACGTTGATTGGGAAAATCTGACAGTTTCGGGTAGCTTGACCAGCTGTCGTCCGTACAAAAATTTGGATCAGTCGAATACAGAAAAATAAAATATATCCTACGGAACCATAGATGTGGAGAGATATTGTCAACACACGTGTCAATTTTTGTGAACCATTCAAATAAAGTCGTGTGCAAAAGTTAGTGTTTTAAAAATAAACTACCAAATGTTTGGGAAAGCCGACAGTTGAGAATATTTTAATGTTAGCTGTAAAACAAGCAACTCGTCAACAATATTATATTTATGAACGTTCTTACTAATTTGCGATTGACGTAGGGAGTATTTTAACACGTGATCATGTTTTGCTATCGAATAAAGGCCTGGTTTGTTCATGATATGCTTGCTTTCTTGTCTATTATTGAAATTGAGAAAGACATATTGGTTACTGCAGAGTTTTTGAGCGATTTCTTCTCGGGGCAGTGGATATTTAATGCTTAATAAACTCAGCCCGCACGATATATGTTATAGTCGTGGTGGCCTAGTGGTTAAAACATCAGCCTCTCAAGTATCTGTGCGCGGGTTCGATTCCAGGTCAGGCAAGTACCAATGTAACTTTTCTAAAGTTATATATACTTTCTAAGTATATCTTGGACACCACTCACTGATTAAAAGGTGAAGGAAAACATCTTGAGGAAACTTGGTCTTTAAGTCTGAAATCACCAACCCGCATTGAGCTAGCGTGGTGATTACGCTCAATCCTTTTCTGTAAGAGAGGAGACCTGTGCCCAGCAGTGGGACGATAAAAAGGTTGATAATGATGAAACCCAGCCCGCTGCACCCACCTGGGTATAGGCGTCTCCCACGCGGGAAACTGTCCTCCACCTTCCACTCGAATTTGCGAGTTTGACATGAAAAAATATGGCTATACGGCTGTTCCAGCTCGGTTAAACGAATAGGAATTTTACACCAACACGTAATATTGATACATATATTAATTCATAACATGACTGCCTCCGTGGCGTAGCGGGAGCGAACGCGGCCGCTGCGCAAGGAGGCGCGGTTTCGATCCCCGCTCAGTGCAAATATTTGTACGCATGAATATGAATATTTACACTGGTCTGGTCGTGCTTCGGAAAGCACGTTAAGACGTTGGTCCTGGTTGCCATACGAACATCTAATGACAGTCGTTACGGGTTGTTGGAGCCCTCAAAAGTCTAACAACTGGTTTAACTGCAATGCTTCGATACCGCCTTCGGGTTGTGAAGGTCAGACGGCAGTTGTTTCACGGAAAATATCGAAGTTTAGCCAAAATCAACAGTTGGACTGGTAAAGCGGACCCCAGACTCCAAACTAGTGCTTGACTGCAATCCCGCCTGATTGGTAAGCAGTGATGCAATCGTTGATGGTAAAGCGCACTAGTTTATTAAGCCTATTCATTTAAAAAACTAAGAAATAGGAAGGATGACGGCAGTTGAGCGAGGTGATGCAATCTTAAACCCAAGACCAACACGACCAAACGAAGCTGCGCTAGAGGGAGATTCATCTGGAGACTCTCCACGACCAAACTCCCGACACAGCAACATTTGGCGCATCGTACCCGCCACACAACGCAACACAACTACTCAGACCCGTCCTCCGTACGGCTTCACCAGACATCATGCCGGAACACGATGAATCGCTTGGCGGCAAGACTTTGTCTGGTGGGTGGTAACTTCTGCCGGCAGCCGAAGTTATGACCTACCACCGAGAAAAAAATATAAGATCATGGAGTATTGTAAATCCGTTGTATCAAGTTCTTTTCTTGCAATTATCTCTTTGTACATATTTACTTCAAGTACCTTAGCGCAGAATCACCAATTGAAAACACAAGTAGGTATCAATAAAAATCACCGCAGACACGTTAAAACGCCTAGATAAAAGTTCATAGCAATGTTATTGTTTGAAGTTTTTGTACCTTTGTCGTAGGAGTTACGCGATATTATTTACAGTATTGTGCAGATATGAAAAGTTTGTAAACCTTTATGATTACAATATACTAATTTTTAGCTATTCAGCATTATGTATTGCCAGGAATCATGTTTATACATGCATTTTCATTCCGGGGTCTCTTCTATTCTACAGTTTAACAATGTCCTTTCTTATTTCACGGAAAGTACAACAGTGCAAAATTTTGTTTTTTCTGCATAGCCATTTTGGTGATAAAAATTGTGTTCAGGAGATAGAGTTAAAAATATCAAACCTTATATAAGATAGATACATAAATGAGACTTTTACGACACGCTTGGCGCAGTAGCTGGGGGGTCGACTGCTGTGCTCCGTGTCTTGGGTTCGATTCACGCACGGAACAAATGTTTGTATGGCCCACGGGTAGTTGTTCCGGGTCTGGACCCACGATACAGGAGTAATGCGTCGTACGGGGCAAAAAATATGATACTTTATACATTTGTTAGGACCCCGGGGTCCATACGAGGCCGAGGGGCCGAATCCAATTCGCCAGAAGCTCATTAGGTGTTTTTGATGAAATGAGGCACCAATCGACGACTGTTGGGATGATGCAAGTTCACCTAAGGGCAACCCCCGGTTGGTGAGGGATATTGCAGGATATGGAAATAACGATATTGGATTATGCGGGCTGATACCAGACGGGGGTGCGGCGAATGTAGCAGGTAGTATCTCCCGGACCCCCGTCTCATGATACTCGAAGGAATATTGGGGCTTTAGTCGGCAGGAGTCCGACATAACCTTGCGTTATTCCCAGACGGCGGGTATCCATGAGGATTTCCCCACTAAAAAAATTAAGTTACTCAAGTGCCAAGGCAAGTGATTTGCACGCTCAGTAATGGGGCCCAAACCCCAAACGAGATTTCTAGCGCATAGTATGGTAGCGAAAAGCGGGCAATATTTCTCTTTATTATTATGCTCCATACACACGTAAATTTCAAAGTGTTGTAGAATAAAAATCATTTGCTGAACGTTTGTACGGTTAACTTAGCCGAAATATTAGATACTTTTGGATTTCATTTATTTTGATGCTCTGGATGTAGACATTCAATTATTAAAAGCACTTATTGTACCTATTGTTATTGTGTAACGAAATCTATATAAACTGGGCTGCTTTTATTGAACTGCGGTCTGCGGATAGTATTTCATGACACTTATTTAGCACCTTTAACGCTCCAAATCTGCAAATAATGCCGACTTTTTTTAAATTTTGAAGTAAATCTAAGATAGGGGTGTAATGCCAAAATTGTGACTCTTTATTATAAAAATGCCAACTGCTTTTACTGGACATTAAAGTATTAAATATGTCTGCTATATAATGATTTTTATAGAATATTGGGTTGTGTAATGGCTGAAGATCGCATACAACAACCTGAACTAGTTGCCTTGCCCTCGTACTATTGTCACACTTGCGTTACGCATATTAAATTACCTCGTCAATTTACCACTTTTTCTAACCAATTTTTACCTTGACTTAACTCGATTAATGGAAGCCGGTGAAAAGGTCGCGACCGTGGACTTACCGTGCGAAATTACCTGCGCCAGACATTTGGCAATAATTTGAATTTGGAACAGTTAGCTGCACCGGCGCAGGCGGCTAAGTCTGTGCTTGAAACAGGTGGAGTTTACCAGGCATCATGGTTGCGGTGACCGCTGGCCTACTGTTATTGTGTCTTGTCGGGGTTGTGGGTGAGTGATGATCTTGTTACTTGTTATATGTGTTTTGAAGATGACTTTTTGTTTTTTGCGCGGTTCAGTGTCAATGACTTGTTCTTGATCATCAAAATTGGCAATTTATTTTGTAAGTTTTTTAATTCTTAACGAAATGGAATCGTTTTAATTCAGAACAATTTACTTAATTTAATTTTAGTGAATTATTTTACATTTACACATTCATTTAAAGTTTTCTTCTATTTATTTTAATTTTAAATTCTTTTGTGAAAGCTGTTATAAGTGTAAACTATTTGCAGACCTCCAAGAGGCGGTAGACGCAGGATGTTGCGCGGACGCAGTAGCAGACGATGCTCAAGATACACAAGATAATGAACTAGAACTAGATGTAGAGCTAGAAGAAGCTTGTCCAGAGCTGAGTGGTCAGATTATTGGAGGTAGACCAACGTCGGTAAACAGGCATCCTTACCAAGTGTCAATGGTATTGAATGGGAACTCCTTCTGTGGAGGCTTCATTATCAGCAGGGACTATGTGCTCACTGCCGCGCATTGTGTACAGAAGTAAGTTCATAATTTTATTTTTGTTATTTGCATTGTCCGTTGAGCGTTTTAACTTCAAAAGTTACAGTATGTCATCAGAATGAAAATAATTTACGTACTCCAATAATAGCATACGGTAAATCTGTTGTAGCATTTCCTGTTCCATCCTCTTTTACACCTACAGGCATTGAATCTAAAAGCCTATAAATTTTACGGTCAGCCTCTGAATCTAAATTATTGGGACAAGAAAAAATCAAAGAGGAATTTAATGCGACCATAAATGTGAGCTTTGTTGACGTTCCATTTTATCAGTAATCATAAAAAATAGTTATACTTTTTACTAGGCGTAGTAAAATCGAAGATATTGTTCGTAGACTACACCATTCTGGGTCCTCTGGAGTCAAGGTCATACTCGTAACGTTTCTTAACTTTACGACTTCAGTAATAATAAAGCTGTGACCAGAGGAGCGGGTCTCAGGGTTTATGGTCTTCCTTAACATCGTTGCTTATCACTTCAAGGGTTCCGTTAAATATATAGGCCGAGGAAAATTATTTATGCTCAGAAATATTTCACCGAAGGAGGGACGTTTAATTTCCATAGTGCGAAGCGCGGTACTAAAATTCTTAATGCTGATTTGCAAGTCTTCCATCATTTTCTCAGTATCTTTGGGTATCATTATTTCTAATGAGCTAATTTGTCAGTCTTCTTCATTCTATTTGATGATTCTTAGTTTTGCAAATGAAAAGTTCGGCTTTTATTATAAGTAGAATTTGAGAGTGGCCATTGTTTATAAAACAAACTGTATCTCATAAAAATACTGTTCGCTGAAATATCATCTAAAACTATTGCGTCTACAAGAGCCCTAACAACACTGTTCAAAGTAAATAGTGTCAGTGTATAATCGTGGTCGTTACAGCCGTGACCCGGTAGTTTTTCTGTGCGTGAATATTTTATGAAGCACAGCGTAACATGGGCTCGAGTGCCCTCCGGTCCCGCTGCGAATGTTTCAGTCGAGTGGTTCTTCAAGAGTTTACGATGTGATGCTCGTCCCTCGGATATTCATGGACTTGGAGTGTTCATTTTTGATGGAGAGCACGGTTGATTGAGTCTTGTGGAGCAATTAAATGAGTATGCTTACTACATACAGTACCTAGTTTGTAAATGTAACTATTTTATTAGGAATATCTTATGTCATAATGACGTTCAAAACGTGGTAATGCTCTAATTTAAATAATTGGTCTCTGTTTTTTATCCTCTCTTTTGATATAATAATAACGAACATCTCCTATTCTAATATACTTAGTTGATCAATCGCCCGCTCAGTTTCATTGAAAGCTAGACAAAAAACGCATAAAACCTTGCAGTTATTGTTTCTAGATTTCCCAGAAATTATTCGAAAATAGTTATAGTTACATTGTTGGATTTTAATTATGTTTTCGTAATAAATCGGTTAGCGCTGATTAAGATTTCTTTAAACTTTTTGTTATTGGTTTCGGCACCGCAACCTTCCCGTTTATTAGCAGAAACCTTTAGTAGATCTACCGCTAGTTGTTCAGATGTTGCATTTGACAGCCTATCAGTAACAGAACAAATAACCAATTGAACGTAACGTGGTAGGTATGTTGTAGTCATTGTTGGCATATATATTTGTGTAGTTGGCACAGCGCTGGGCCCGGACGTCCGAATGGTGTAGACAGCGGCTATAAATAGGACACTAGTAGCTACATATTATCCGTCTCTACCAATAATATGCAAACATTTTACCATGCCATGCCTATCCAATGATATGAAGGGGTCCTATTATGTAATACTTATATGCCTGGCGAGCTCAAGGCAATATATTTTATTTATTATAAAATACATACTCAGTAAGTATCACCGCCAATCATTCTTGTACATTTCTATCATTCAGCGCTGAAGTAATAGAGTTAACGGTGCGGCAATTAGGTTATCAAATTAATTGGAACCAAGTATTCTATGTAAATTACACATCGTACTAATATTGTAAATGCGAAAGTTTGTGAGTATGGGTGGATGGATGTTTGTGACTATTTCACGCGAAAACTATTGAACGGATTTGAATGAAATTTGGTACACATACCTATAGTTTATAGTCATTAATTCATAGGATACATTAAGTCATAGGATACATTTTATCTCAATATTCTTACGGAATCGAAACTTACGCGGTTGAAACCACAGGCCGTAGCTACGCAATTAATAAAACAATATTCTAGTTATGGGATCCCGTTTGGTAACAATAGCATAAAGTTTGAATTCAATTGTTGATACCATCGCTCCGCTCGAGTCTAGTGCCTTATTATGAAGGCTGTATTTTGTGCCAATGTTTACGTTATTTACTTTGCATCAAAAATGCAGTTACTATTTTAGACAATTTTTGACCCGAATGATGACAGCTTATTATTACCGCTATGCTGTTTAAGGTAATAACGTAATCGCTATTTGGTATAACTGTAGCAATTACATGTATGTACGGACGACAGCATGTCAAGCTACCCGAAGCTGTCAAATATTCCCAATCAACCTTGACCCTTAATGCTTATCCAATAAAGTTGAAAATCTAATAAAGAAATCTGACAGATTGTAGTTGCATGATGTGCTGTCGTCTATACATTTACGTTTGAGTGATTATTACAATAATATGCGTTATTTTAGCACCACACCCCGCGCTATCCGATTGCGGGTGGGTAGTACTCGTCGTGACTCCGGCGGCAGGATAGTGCGAGTCTCCAACGTGACGGTACACCCTCAGTATGGACGGCCACGGTTCGACAATGATATAGCCGCCTTGAGGCTGTTGCGGCCACTTAACTTCAATGACAACATACGGTCTATTAGACTGCCGGAACGGGGACAAGCGGTACCACTCGTGAGACTTACAGTCACTGGATGGGGTCTAACAGCTGTGAGTATGAAAACTGTTAACTTATAGTTTGAAAAACAAACCAGGCAAAGTCTTGCCACCAAACGATTTGTCGTGTTCCGGCATGATGTCTCGTGAAGCCATACGGAGAATGGGTCTGAGCAGTTGTGTTGCGAAGTATGCCGGGTACGATGCACCAAATGTTGTTGTGTCGGGAATTTGGTCGTGATGGGTCTCGAGATCAATTTCCTCGTGACGCAGCATCGTTGGTCGTGTTGTTGGGTTTAAGATCGCATCACCTCGCTCAACTGCCGTCTTCCTTCCTATTGACTAAGTTTTTTTAAGTAAATTGGCTCTTAATAAACTAGCCCGCTTTACCATCAACGATTGCATCACTGCTTACCATCAGGCGGGATTGTGGTTAAGCCTAGTTTATAATTATAAAAAAGAACGTCACATGAATATATTTAGAGGTTTATGGTCCAATGGTGAAATGCTCACAAAAGTTTGCATAAAACAGCTCGGATCTTAGGACCAAATAGATTTTTTTACAAAGGACAATAATTGTTTTGATGGGCTTAAATCCTGATAATCGTAATGCTTTTTTTTACGTTTGTCTGCCCTACAGGTAGGTGGACGTCGAATACCGCGGATCATGATGGAGGCAAACGTGCCGGTAGTACCACACTGGCTCTGTCGCCTGTCGTACGGGGAGGCACTCACTACCCATATGTTCTGTGGGGGTCACTTCCTCATCGGAGGAGTGTCATCTTGTCAGGTGAGTGGCAATATAAGACTGGAAGCGTTGACATGTGCTAAATCAAGTTAAAAAAAAAATAACTAGTAAAATTGACAAGCATTTTATAGCTAGTAGGAGCCCGTTACAACAAAGCTTTGGTATTGCGATAAAATGTTTCGTTGTTATGAACACTTTTCGCAAAAGTACCTATCGGAAACAGTCAAGGAAATATAAGGAAAATTGTCGTACTCACTTATCTCTTACCATTTCAGGGTGACTCCGGAGGACCTGCGGTGTTCCGCAACATAGCATTTGGCGTCGTATCGTTCGCTAGAGGATGCGCGTTACCGCTATCTCCCACCGTCTTCACGAACATAGCCTCACTCAGAAATTGGATCACAGAAAACACCGGAGTTTAACCCAAATTCAACACTATCCTGAACCATGTAGATTTAAATTCCAGCGACACTGTGATAGATAAATATATGTAGAATCCAGCAGAGTTTAAGTTATTCTGACTACTTAGGGCTTGTGTTATCTTGGCTTGGAGCCAGCTTTTCGATAACTAGGAAATATCGTTTTTGTAATTTTGTATTTTATATTAAGTTAATTTGCATGGAGGCTTTTGGTCCTTGTTCCAAGTTTTCATTGCCTTATTTTATTATGAATATATTGGTATGACCTCCTCTTCAAAATAAATGAAGTGAAAGTCTTGAACCATTTAGATTAAGTGGTCTAAGTTGTGCGTGCTACGATTAAACGATCATAAGTTCTGCCTAGACTGTATAAGTACTAATGTTATGTTTTATTTATTTTTGTAAAAGACAGTTTTAAAATAAAGTTTTATATGTAATGTCGTTTTCTTTGTAATTTGTCTTCCGGACGGATTAATTGTGGTAAAATACTTACTTTAATATTGATCGATACAGACGTCAGCAGATCATGCTACCCGTTACAACCAACCTTGAATCTTAATGAAACCGTAGATTTCTAATTGATACTAGTATTTTCGAATAATAAGTAGGTATGTTCAATAAGGTAGCGTATTAAAAGCTACATCCATTACATTTTCAGAACTTGACAAAGTAAATTCTAAACCGTCGCTTTTCACTTCCAGGTATACGAGATGTTTTTAATTGGGTACCAATTCAAGGTGCTGTCCCCAATCTTCACCATACATTGGGGGCTGCAAGCTAGAAGAAACCGCCCTCTGTGGCGGGAGAAACAGAACGAAAAGAACAGGAAACATTTCGAAACATTCAAGAGGGAACTTTTCGCGAGGTACAGGAAAGATCCCTTGCATTTGCTTAAAAGACCTCAGTCAGGGAAGAAGACCTAGGCATCGCGAGGCCGTGCTTTTTCCGCCGGCCTCGGATTCTTTACAGTTATAGCGTCTTCATGGCTCTTCTGACGTAAGAGAAGAAGTGATGAATTTTGACTGTTGTGTAGGCTTGTGTCTATTTAATGTTGCGATCTTCTGAAAACCAGAAGATGTGAATGTTGAAAGCATGTTCAGTGTTATAAAGTGATGTGTGTTTGGAATGTAGTATTCCAACTTCTGGTACTAAAGGTCTTGTAATTATATAAAGTGTCGAGTTTTTACATGATTTTGTAAATTCGGTCAGTCTGTCTATGGTAACACTTAGGATGTATGTATACTTATAGTATTTAAGCTTAAAGTTTTAGTTACACATTCCTATATGTAGATACCCAGAAGTGTATGAAAAAATGATAGTATGAATTTTTTATATCATTAATCTGTATATAATTTATAGTTAATTATATAATTATATCTATAGATCTTTGTATATATTTGTATCACAATTTATAGTATAATAGGTACCTAATTACCCATTACTGTTGTAAATTTTGTTGTAGTTAATTTATAATTATGTTGATCTATTCAAAAACATATACATATGTATAAATAGCTAATCTAAAAAGTTATTGTTGAGTAATAAAATGGTGTTTGCGCACTGCGTTCAAAGTTAACATGTGAAATATGTGAGTAATTATTTTTAGTTGTTTTGCTGGAGGCACAAACTGCTGAAAACATAGTAGGTAGGTATATTTTTCGATAAAAATTATAGGTCTATTCTACTTAACGCAGCTCGTAGTTCTCACTTTTATTAGCATTCCTTTTCATTACTTCTGAACACATCACTCCGTACTTTGCAAAAGATAACCATTTTACTTAAACTTAAAAGGTAGAATTTATTTTTAATTAAATCTATGATTGACAACGTTGTGAATATTTTGTAGGGCATTAGACACTACATTGCACAATAAGTCATTTCATTTGTAGGTTTGATGATGATGATGTTGTATTTTTGTGACTGCTAGAAAAATACCGAATGATTTATGACAAAAAATAATTATTTTAGAAAATGGACGGTTGTCTTGCTACTGGTAAGAGCCCTGTTTAGGAACGGGTCTTTTTCTCTGCTGTGATGATTTTGCCACTGATTTGTCCACTTATATACTGTATATGAATAGTATCTAGTGCTAAATGTCATAGTTGCCTCAGCACGGAATAATAAAGCACAACTTTTCTATATTGCTATTTAACTAGAATGTAGATTGTTAATTAAAATTAAGCGTTTCGAACTCAGAGATTTTATGCTGCCAACTCAGTTATTTGCTTAATTTTGTGATTCATGTTTCCTCAGTATTTGAGTAACCCAGTGAAGCAAAAGATGGTATTCAATTACATTCGTTTTATTTGAATTTACTTTTGTGAAAAGTTAATTCAAATAAAACTCATTATGACACAATAAATTAACAAACGGACGATTGAATTGGCAGTTTCGGTAGACCTTCTATCAACCCGTTTGGACAGTTCAGGCAGACATCTCCGGTGCTCCTTATCAGTATTATGACGGTGCTGTGTTGTGGTGCGGTATTAGTACTCTTGTTCATCTCAGTGGCATACAATAAAGTATCCCCACTTATAGTTCATAGATGGCGTGCAATGAAGAAGTTGTTCCCCTTTTGGATTACAGATGGCGTTGTATCAAAAATATTTGAAGCCTTATCTCTGACAGCGAGAACTGTTATCTTTTTTGTTTAGGTAATCATCAGCATCATTTAAGCGACCTGTGATGTGTAATATTGATAGTAAGTTAGAAATCATAAGCCACTGAAATGTAGTTAGTACCTAATATTGTTTCGTAGCGCTGTATTAGAAATAGATAACATCTTTATACAATTATTTAGCTGTTTTTGAAACTTTATTTATTTATTTAATAGCACTTCTAGCCCATAAATGTACGGACTTAGTGCTATATGCCATAAACTTTATTTTTTTTAATTACGCAGATACCGATAATTGTTATGACTAATGATGTTCGTTGATTTAAGTCATGTTACCTTAAATAATCCTAATTTTATCGGATTTGTTAATTTATTTAAAATGTTAATATCAGTTTTGGTAATTAAATAGAAATATTTAAACTCGTGCTAAAATATAATTATGTGAACGTGGTATATATGTTTTATAAATCCTTTAATTATTTTAAATCCAGGAAAAATATGTGGAAACGAATTTTCAATAAACAATTGTCGAAATCATAGCATTCTTACTAAAGACCCTTTTTATTCGCAGAACGGTGAGATTCCCCGATATTACGGAGCTGAGGTGAATGCAGCTCCACGCTGAACTTTAATTGTATGTACATCTGTGTCTGTAACTTAACATTAGAAATCAAGTAAATTAACATTAGAAATGAAGTACAATTGTTGCTAATCCTATCGACTCCTGTTTGATGTCTTGGGTACTTCAGCAGAGGTCCAAGCTCGTGGTTTGCCGGCATCCTATTTCTATGTTTTTTCAATTTATAAAGAACACAATTCTGCGCGCCAAAATAATGATAACGAACGTTACCCAGAAAGTTACCACACTAAGTGGGACTTGACCGGACATGTTTGACGTATGTCAGATGACAATTGGACTAAAAGAACCACCGATTAGGTCCCAGTTAACGCACGACGCCATCGGAGCAGGTCAAGGCGAAGATGTCAGAACGAGCTTGACTCCTACTGTAGGGACTGGACGGCACTCGTTAAAAATAGAATTGTGCATAAAAGGGAGAAGGTGGCCATTGCGCTGCAGTGGGTAATACAGGCTCCGCTAGTTGGATTGGAGATTTTGTTTTAATACGGCTTCCAATTTAGTTTTCCAATTTAATTAATTTTACTAAGTTAATTCAAAAAAAATCTATACGAGATCACCTTGTACATGCACACGACTAGTCGTCTAGCTATACATAACCAGTTTTAGCTGACCTCGCATTGAACAAGTCTTAGTACATCCAGAAGTAAGTCTATACTGGTGATATATACCTTGGTTTGTTGTATGGTAGTTGTTCTCCAGATGGGCCCCTACATATAATTCAACTACTGTAAACGCCATGCAATATAATTTTTTATTATTATCAGCCGTTTGTGTCCCACTGTAGGACAAGCCTTCTTTCTTTTTTTGGAGAGAGAAGAAGATAGAAGGAGAAAAACAGATGATAAAGAGAGAGAGATTCTATTCTTCTACTGATCAATCCTTATGAAAAAGGTTGAGTTCGTCCTGCTAAAAATATACCGATAAATGTATTTATTTTTACTTAATTTACAAAGCAGTGTTGTGGTCTGTCTTTTTGGTGATATGGGTGAGCACCCAGTCATAAATGATTGGGTAGGAGAGGCGGGTGTAGACTCCAGGAAAGTTGCCTCGGGCGCAACCCAGGCCCCAGGACACCACGCCGATTAGCACGCCTTCGTACACGATGGGACCGCCACTGTCACCCTGAAATATAGGAGACACTGTTGTGAAATTATTTTTAAATATTGCTTTTGTTTAACTGGATACATATAAATACGACTCTTCATTATCTGCCTCTATCCAAACATGTTGGGATCAGCTTCCAGTATAACCGGATACAATTCAATACCAGTACTTCACATGGTGCGGCTGGCTATCTCACCTCCATAACCTAGTTCTTCTTCAGCCTATAGAGGTCCACAGCTGGACGAAGGCCTCCCCCAAGGTTTTCCATTGCATAGTAACGACTATCAAAGATCCCCCCCTGGAACCAACGGACTAACGTGCTTTCCTGGAGGCAAGTCAGGGGGAGTAGTCAGAATTTTAGGGTCGAATCATCCTCCGCTTTTTGTCTTTCAAACTACACAAGCACATCTTCATGAAACATTAGGTATTTGTAGTCTAGCGTGTAGGGTAAATAGTATGTTTTGAGAGGTTTTCAGGGGAGGACAACTGCTGGGCACGCCCATGCACACGCCCTTCTCATGTAAACACGACTTTGGCTCAAAAAACCTTTGGAAGCCAATTCTCATATCAATAACTAGCGGCCGCCAGCGACTTTGTTCGCGTGGAGTTACTTATGCTCCGCTCCTATTGGTCGCAGAGTGATGTTATATCTATGCCTAAAGCCTTCCTGAATTAATCGGCTATCCAACGCAAAAATATTTTTTCAAATCGGGCCAGTGGTTCCCGAGATTAGGGCGTTCAAACAAACAAACAAACTCTTCAGCTTTATGTAATAAGTATAGGTATAGATTAGCTTACAATAATTAACATTTCTGTCGGAACACTAGCGACGTATAATTTGATATGCGACCATTTTCGCGGGAGACCATAAATACGTATAAAACAAATGAGAACCATTTTCCTTCATCATTTTCAAGTACATTGTTTTCTGAAATTTTTCTGAATCACTAATTTTGTCATGGTTAATTTTTATGATACTAGTTTACTTTAGATTTAGCCTATACACGTTCACTACTAACGGTCTAACACACTGCTCTACAAAGTACGGACATACATATATGTAATTAATTACTTGGCTCATTAATTAACTGACTTATATATTTAATATGATCAAAGTATTTATTCACCGTGATAGGAAAAGGAAATAAAAAACCTACCTGGCAAGCATCGGGAGACGACTGGCTGAAGGAGCCAGCACAGAACATGGAAGCCGGGTCGATGGCCTTTCTGTCCAGCCCAGACCGACGGCATAGTTTCATGGCAATAGTCTTGATGGTTGAAGACTGCAGATATGTAGCGCTAGGTCCGCCTTCCTAGAAGCAGCAAGCCGTGTTACAGGACTTTGGGGTAGTTGTGGGTAATTAGTATTTTAATATATTCGAATCTAAAGAGAATAGGCTCATAATAATCTAGTGCGCTTTAACACCAACAAATGCATCACTGCTTACCACCAGACGAGATCGCAATCAAGCGCTGGATTATAACATAAAAAAATCAATCAAGGTCTCCTAGTTAAGTCTATCTACCTTCTAGGTGAAAGTGTTGGTAACAGTTTAGGTTTGCAACCAACTAGCTTGCAATGGAGAAACAAACGTTGGTACATTTTACGTGTAAAATTTTGCTGATTCATTCTCATCATTTCAGCTGAAAGACGTCGACTGCTGGACATATGCTTTCTCCAAGCGTCGCTAAATTGGCCTGTTCTGTTTGTCTCACATCCAGCGGACAACCTCTACCTTTCTTCAACTTTGCGTTAAAATATGGTACTAACAATTTCGTGTCGCATCTAAAAATCCGTACCTTAAGTTTGCCCCACCCGCTGATAATAGCGGACTCATTCGCTGGCAGCCTGGCCTCTCTCGCTACGAGCCTGATGGGTAGAACCCTGGCAGAGAACCGCAGAGGCGAGTACAGTCGCACCAGGCCCACGTCGTTTGTTTTAGTCTTGGTCACGTAACGTGGGTGGACGTAGCACTCCTTGACGTCATACATCTCTCCTCCGTGAGTCTTCCATGATGACCCCAGGCGGACGCTCAGCTCACTCGCTCGAGCTCTGGTGTTGTGGAAAGTAACGGTTGTAGAATGAAAGATGTAGTTCATTCGCAATGCGACATTGAAAGGATTTTGACATATGTTGTTTATATACCTCAGTGAAAATTTGAATGGACAATTTCATGAGCCTACCAGAGAACAATAACATAAACATCATCAGTGACAGATTAGTCACGTAGCAGCTGTAGCAAATGTTACAGGCGCCGCACTGGGAGGACTCGCGCTTGGATGTCATAAAAACCATGCGGTAGGTACCCTATCTACTATTAACGTTCACAGAAAAAAATTGGTAAGAATTCTCAAAAGAAACCTAAGCTCATCGAGGCGGGACGCTAAAAATTTTCTAGTACCTAGTCTCTAACTTGCAATATTATGTAAACAACAAATCGCGTATTTTTTTTCAAAATAAGTACCTGTTATACTTCGCCTTATTTGAAGAAAGTAATTGGGCTCCAGTACAGACAGATATCTGTCAGATTTCTTTATTAGGTTTTCAATTTTATCACTAAAGGTTTAAGCCGCAAGGATGATACAGAAAATTTGACGTTTTCAGGTAAGTAGCTTGACTTGCTGTCGTCCGTATCTCAACTGATATGGAACGGAAAAGAATAAATAAATAATATAATAAAATGAAATTAACGATTGATAATGGATATAGGTGGTTACAATATTATAAATTATCTTTCCTCTTTTCTAACATACACTTAGTGTAGCTGTATATTTGACTACTGAAAAATCACTTTATGAACTTAAAATATGGAAATGTTTAATTTTATTTCATAAGCTTTAGAACCTACGTTCGGCCATAAAGGGCGCACCTAGGTAAAATATGCCTGTAGAAAATTATCACAGTGTTAGGCAGAACTCGTGTGTACACCCACAAATACACATCCCTGGGATAGAGTATCGATTACTTGATTTTCAAGGTACGTATTATGATGGAAGGCATTTCACAAGCAAATCGACTGCGTACCAAAAAAAAGACCTCCTTTTGGAGTAGTCAGATCAATAAGTAATTCATCCTCCACAAAATGACGCTGAGACAAGATTTCATTGAACCAAGCTGCTGTGTCGGATTGCACGTTGTACGACACCATATTGACACACGGCCTTTCATGTTTGGAAAACCGCAGTCACACGTTATCAAAGTGCTACGGTAGGTAGGTATGTAACGTGTGACTACGCCTTTCCAAACATGAAAATTTATCTCTACATAGTGAATATTGCATACTTCGGAATAGTATTGTAAGACATTATTGTCAATTTACAACGAAGGCATCTTGGTAGAGTCTACTGTGTCCATTTACTTGCAACTACATTAGCAACTTTGTTCAGTTCAGTATTCTGAAAATCTTGTTTTATACTTTTTCAGCGTCGTTTTTTGTCGTAGTTGGGTTTTAGTTTTTTTACTTTTTATTATTTGTACTATTTTGGTGTTAAAGTGTATTTGTGGCGCATAATATTAACAAAAGTTAAATTGACGAACTAAAAACTAGGTAGTTAACATACGACATCTCTTTTGACTTATGTATCGGCGTATAGTAATATGTAGAGATGTCCTATTTTACTATTTCGTAGCTTTTGGATCGTAGCGCGTATAGCAACGGTTTCCGCGTATGAAGCTCCCGGTTTTTCGTAGTAGCGACGCACATTTGCGTCGATGGCACCGAATGGGTCATGAATTAGTAGATGAGGTCGTTAGTATAAATAGATTGGATGGTTTTCTAACGGTGGTAGGCCAAAACATCGGCTGCCGGCAGAAGTTACCACCCACCAGACGAAGTCTTGCCGCTAAGCGATTCGTCGTGTTCCAGCATGATGTCTGGTGAAGCTGTAGGGAGGACGCGTCTGACCAGTTGTGTTGCGTTGTGTGGCGAGTACGATGCGCCAAATATTGTTGTGTCGGGAGTTTGGTCGTGGAGAGTCTCCAGATCAATCTCCCTCTGGCGCATCATCGTTGGTCGAGTTGGTCTTGGGTTTAACATTGCATCACCTGGCTCAACTGCCGTCATCCTTGCTATTCCTAAGTTTTTTTAAGTGAATAGGCTTAATAAACTTGTGCGCTTTACCATCAACGATTGCGTCACTGCTTACCATCAGGCGGGATTGCAGTCAAGCGCTAGTTTATAATTATTAAAAAAAACATATATAAAGAGGACCTGGGAAGATTTCTTAATCTATCTAATTCTGCTAACGATCGACTGTCATGTGGATTTTTAAGTAATTTATTATGATCCAATGCACTTATAAATAATCCCTCTATGGTTTTAACTCTACTGAGAGCGACATAGGCCTGTCCTTTAGCAAACAATGACTTTCCTAGATCTGTAACTTTTTTATCTAGAGTACAACCTTGTAATTTATGTACAGTACAACCCCAAGAAAGAATCAGCGGGAGCATTTTACGCTGAATTTGCCCAGAACCCCTCAAGCCGTCAAATTCAGTGAGGCAAGGCTCGATTTTGATAAGTCCGTTAATATTTGCTTTTATGGATGCGTCGTCAAATTGTATGAGAACAGCGCTTGGCTGTTCTCCTGTTCCAACTGATCGCGCCGAAGAGCAGGCCATTCGAAGGCCTTCACCACTCCCATCGCTCCGTTTACCAAACCCTGGTTTACATTCAAATTTCTACGAAGCATTACTAGGGATTATGTACAAACATAAAGTACTCGTGAAGCTCTTTCAGATGATACCAAATACGGTATATTTATTTTAATTTTATATTAACATAGAACTTTTTGTCCGCTAGAGGGCGTAATACTAAATTTGGTGACAAGCTTTATAGCTCATAACCAACAGAATATCAAGGCCCTTCTAATGGTTCTGCAGTGGTCTTATTCTGATAAGTAGTAAAGAAGCTATCTATGAACGAAAAGATGTGAATTATATGCAATCAGCCCATGAATACAGGTAAAGTCACAAGCAAATGCTAGTAATATATATATATTCAAAATGTACAAGTAAAGCCCTTTCAAATGATACCAAACACGGCATATTTATCTTAACTTTTTTTTTTACTCTGTATATTTTGTCCGCTAGAGGGCGCCACATTAGATTTTGTGAAACTCCATATAGCCTATAACCAGCGGACAATTAAGACGCTTCTAATGATATGTCATTTATCGAATTCGAATAAGTAGTTTAGAAGTTACGAGGGAACAGATGAACATACATACATACATACATACATACATACATACATACATACATACATACATACATACATACATACATAGCCTGTCAAAATCATAACCCTCCTTTTGCTTTGCCGTAGTCGGGTAAAAAGAGGAAAAAACCCGAGCGAGCTGCCTACTCAATATTGAGAAAAACGATTACGACTCCAGTGCACAACAGAACAATAAATCAGACAAAGGCTCCATTCAAATTGTTACAGGTCTTAAACAAAGTATGATCTAGTTATGACGTCATCCCCTATAACAATGCAAATATTATAATATTTGTCGCAATAATCGACACCGATCGTGAACAAAAACTGTTGTGAAAACATCTGTTGTCGTAAAAAAGGTGACCTTCGATAAAAATGTAATTGAAATCGTTCACGTGCCCGTTTAATTTGTAATTAGGTACGAGCTATTGTGTAAAAATATTGAACTAAATAGGAATTAGAACTGTTTTTTTTTTTAATCAATGAACGTGAATTTAGGCAATTGGGAATATTAGAATGATGAAATTCGATGATGATATTTAACTGAAAGGCGCATTTATTAAATTAGCATCAAACAGTAGGTCAATACACTATCAGTAGCAATGGGTTTCATTTTGACAGTTCAAAAATATTCATTCCGTTATTTACGTTGCTGAGCAGACATATTTTTGGAGCATATGGAGCAATATGCTTCAAAATGCAAGATTGAAAAGAAGAAAGAGCGGATGATGTCACGTTACGCAGAAATAACAATTGATAAAAATAATTGTAGACAAAAGTTTAGAACATGAAGAACAAACCTAAATATACTCTTCGATTTTAAAAGTAATGATAAATGAAGATGATGAATGGTTTATTTTTACAAACATCAATTATATTGTTGATGTGAAAACTTGTTGAGCATCCTTGTGATTTGAGAGTTGGTGAAACGGAAAAGCGACAGTAAAAAAAACGCAAAGTTTATAAAGATTTCACTTTTACCATATTATGTGCATTGCCCACATCCTTTTTTCAAACTAGTTAAGTTTGGCGTCTCCTATCTGACTACTTTGAGAAGAAAGGCCGAAACAAACTTAGAGGTCGCAGGTCGAGGACAGAGGTTTTAAAATCAAACATAATCTTAGTCAAATTTTGAGGAAACAGCCGCACAGACTGAGAGGACCTATCCAGTCAGTGTACGTATTTGTCAGAAATTTTGCAGCTTAACTCAAAGTAAAGATTGCAATGTCTCAAAGACTTATTGTGATATTCTGACATTTTATCAATAACACATATTCCTCCGTATAAGTAATACCATCACCAATAAACCCATTACGCTAAAGCCATACCAAGAAACAACTGTCTATATCGTATTACGACGCGTATTGAACTGCAACACGTCCCAACATTTTGCCGGGAACGTATCGCTTTTCAAGTGGGTGACAATAAATTTCTCCGGAGCAATCGTAAAGTCTCCGGAGACCTAGTACCTCAGTAACAAACTGTGGCTGCTTTGTTCCACGGCCTCTGGCGATTGCTATTTTGCATCGGAAAAACTCAGCCACGCAGCCCGCTGCTAGGGTATAAATTGAAATTGGCGAAAGGAACGCAATTCGCTAGGGGCGGGACATAAAAACAGTGCGGTACTGCCTGAATTTATTCCAAGTAGTTCGCGAGTCTAGTTCGCTGGTTTCTGTTGACTGTTTATTGTTTTTGCTTTTATTCCCTCTTGTGTGTTTAGTTTCGGATTCGATGCGTATGCTTGATGGTAGATAAATTCTACATTTAACGTATTTAGTTGTGTAAGTTTACTTTCAAAGTATCCTTATTTTATTTATTTTATTCAGGTTCACCAACAGCACCACACAACACAACATTCAAATACATACAAATTATTGTGTCTTAAATCTAACTGCACAACCAATTACAGGCAAACATCCGATGCTAAGTGTTGGGAATCGCGGTTAAAATTTGGTGTAACAGTGCTTTGGCAGCCATCACTTTTTGGATGCTCCAATCAGCGCACTCCACATCATAATATTGTTCGCCAACTCCACTTTCCTCGACTAATGTAATTTTAACTTCGAATACACACGCCGAACTGGCTTCATCATAATCGCATCATTTTTGTTTCACCACTTACCCATGTCAATTTTTCAAAAACTAACGACCAGGCCACACAATTCGCATCCTAATCAAGTACCGGTGCATCAATCCGGTACACTAAGTGCTCTTTGTAATTTTATGAAGACTCAATTTATATTTTTATTCTGTCTAGGCCGGATTCGAAATAGAAATTAACATGACTTCTGATAAATGTCGATATTGAGTCACCGTGGACGTCAAACAAGTCAGGCGACAGGTGAATTAGCACCAGACGCTGTATGGCGAAGAGGTGGTCTACGTGGTATTCTGAAGTTGAATCTACATACCAATTGTGGGCAGTCAATGGCGATATTGAGCAGTTTTTATGGGAATCTCCAATCAAAGACTTCCCTTCGAGCTTCCAGTACCATTTCGTAGCAGCCTAATTTACAGGAGAGATTAAATTGAGTTTTTAAATTGCCTTCCTTTCCCTAGGTAATCGTCGGTCGGATAATCCAAAATAGGATTATCCGATACCTAGGGTTTCGGGCTTTTGTCCTTTCTATCTCCAGCGAGTGAGTTGCGTAGTGAGGCCTCCATATCACACTGCAGTATTCGAGGATGCTTCTTTTAAGGTTACTGTAGAGAACTAATTTAGTATGTGGGCGTTGAAATAACTTCCCATTACGAATGACAAATCCAAGCATACGTTGGTATGGACTGATTATGTTCCAAATGTGAGCTTAAAATCCAGGATAACTCCCAGATCTCGCACTACATCCACCTCGCACAAGTTCACTCCATTTATTTGGTACGCCGAATTCATTTGTATTTACTGTCCTGGTAAATTTTATATGCCTACATTTCGAACGTTTCAACAAGATTTTATTATGATAACACCATGCGGATAATCGATTGATGTCTTCTTGCATTAGGTTTACGTCCTGTTGAGACCTAATGGCTCTTGAAATGTTCAAGTCCTCTGCAAAAAGTAATATGCTAGTATTGCGAAAGCAAGATGTCACGTCATTTATATGTATACACTATGAATAATACTGGGCCCATTTGAGAACCTTGAGGGTCACCTTACTGACTGACCGACCTTCTGACAATTCAAAAGTGCCTGTAACTGGTTTATTTGAAATAAATGCTTTGATTTGATTTGATTTGAGGGACCCCCGAGTCAACTGCATACCTGCTTGACCGTGAGTGAAAATGCAATGAGTGAAAAAGTGATAACGTTTACTTTGCGTTATCACTTTTTAATATAGTTAATGGTAAATCAATATTTCAAGAGGCATTTTGTAACGGCTTTAAAAATCATGCAAATATTAAAGTCTAGGTTCAAGCTCATGGATTGGTAGTGCACAGTTGGCACTCAAGCCTGCTAAGTAACTATTTCATAGTAGCTATTTGTCATTAATCTAGTCGTATGGTAATAGGTATGTTTAATTTACCTAAAATGTAAAGAAAGCTGCTGTTTTAATTTCGTTTAAATAATAACAACAGCCTTATTAATATGTCCTCAAGTTTACCGATCAGAGATTGTACAAAGCTGGTGCAAAGTAGGGGTTCTTACTTTTGCATTCAATCATAAAAAGAACTGGCCTAGTCCGAGTCGGAACTCACGCGCATAGGATTCCGTACCATAATCTATACAAAAAACTGTTATTAGTATTTGTTGTCATAGCGGTAACAGAAATACATAAGCTATGAAAATTTCAACTGTTTATATATCACAGTTTATGAGATAAGCCTGAGATAGACATACAGTAAAGTTTAGTGTTTACTCTTTGGGTATGGATCCCTAAACAGTACAGGACAAGTTCACCGAATTTAAAAATACCTCAACAGGCAGTGAGCCGCTGTCAGCAGCCAGACATCGGTGATGACTGAACCACCACAGATCGGGTACGTCTTCTCTCTCAGAGAGACTTGCCAGGGAACTGCCGCGATGGAGGTGTTGCGTCCAGATACGATGCGGCGCGTTGAACTGGGCACAATCAGTTCTGGTGTTGCAGCTAGAATTGACTCACTCTTTAGTTTCTGTAAAGGCAAATATAGATGGACAGAGGCGCATATTCCCATGTTCGCAAGCAAAACTTTTAAGTTCTCATCTTTTCCTTTCTATTTCAGAAAAAGATAGAAGATAAATAGGTACCAGTTTAGTCCTGTCAAATTAAGGTACTGTATCTATATAGTTTAGACGTGATTGAAAACATGTAGACTAAAATACGCCATTTTACAATTTACCTCAGGCGCTGTCAAGGGAATACCTAGGCGCCGTTGTTCGTATAGCCAAAAAAGAGCAATTTTTAACTGGAGGCTCCTCAATTCTCATTTCTTTCCTCAGATCGTCCTTACCGTATTCCGTATGTACTGTATGTGCTTCTTGTGGAATCAAGAGAAGCAATGATCTGAGTCTTGAAGTGACTAAATAATAAAATCAATAACGAACAACATTGAATAGACGGTACACATCCGGACATACTGATTTGGCGGAGGTTCGAAAATATTATAGCGACATATTAGCCAAAACAAGTTTGCATTAGTGGTTGACTTCGGGGCATAAGTGCTATTACGGCGTGCGTTACTTAGGACCCCTAGACTAGGACAATCACAATCTGTTCTTGACATTACCTCGGTTTACAGAGATGATGCAAATGAGTAACATGTTAATGTGACCGTTAGAGGTAAGCGGCCGCTTATCGACGACTCGTCCAACAACCCTGTCATAGATCCTGTGTATGCATGAAGGAATGGAAAGTGAAATTATGCAAATGTTGACTAAATAGAGGACCGAATATGATCTTAGGCTGTCTACATAGAAGGTTGAGCATGATTTAATGCTTTTCACCCTGCTTCAGGACGTCTTTGACATAAAAATACAATGTGCCGCCATTCAAAAAACTACCATAGACCTGGAAGTCCATATGAGGTCGGCTAATACTTAAAAAAAGGTTAGGGGAAGGATCTGGAGAAATGACATCAGGATACTTGTAAGGAAACTCACGCTCGGTACTATCCCAGCTGCTTACCGCCCCACCGAACCACATTGAGAAAGTGGATGATCTGATATCGCTAGCCCCAGGAGTTGAGCATAGAGAACTTTTGCGAGAAAGAACCGCAGGACATACACCACCAAGATGAATCGATATCATCAGCAACCAGTCCAGCTCCCAAAGCCAGTATCTCCTTGATGATGTCTGCTACTACAGCAAGCGGTCTCCAAACCCTAGAGCACAGGCGAAGAGTAGACAAGCCTGTCGGTGTTCTATAAGATGCATTTTGGAGAGTGTACAAGGAATTTGGCAACAATCTGTTTGCGCAACTCCCAGCAAAAACCGTAGTCAGAGCTGAATTCTCGGTCTGTTATAGTCTTAAGGTGCTGAATGCCCTCCTGATGGCCAACCCTGAATATGACGTGTTTGCGGAAGAATGTAATAAGTTTATGCGTGTATATTTGGTCTTCTGTTAAAGTAAGTATGCAAAAGAGTCAACTCTTCGTTGTGTTGCATCGTTTTAATTAACTATTAATAAATAAATAAGTGAGTGTGTGGAAAAATAACTTTAATTCCTATACAATACTTTTCAGTTAACATAAACATCTCCGAAATAACTTTTACAATAGTGCTAATCACTCTAATCATCATCTCAGGGTTAATCCCAGACGCATCCGAAGCTTTTTCAGCTTTGAAGTCGAGGGTCCGCTTTACCAGTCTAACTGCCGATTTTGGCTAAACTTTGATATTTTCCATATAGCAACTGCCGTCTGAAATCCACAACCCGAAGGCGATATCAAAGCATTGCAGTTAGACCAATTGTTGGACTTTTGAGGGCTCCAACAACCCGTAACGACTGCCATTAGAGGTTCATATGGCAACCGGGACCAACGGCTTAACGTGCTTTCCTCGGCACACGGACCAGTGCAAATATTTATCATATTCATGCATACAAATATTTGCACTGCGCGGGGATCGAACCCGCGCCTCCTTGCGCAGCGGCCGTGTTCACTACCGCTACGCCACGGAGCATGTCTGATAGTCACTCTAATATCAACTTAATTCCTATCTGAACAAAGTTGATATAATTTATTAATCAGAGATTTGTCCGGTTAACTTTAAAGAGAGTCAATTTAAAACATAAATAAATTTAGAATATAGATTCATTAGAATTGTGTAGAAAAAAATGTTACCTCGTCTCTTTGGGTTTGAGCGATTTTCATCTGAAACAAAGAAATGATATTTAGTGCGTTATCCGTGCGATAAAAATTAAGGTAGAAATTAATGTACCCCTATATCTAGCGCTACTAAATTCACATTTGTGTAAATAACTCAGCATTAATACAATGGTCTAATGAGATTGAACTCATTAGAGTAATTCATAAGTGCTTAGCGAGCATAACCCACTGGGGTCCCGTGTGTCTTACGTACAGCATACCTACGGAGTCATACCACCGTGGGGTATTGCAGCTGTCGGCGCTAAGTCTTTTATAGAGGTACCTTCACTTTCTATTATCAATGACGTGAGTTGGACACTTTGTTTGTTTATGTATTACGGATAATAACTGAAGTGCGGTTACAGCTAGTTTTAGGCGGGTAGGACTAGGTGCAACAGTACACCGGTGATTAACTTAGGTGTAAGTTTCCTTTCTGCATAACCCGCAGAGGGCGATAGCCGTCAGGGTGGTCCGCGGGTGTCGCACGATTTCCTACGCGGCGGTTTGATTCCTGGCCGGCTGCCCGCCCTGGGACCTAGAGGCGAAAGTACTCGCGTCACTATACCGATGGCGCGAGGAAGAGCGGGCACCGGGCTTCAGTCCGGTGCAGCGGCAGATCGAGCTGCACCGAAAGGAGCTCCGTCAGGTCTTGGTGGTGGACTGGCAGCAAAGGCTTCTGCGCCCTACCACCGGCCTCGATACCGTCGAGGTGATCCGGCCAATACCTACTCGACGACTGACTCGGGAGAAGGCACGGTTCCCTGTCGTTCAAGGTGACGCAGATGCTGTCGTGGCACGGCTGCTTCGGCAAGTACCAGTGCTGCATAGACAGGGAGCCGGATGGTCGATGCCACCACTACGCTCAATGTAGGGAGGACACGGCGGAACACACCCTCGCCGAGTGTGTAGCTTGAGAGGAGCAGCTCCGTTTCCTCAAAAATGAAGTAGGAGGCGATCTGACGATACCGGCAGTAGTGTGGAGGATGGACGGTAGAGCAGAGTTGTGGAACGCGGTGGTGTCCTTCTGCGAGGACTTGATGTGGGAGAAGGAAGCTGCAGAACGGGAGAGGGAGATTTCAACTCCCTTCCCGGGCCGCAGAAGGCGCACCGGGCGTAGGGGAAGGGCGGATAACGCCCTTTTCTGGTCCCCATGAATGGGTCCGGGGTGAGGGACTTCGGGAAGTCCCTGCCCCTTATTCGATGGACGCTCAGAGGTGATGCACGCAGCAGTTTAACACTTCAATACCCCGTGCAGGAGATGAGGCCCGAACAGACCGGGCCAGCACGAGATTACCGCGGCCCTGCGCGCTCGTGAGAGGGAAGACACTGGGGTGGTTTTTAGTCCACAAGAGTCAAACAGACTCCGTCGCCCACCCCATGGCAGCGGACATCCATGAGGATTTTCCATTCCGAAACTAAAAAATAATGTGTAAGTATCCTACACTTTCATCTTAGCCAAAAGGCTGGCAACAAACAGGGGTGCGCAAGCAGTGTTCGTTCTCGCAACCCCCGGCGTAGGTGTAAGACAATTATAAATATTTTTTTCGGACTGACATGACTTGCCTTTGACAAGCCATTAATTCCCAATTGATTCGATTTCAACACAAGAACATAACTGTATAACATAAATATTTGTAAATAGGCCTGTATGAAATGATATGAATAAAACATAATCCTGACATTCTTCTTCTGATGTAAAAAAAAAGGTTATTGACCTCGTATAGAACTCTCATTTCACCCAATATTCATTTAGACAAATACATTTCAAAGACGCAAGTTATTTTGAAATCCAATATCCCGCTTGTTATCGTTAGCAAAGAGATAAGAAAGTCTTAAAAAACAAGAAAGGAACTCCTTACAAATACTAAAAGTTAAATTAATATTACAGACATCGTGATCGAATCACAAACGAATGTTCGTAAGTTTTAATTTGTTTCTTCGAATCTTTAACTAACCGTGTCGCGTTTTGTAGACACAATCAATAATATGCTTGCTTACCTTCTATTAACTTCGACAACAGGCATTTATATAATGTTCTATATTGTTCCTTCACATGAGACTGATTCAAAAAGTTCAAGATGTCATGTTTATGCATTTCTGCTTCACGCGCTAACATGGTGTAGTCCATATCCTTTTCGGCGCCAATAGGTTTTTCATCATCCCCGCCAACGATTTCGCAATTGTTCACAATAGCTAACAAAACAACTATAAATAACATTGTACTTTTGTTAGATAACCACTTTCAATAGATGGTAAATTGTTTCCAAAGTTCATGTCATTTTATATGTTTACTTTTTTGACATCTTGGTAATACTGTTTATTGGTAGCGACTAGGCATATATTCAAATAAGTCAACATAATTATTGTGAAAGTGATAAAAACAAATGGCCGTGAAATCAAAGAACTTTATGGGGTGCATTAAGTTATGCAATGGTACGAGACGGACGCCTGCTCATAATGGCTGACAGAGCGCTGGGGTGAAACTTGTTGCTATTGTATTTATGCAGGCGTTTAACACCTTTTCTTCTCTGCTTAACATTATTCGGAGTTAATGATTGCGTACTTGTTGTAGAGAGGCAGGTACATTTTTAAAGTGAATTCCGGAATGAAAGGAAAACTGAGCATCAGTTTTTTTTTTAGAGAGTGGCATTGTTATATGCTGTTATTATTCGCTCTAAATAGTACAACCAAATGTTAAATTGTCGTTTGGAACCTTGGAAGGGTCAGGTGGATGACCGAGAGAGTGTGGTGAGGCAAGCACTACTTCCAAGTAGTGCTTGCCTCACCACACTCTCTCGGTTCGTACGCAGCTTTAACCTATCCCATATGGTCAGGGTTTTTGCCCTAGTCACTGGGACCAATTCGACTCGCACCTGATTGGTTACAGTTCCAAACTATATTATAATTTATCGAATATCAATCTCGCCATTAGTTGAAAGGCTAGCCTTGAACCACCGTAACTGTATTAGTAAAGATATAAATCAAGCTTGAATCATCCTTTAGTTGTGAAAATCAATAACAGGATCACTTGCTTTCTTATAGCTAAAGCAAAGCGTTAGTACAACTTCGAAAAGGGGGAAATGTCTAAGTTTAGAAGCGCTCTAAACACGTCCCGGGGCGATTTCCCCATCCTGTGAAACACGTTTTAAGGGGACCGGGTCCCGGGGTCGAAACTGTCCCGGATAAGTTCCGGAAAAATTTCACAGTACTACGGAGTTTTATCACAGATGAGTGCTGATTAAAATAATTGCCCGTTTTTAAAGAAATATCTCTTTTGCTCAATCTTTTTGTTTGACTTCCAGGTAAATATTAAAAAAAAAAAAATATATCGTCGGAACGAAAAATGCCAACTATTTTTTAAAAGCCTTTAAAAATCGATGCACTTTGCTACAGTTCACATAATAGTCAAGATTATGCCTATTCTCTTCAACGATGTGTAACTAAATTATTTGTTACGTTTCTTTATTATATTTTTGTACGGTGAAACTATACACTAATAATAGTAATAATGCACTAATGCTTATTCGTGAATTTTTCACCTCTTTTCGGTAATTAATATTAGTCGAGCATTAAGTACACGATTAGTGGTCATCGCGTGTGCTCCCTTCGTCCTTTATTACACTACACCATGGGTACGAACAATATATTTAATTTATGCAGCAGCATCATTTAGTCATCTTCCTATCTTCTACATGGTCCTTCGAGCCAATCGGGCGAGTTTCGGTATTCGTTTTTCCTTGGGAGTAACTATCCTATATCCTGTATACTGTATCTATTAATTAGCTTGTGAGTGAACTCGTTTAGATATCAGAATATTGGATTGCAGTGATACGTATGAACTGTGGAGATTCTTTTTATAACCGCAGAACTAGCAAAACGTTTGTAGCAAAACCCTAGCAGCACAGGGTCATCATCAACATCATTATTTCAGCCGAAAGACGTCCACTGCTGGACATAGGCCTTCCCCAAGGCCTACCCACGCTGCATCTTCCGGTGCGTGGTCGCCACTCGAGAACCCGTCGGCAACATCGGGCATCAGTCCCCCGGGCAATGTGCCCGGCCCACTGCCACTTTAGTGTTACAATTCTTCGGGTAATGTTGGTTACTCTCGTTCTTCTGCGGATCTCCTCATTCCTGATTCGATCACGCAGTGAAACCCCAAGCATAGCCCTCTCCATTGCCCTTTGAGTGACCTTGAACCTTCTTATAAGGCCTATTGTTAGCGACTACGTCTCAATTCCATACGTCATCACTGGCAAAACACACTGGTCGAAGACTTTTGTCTTGAGGCACTGCGGTATTTCGGACGAGAAGATTCTACGTAGATTCTCGAAAGCAGCCCACCCGTGTAGGATTTGATCATTGACCTCTTTCTCGAAGTTGGACCTTCCTTTTCCTTTTCTCCAGCATAGGGTGGCGTTGATAAATTAATCATCCTGAGCACCGTTAAGCATATCAAGCAGCGCTTTCAGGACGAATGTCTTAAATAATAGAATAGAATACTTTTATTTCAGACCGGAGTCCATAAGGTTAGTAACAATTTTACTTAAGTTCTAGTGTTAGTAGGCTACAGACACAAATATACATAAAATTAAATTAAGACTTAGCGTGGAGCTGCATCCACCTCTGCCACGTGGGAGAATCCCACCGATCCACGAACACACTGAGAATACTGTTGTTACTGCGGCGAACACGCGTCATCAGGGATGCGCATCTACTCCTAATAATGGCAGTAAAACCATTAATATTATTATCTGCAAACATCCCTGACGCACTACAACGCCAAGGCAGCCCCAACAGCACTCAGTGCATTATTATATTGAACACGAAGGTCGCTGTATGCCCGCTGAGGCGCTGAGTGAAGTTAACCCACAGGCTGCACGTGTAGAAGGATTGACAGTAAGCTTTAAAAAGCGTAACTTTAACTGGCTTCGTACATCGCGCGAACCTGCGGGCCAACATGTTACAACGGACAGCCAGCGACCTACGTTCCCTTTCAATATCACAATTGTCTTTTAGATCTTCGGTGACCCAGTGGCCCAGATACTTGAATTTGTCCAGCCTTCGCAGGGGTTCATCACACAGTGCAACACTAGGAATACAAGAATATGTTACGGCACCTGCTTTAAAAATAAACAATTCACTTTTTGAGACGTTATATCGGAGCCCATGAGTCACCGCATATTGGTCGCAAATAGTGATCAGTCGCCTCAGAGCATCGATAGATGGGCTCAGCAGCACCATATCGTCAGCATAACTGATAATGTTTTGCATATCCCGTCAATATGACATCCGATTCTGGTGCTGCTGAGCTCAAGGATCAGCTGGTTTATATAAAGGTTGAAGAGCCTGGGTGAGCTGAGCCCCCCCTGCCTCACCCGCACGACAACCGATACACGTCCAAGTGCGACCCTAGCCACTTCACACTATTGCATTGACTTGTATACTATTTCAGGTGGTAAGGTAGTCTCGCATTCCAGTTTACGCCACAGAACATCGTAACATACCAGATCGAATGCCCTTGATAGATCCAGAAAAGCGGAAAAAATGGGAGTCTTCCTGTCTGTGTAGTATTGAACAGTCTGCTTGAGGCACATGATTGCACTTCAGTATTTAAGTAGCACCAGCACAGCAATTTGACAGGAATTGTCTCTATTCCGTCCTGCTCATGGACGTTATTATACAATATGTTAAGAAAACCCTGTCCGACCCGTAAGGATAATAAAGGTTAGGTAAACACATGACCACCAAATAACATATGAAATTTTACATTATCATCATAGTAACAGTACTAGTGAATTTTGAAATAATCTTTTTTTCCTGCGAATTAATTCCAACTTCCCCAAAATTTGGTAATTTTTAAAAAGTAACAACATTATTTTTGACGGTATAATTCTAAGCGAATAGCGATGCGACCGCCTGCCGCGTGCCCTGCCCCTCTTCGCCTGCGCCTGTATGGCCACCGCACATGTTTTAAGTTACCTCTTTTTGCGAAATAATATTTATTTTTTTAGGGTTTTTTTTTTTAAGTTTAGCCCTGACTTGTAGGCATTAGTAGAATCAGTTATCGATACCTAACCATACCTTCATGGGTCGGACAGGGTTTTCTTTACATATTGTATAGTCGTGTTTAAAACAAGGCTACTAAAAATACATCCGTTTAGGTTAGGTGCTGATTAATTTGACAAACTAACATTTTTCTTCTGTCCTTTTTAGGGTTCCGTAGCCAAATGGCAAAAAACGGAACCCTTATAGATTCGTCATGTCTGTCTGTTCGTCTGTCCGTTCGTATGTCACAGTCATTTTTTTCGAAACTATAAGAGCTATACTGCTGAAAATTGGTAGGTAGATGTATTCTGTGAACAGCATAAAGATTCTGATGCAAAAAAAAAAGAAATATATTGGGGGCTCCCCATACTTAGCATCGATCGATTTTATTTCAGTTAGAACTGAAACTCATTTTTTTTTCATCAAACATCTACGTGAGGGGTATCTATGGATGGTCTTCAAAAATGATATCGAGGTTACTAAGATATTGTTTTTCTAAAGCGAATAGTTTGCGTGACAGACGCTTCCAAAGTGGAAAAAAGTTGGTCCCCCCCTCTAACTTCTAAAATAAGAAAATGAAAAGTCTAAAAAAAAGCACATGATGTACATTACTATAAAATCCATCCGCTCAAATTGGAGACGTGTCTTTGTGGCTTCAAGAAAAGAAACCGAAGCTGTTAGCGGGGAACTTTATATCCACGTGGGTGTTGTGTGGAGTTTGTGCCGAACCGCGAGGGTGAAGAAAGTCGAAGACGGAGCCAACTGATTGAACTCCTACGAGACGACGAGAGCCCGTCAAGAGAGGTAAGGTGCATGATATTTCCATAACCCGTTCCTAGGTTAAGAGTTTACAGCGCGACAGTGACGACATTTTTTCTTTTCCATATAAAAGGGTTACAGTCTAGATCGAAGGAAGGTATTAAACCCCGCGAAGCCACTTTTAGCCCCTCCATTTGTGGTCCTTCGAGCCGGATCATTTGTGGTCCTTTCGAACCGGACCAGTTGTGGTCCTTTCGAACCGGACCAGTTGTGGTCCATTTGTGATTATCCAGTTCCCGCCTCCCCTTTTTAGGGCACCTATTGGATTAGTGGTAAAACCCGCCGTTTGTAGGTTTGTTAGCCTATATTTCGCTGCCACCTACACTATTACGCATGTAAGCGCTGACGTGTAGGTAATTAATTCATTCGATACCACTTTACACTAAATAGGTACTATTATATATATTTATCCGCTGTTATACTAATATTTATCTTAATATTCGCTGTAAGTAATAAGTATTCATACTTCCAGTAGAAATCAAAAAGTTTCTATATCGATAATTTTCGCTAACATTCGTAGGTATCTACAAAACATTGTGATCACAAGCCGAGCGCAGCGCTCGCTAGAAAAAACATTGTTGGATACCCACCCGCTAGTATTTATTTTCATATTACTCACAAATTAATCAACTATTACTATATTTAAAATTCTCATTTCATAATGAAGAAAGCTAGGTATAAAGTCTGATAGTACAGAATTAACGCTGTCGGCGTTGGAAGCAAAGCGAAATGCATTATTTGAGTGCTTACAATCAGCCCACGACTTATCAAAAAACATCAAAGACGATGTGGATAAGAGGGAGGCATTTTTAGACGCTAGCTCGAACATTGACACTATTCGCTCCGAATTTCATCAGGTTATGGATCAATACAATAGTTGTCTAATAACTAAAGATCCAACAACCCGCGCAGACTATAAGGCTTTGGTCTCTTTCGAGCAACTATATGCCAGACTGAAACGTTTAGTGGCTTCCAGCACCGCAGGTGATATGCCACCCGTCGTGGAGAGGGGACCGTCCATGATCAAGTTACCGCCGATTGAATTAATGAGTTTTAACGGTGACATTCGCTCATGCCCATTGTTCTACTCAAATTACAAGTCAGCCGTTCATGATAATCCATCTCTCTCGGATCATCAGAAACTACATTATTTACAAGGTAAGCTAACTGGCAAAGCCCTAGCGGTATGCACCGGCATTGTGCCCACCGCAGAAAATTATGAACTCATTTTTAAATCGCTAGTGAGTAGGTATGAAGATAAACGCATGCTAGCGTCCACATATTTAAAGCAGATCTTGGAATTTAAACCGCTAACTTCCGCTACTTCAAATAATTTTGACATGTTTAATGATAAGTTTGTCAGCGCTGTTCGCGCATTACAACATTTAAAAATTCCAGATTTATTGAATCTAATCTTCGTACAATTAGCTATTGCGAAGCTAGACAGTGAAACTGTACGTAACTTTGAAAACAGTCAGGATCAATCTGACGTCCCTGCATTTGATGATTTAGTAGACTTCATCAATAAACAAGGGAAGATATTGTATCGTGCTCACACCGTCAGCGTAACACCGGCTGAGCATTCTCGCATTTCTAATAACAAAGCTTCGCAGTCCGCCCCAGTACGCTGCAATGCCTATGTCAGCACAGTCGAATCTACTGACAAATGCTTGTGTACTAATATCGCTCATCAACATTTATATAAATGTCCCGCTTTTCATAAACTGTCTCCGTATGAACGCCTACAGATTATTAAGAAAATTAACGGTTGCGTCAATTGCTTAAGCGTTAAACACAAGATGTCGCGTTGTCAATCCGCAACTGGATGTAGAACGTGTAAGAAGCGTCATCATTCTTTGTTACATTTTACCCGGGAATCGAACCCGCGCACCGGAGCAAACAATTACACTCAAACGTCTACGAGCGAGCCGTCCGACACAGCGGCGCCTACACGCGCAAACGCAGCGGCATCTTTCGATCACACGCGCACGACAGAGACAGAGCAACCTGCCGCGCGGTCTGACGTAGCATTGTGCTCGGTGTCTAAAGACGCGCCGCGTTATTTAACCCCAGATACGGCTTGTAGCGGGCCGTCGCAATCTGATGCATTCACCACTGTTCTACTCGCCACCGCGCAAGTCACGGCCTACGACAGTAATGGTCGTGAGCATTTGCTAAGAGTTCTGTTAGATTCGGCGTCTCAAAGCAATTTCGTCACAAAGGAATGTTGTGACCGATTATGTTTACGTCAAAACAATACACAGTCCACGACTGTATGTGGTTTCGGACGCACAGAAAAAACGTCGTTTGGGACAGTAAATTTAACCATATTTTCCCGCTTTAATAAAAATATCCGATTTGATATCGACTCGTTAGTAGTCGATCAAATTACGGATAAATTACCTTCTGCCTTTGTCGATATTAAGGCCTTGCCTTATTCGAATAAACTTCAGTTCGCTGATGATAGTTTCGCTATTCCTAGTAAAATTGATATTTTAATTGGAGCTTCGCTGTTCCCGCATTTACTTTTGCCTGGCGGGATTCCTGGAGGCCCGTCAGTGCCCGCCGCTGTCAATACGGTGTTAGGCTATGTACTAATGGGAACTGTGCCTACACTTAGTAAACGCCCAGCCTGTATTACATCATGCTGAGTCATAGTCCATTCGCCTATGAATAATTATAATAATAATTCTATTTCCCGCCCATTCAACATCCCGTTGATGTTGAATGTGACTTACACCATTACGCTAGTTTGCGCTGACGTGTAGGTAATTAATTATTTCCCGCTTCTGGGAACTTTAAGAAGTTCCCGGCCCGCCCATTCAACATCCCGTTGATGTTGAATGTGAATACTTTTATTTCCCGCTTCTGGGAACTTAAAGAAGTTCCCGGCCCGCCCATTCAACATACCGCTGATGTTGAATGTGAATATTTTTATCGTTCAACTACGCAACGGGACCCAGTTACTGGTCGCTATACCGTGGGTCTACCGTTTGATAAAGATGTGTTCACACTAGGTGACTCTTTAAATGTCGCTCGTAAGCGATTTTTATGCTCAGAAAGGAAGCTTGAAGCTTCACCGGGGCTGCGCGCCGCTTACGACGAGGTCGTAAATGATTACCTTTCTAAGGGTTATCTCTCACCCGTCTCAGTTCTCCCGCATGAGACCGTAGACGTGTATCCTACTTACCGTTGGCAAACGTTTATTGCCAATCGCGTTATTAAAATCACTAATAATATTTCCGCAGATAACTTCTATCACGTAGCAGGGATTGACAACCCGGCAGACTGCCTGTCACGTGGTGTCTCTCCTGCTAAATTGTTAAACCACCCTCTGTGGTCTCAGGGGCCCCCCTGGCTAACTTTACATCCGTCACAGTGGCCTACCACTGAATGTACGGAGCCGCTCTCGCTGAACGAAGTACCTGAGCAAAGAAGGCTCGTTCACACTGTTTTAACTTCCGCAGACAACTCCCATGTTTACGATGCTCTCTGTCGTCTTTCGTCGTAGAGTAAGATACTCCGTGCGATGGTCTACATTCTCAAGTTTGCTAGATTGTTGCCACGTCGCGATTCCACACAAATAACCGCGGCTGATTTGAGTTTGGCAGAACACAAATTGCTGAAGCTCATACAACACAAACATTTTGATAAAGAAATTTTAAATTTAATGATGGACACGCAAGTTTCATCAGCTCTTGTTAAACTGAGACCGTTCTTACATAACGACTTGGTCAGAGTTGGTGGACGACTCACTCATTCTGATTTGAGTTACTCACAGAAACACCCAGTACTTCTGCCAAGGCATGACTTTCTAGTCAACTTATTAATTGCATATTATCATAAGAAATATTTACACGCCGGGCCAGAACAGCTCATGTCACTGTTGCGGCAGAAATACTGGATACTGGCTGCTCGTCGCGCTATCCGTAAGGTAGTCCACGATTGTAATGTTTGCTTCCGCGCTCGACCACGTCCAGTTTACCCGCTCATGGCTGACTTACCAGATTGTCGGACACGTCAGGCTATTAAACCATTTACCCATACAGGTTGTGATTACGCAGGTCCTATAGCCTACACTCCCATTCGCCGCCGGGGTGCGAGGGCTTTGAGGGCGTACTTTTGCGTGTTCACATGTCTCACAACTCGCGCGCTACACATTGAAGTAGCTACAGACCTTAGCACGGCCAGTTTCTTGGCTGCACTTAAGCGATTTTTATCTCGCAGAGGCCCTGTCCAAGTGATACACTCGGATAGAGGCACTAACTTTGTGGGCGCTAATTCATATCTGCGCGATTTGTATACTTTTCTTAACAGCGTCGACTTCCGCTCTCGCTTTGGGGAGGAGCTTGCTGAAAACCGTATTACATGGAGGTTTAACTGTCCGGCCGCTCCACATTTTGGTGGATGCTGGGAGAGTATGGTGAAGGTCATCAAAACGCACCTCTTCAAGGTCATCGGTCAGCAACTTCTCTCTTACGAAGAGCTAATCACAGTGCTCACTCAGATCGAGTGCCTGTTAAATTCTAGGCCTCTCACAGTTTCGAGTGCTGATCCCGCAGAGCTTACCGCATTGACTCCGAGCCATTTTCTGCATACCGCACCTCTGCTTTCACTGCCCGCACCTGAAGTAGAATCAGATAATCTCAATCTGATTCAGAGATATTCTCTACTTGATAAGTTAGTTCAGTCCTTTTGGAGAAGGTGGAGAATTACTCCATTCTACATTACACGGTTTGCAAACTCGAGAGAAATGGAATACTCCGACTGTGCCAATCAAGGCTGACATGGTCGTAATCATCATAACTGATAATGCGCCCCCTTTATCGTGGCCGTTAGCGATTGTGGAAAGGACGCTTCCTTCCGACGATGGGGTGACGCGTGTAGCTTCTGTAAGAACCGCTAAAGGTACATACGTACGTCCAGTCGTGCGTTTGTGCCCACTACCTACACAGTAGGATTATTAATTTGATAGATACAAGTAGTTTAAGTGTTAGCAGTTAGGTAGTTTAGTATTATCGCAGTTATTTATATAAAGTCGCAGTTTCAATATTATATTTTCGCAGTTTTCGCTGTATTTATAATTGGGTTTTGAAGGTGACCCTTCAAAAGGGGGGAGGATGTTGACGCCATCTATTGGCGTTTATAAAATGGAACTGTCGCGCTGTATTCTCATAACTAATGTCCCGGTCCCCGTAACCCTCTACGTCACGTCATGCACCTGCTGCCCGTGAGATGGCGCTGTTTCGTTATTGATCGAACACAGCGCCTTGATCATATGAGAGAAGAGAGAAGTCAGTGTCTCCCAAGGAACCTCCGCGTGTGCGCATTCCGTACCGCGCGCTAACCGCTGTTTAAAAACCCGCATTTGCACAGTTCTGCTGTGTTAATCTATCGCTGAACGATATAATCATTCGATTATAAGTTGTAACCATCCGCTCAAATTGGAGACGTGTCTTTGTGGCTTCAAGAAAAGAAACCGAAGCTGTTAGCGGGGAACTTTATATCCACGTGGGTGTTGTGTGGAGTTTGTGCCGAACCGCGAGGGTGAAGAAAGTCGAAGACGGAGCCAACTGATTGAACTCCTACGAGACGACGAGAGCCCGTCAAGAGAGGTAAGGTGCATGATATTTCCATAACCCGTTCCTAGGTTAAGAGTTTACAGCGCGACAGTGACGCCATTTTTTCTTTTCCATATAAAAGGGTTACAGTCTAGATCGAAGGAAGGTATTAAACCCCGCGAAGCCACTTTTAGCCCCTCCAACTACCAACGAAAATTATTTTGACCGAGATCTAGTAAGTAGTTTTTTTTAATACCTCGTAAATCGTAAACCGCTTATTACCGCGTAATCTTTCATACAAATAACTTAAAACCTTTAATTTCATAAATCAATGGAGCAGGACTCTTTGTGCGTGAGTCCGATTTACACATCAATGTTTTTTTTTTTTATTATTGAGGTAGTGATATAAAGATGTGTTGAACTTAAATTAAGTTTGGTTTGTGATCAACACGAGTGTTTTCTCGGTGGTAGGTCATAACATCGGCTGCCGGCAGAAGTAACCACCCACCAGACAGTCTTGCCGCTAAGCGATTCGTCGTTTTCCGGCATGATGTCTGGTGAAGCCGCACGGAGGATGGGTCTGAGCAGTAGTATTGCGATGTGTGCTGGGCACCAAATTTTGTTGAGTCGGGGGTTTGGTTATGGAGGGTCTTCGGATCAATCTCCCTCTAACATTGCATCACCTCGCTCAACTGCCGTCTTCCTTCCTATTAGCTCGCTTTACCATCAACGATTGCATGACTGCGGAAAAAAATATTCGCCTCCATTATGTTTGTTGCAATTACAAACGAATGATGAACGTTTACCTACAGATCTTTACATGTATACAAATCTATACTAATATATAAAGCTGAAGTGTTTGTTTGAAAGTTAAGTAACACTTCCCAGGAACTACTGCTACGATTTGAAAAAATATTTATGCTTTGGATAGCCCATTAATCCAGGAAGGGTTTAGGCTCTATAACATCACACTGCGACCAATAGGAGCGGAGCATAACTAATTTCACGCGAACGAAGTCGCTGGCGGCCGCTAGTGTGTTATAAATATAAGAATATTTAAGAAGGTAATTAGGGATATTTTTTAAAACCTTTACTAAAATAGTATTTTAGTAAAGATTTAAAAAAATATCCTAAGTAAAGAAGTTAAGAGAACAGGTTCTTAATAATTATTTACAATCTATCCTTTTAGATGATAATTATTTTAAAACTTGAAGAGTGGTGATTGTACTTTACACAAATTCGTCCCACTTTTTTAAAGTCGGAGGCAATGAGTATGGAATACTACAGATATATCTATTGAACCGGGAGATCTCGCAGACTTTACAAACTTCTTTCACAGATAATAACCGCGGCGCAAATTCTTTTAGAGGCTGAAAAGGGCACGTTCATTGTGCGCACTTCACCAAATGTTCATGAATAAAACGATTACTGTACAAGTTTGAAAATGGGCTTTTGTGACGCAGACAATACACTTCAATTATATGTAATCTGAGAAATAAATAGCTTTAGAATTACTTATAATAGGACTTTTGTGTTTGTCATTTTAATGTTGATTTATCTTTGCATTAATTATAAAGTTAGTTTGTTAACTGGATTTGAGATAGCTAGAGGTTTCTAGTAACGTGGTACTGAGTGCCTAAAGTGACATACATGTATGGTGAAGAAGTGTGCCGAGTTTTTTTTGTGAGTAAAAGGTTGACTACCAAGATGGAGACTAATAGAGTATTATGAAAGCAAAAGACATGTTGCATGCATCATTAATAAATTGGTGTAAGGGCAAGATACGTTCCCTGGTCGGGAGACAACATCAAACTCCCGGTCACCGTAGGCGCGGGCTTGCGGGCAGCGAGCAGTGGACAGCTCTCCACCCGGTAAGGACCAGCCCATTGGACCGTTCGGTCCAAACGATCCCAACCAGTCACAATCATTTGAAAAAATGTGTTCGCCGATGAGGGGGCAGGAGTGGGTCGATGGCGCGTTGTATTTCACGCGCGCCTCAAAGAGATGTCAGCACGGCGTCGGGTACACGAAGACCGATGCCTGCGGCTAGGGCTGCGGGTTGGTCAAAAGAGAAGCCATGGCACTGGCGCACAGACAACTGAAGGAATGGGGATGAGTTTTATTCAGTAAAAATTTGCCACGCCCTTCCGCTCCGCCCCGAGTTGGAGAGGTCTTTGATGATTTCCCACTCACACCAAAAAATCCACAAAAAAGAAAAGGGACGAGAGTATTGTAATGAAGATTAGTAAGGTGAAATAATTGTATAGAAGCGCAGCTTCAAGGTCTCTTCTTTTTCTAGCTTGCTGCTGCAAAATAGAGAAAGAGTTAGTTCAGTAATAAGATAGGCTCTGCACGATCAATCATAGTATTGCACGAAAAGCTGCGCCCGCTGTCTCACCCGCATAAGTTACGATCTCGAGAGAACATCGGGATTAAAAGAATTATATGTGTTAATCCTGGTAATAAACTATCTAAATCCGTCCAGTAATTAGCGCGATAGAGAAATTATGCGAATAAAGTGTCACATACACTAACATTGATTCATTTTTTTTTACTTATAATTATTAGTAGGGTATCACGAATTGTGCAATGGCTGTTTAGGGTTAATGTTGGGATTTTTTTATTTGGGACAAAACCCGCCACACTGTTCCCAACCCACTGCAACTCCTGAAAGCCAGAATCAACAGTGGAGACCGCCAGAAAAACGCCGAGCAATGAAGCCCGACGAGTCCCGGAGAAACGTTTCAACTGTCTTGGGTCCCGCAACGAAATTAATCAGAAAAGAATAGCGGAGGAGTAAGAAAAAGATATTTTTCCACTTCCCTCCATAATAAGCAGGAGACAGAATAGAACTAGGCCAATCGGCACAAAGGGACATTATTGCAACAGGGAGAAGCCCAAATTGCCAAGCACCACGGAATAACATTTGATCAAGTTAATGGGTCCTAAGTAGGTATTTGCTGTTACAATTGATTCCAATAATAGGTATGGCAAAAGCGCCTGAACGCACGGAAATTAGTTCTAGCTTCAACAAGGTCCGTATAATAAACAACTCCGGATGTAACTTGTACACTATCCAACATAATATTGCGTTCATTCTGCCAAAGAATACACTCCCACAAGATGTGATGTGCGGACTGTTCAAATTCACAGTTCGATGTAGAACACTGACACAAAGGCGAAGGAACAAGTTTAAAAGAATACTGTTTACTTTTAAAGTTGCCATGACCTGTGAGAAATTGGGCAACGCAGTGGTCAACCTCCAGCCATGTCTTAGCCAGCCGATCGCCAACGGATGGAAAGAACAGATGGAGGTGCCGGCCCTTGATGGAATTATCCCACCTACTTTGCCATTCGGATAAGAGGTCCTCCCAGACGTCAGTCTGAGGCTTAAATAATCTAGAAATTCTATTGAGGTCGCGTTGTGTAACAAAGTTAGTGTCCATGGCCTCCCCCCTCGCGGAGTAGTACATTGAAGCACGTCGCTGTACTTCAAGATCGACTGGAAGTACACCTGCCAGAACGGGTAAGGCTTCAGTACTGACTGTTCTATACGCCTTGCATAAAAATATCAATGCCAAACGTTGGCTTTGAAACAGTTTACGTCGCGCCGCCCCTATGCTGGCCCTATCGGCCCAAACAGGTGCACCGTAGCACATACATCCTAAGTAGGTAGCTCCATATATAGTTTTTAAAGTTAGGAATGATAGACAGATAATGTTGGGATTGCGCAATGATTGTACAAAAGTATGAACGAGTTTAGAAAGAAAGAAAAGAAATGCATTTATTTAGCACAGACTAAAAGACACACCATACATACAGATAAAGACAAACATTAAAAAAGGAAAAAATAGTAATAATAAAATAAAGTAAAATGTGGAAAAACAAATGTAGAAAACTAGCAGGAATATGTGCCTCCCGGTTGCACCAAAAGGCCCAGTACAGCAAAAAAGCCAGACAACTAGTGCCTGACGCTGGTTTTCAACTGAACCTGATATGCGAGGTGACGGATGTAAAACAGATTTTCATCAGCAACGTGACTAATGGCCATAATTCATTTAATACGCGCACTGCAGCATCATCGCACAAAATGCTGTAAACAGCTGAGCCGGACTTCATCCTTTAATTGACACATTTAGTGTGACCATGTCTGTCTGTGTAATTAATTGTTATTGTACCATAATTTTTCATTACACTATTTAAACTCAGTATTGCGCAATATTTTCAAGCCTGGTTGGATGCCTGACATGGACACGGTACACTAGGCAGATGTTGCTTGCGTGAAAATACAATTGATTGTTTGAGTGGCGATTGATATTTGCACAATAAAAGTATTGCACAATGTTATTGTAGGTTCATAGCCCATTTAACATCGACTTACAATTACTAAAAGATAAATAAAGTCGTTCCAACAAAACCATTGCATAATATGTATATTCTTTATAGAACGAAGGCCCTAGCACGAACGGGCGACGTAGACATGTGAATTAACTTCGTAATATGTTTAGCCATTTTCGAGTCGCGAAATCACCAAATGTCCTCACCGACTCTGGCGCGCGTGTCAGACTTTTACTGACTAAAAACCTCCCGTGTTCGTTTACTTGTCACGATATCTCTATCTATCGAACAACCCGCAGGCACTAGTGAAGTCATAAGATGCATGCAGACAGAATGTGGCACCGCAAATGTTTTTTTTTAAACAATAAACTGACAATTCTAACATTTGTCATTTTGGGGCAGCCGTTACTATTCGGAGGCACGCCTCGTAATGTCTCACACATAATATTTAGCTACATCCGCAACTAAATATTACGTGTGAAACAAGTACTATCAACTTTTTATAACCTTCCAATGTAAGTTACCTTTAGTTACACACAGCGGCATAACAAGTTATAGCTTTTCGCGCTATGGGAAGTCAGCTTAAACTGAAAAGGTATAGCTTGATATGTACCTGTGCATACATACTCCACGCGTTCACGTTAGGCCTTTTCCCCACAAAATCGAAACCGCCTTTCCAAGTTATTTACATTCACAGTTTGAACACCGAGTTCAAGCAAATGAATCAACAATTCACTTAGAATGCGCATTCTATTAATTAGATACATAGTTCGTACTTCGGGTACTGTAACTTTGTTTCAAGCGTTGGTGACAATGTTTTGGCAGTTAAGGAAGACATACATTTATATTTTTATATCCCATTCATAAATCAAACAAAAACTTAGACCAAAGTGGAACTACGCAATGCTGAACAACCCCACCCTATTTCATGTTAAGAGAGGATTCTAGTGGCACATTCTCTATAGAAACGTATTCCATCCTTTTCTTCGTGGATAAGGCTCTTAGGGAAATAATTTTTTTCTACAATTGTACACCTTAATTATACGTGCCCCTACCATTTTATACCAAAGTCCCAAAAAATAACCCATTTTTACCACGATGTTCAGACGACTATTAGACAAATGTGTTAATTTTTTGACAAAAAAGAAAATAATAAAAGCATAGGTATACTTTTCCTCTAAATCCATACTAATATTATAAATGCGAAAGTAACTCTGTCTGTCTGTCTGTCTGTCTGTCTGTCTGTTACGCTTTCCCGCCTAAACCCCTCAACTGATTTTGATGAAATTTGGCACAGACAATCTATAGACCCTGAGAAAAAACATAGGCTACCTTTTATCCCGGAAAAATTTTATGTTCCCGAGGGAAATCTAAAAAGTGCGATATAACCGAACTCCACGCGGGCGAAGCCGCGGGCGGAAAGCTAGTTTTCATATAAAAATGGGGAGAGGTTGGAAGCGGCGCGTCGGCAATAGTTTTTTCAAATACCTATTTTTCAAATTCTTCGGCACTAGAGTCCCCTCTTAAACAATTATGAACTTTATTGCAATGGAAATCAAATTGAATTCAAAGAAGACGAAACACCAAGCCGCGCTTCGACGCTTCTAGAAGTAGGCAAAAAGGTTTCCAAGCTGAAATGGGATTGGGCAGGTCACATGCATAGTAAACGCTGGCAAAAAACTCCAGACGGTGGGTAACTGAGGATGGACTGCGCTGTAATGCTGACCCATGAACAGGTAGCAAGTAGACGAAACTCTTACCTCCAGCGTTAGACCGAAGTGGCTCTAAAAAGGATGGATTACAATTTTTATTGTGTTTTTCTTACAGGCACAAATCCAGACTACCAATGGAAAAACTACTTGGCTCGGATGTAAAATCACGGTTTAAACAACATGCGTGGTTTTAATAGTAAAACCACGTATATTGTTAACACAGAATAAAGCCGCAATTACACTCTAATTATTAATATTAACATCAGCAATATAATTCGTTCAGAGTTAATACAACGACGTTGACTAACAGACAGCCCGTACAAAAACAAACAATCGTAATTTCACAATGGTCAGTGGTCAGATAATTGTGTGATAATATTGATTGGTTTTTAATAATTTATTTATTGCTATGAAAATTAATATTGGTCATAATTAGCGTAAACCACGGAGCAGTTGCTTAATGAACTAACAGTAGCAATAGCTATCGCGATGAACGTTCTTGAACGGAATGAATTTGACAGTTCAACAACATTCATTGCGTCGCAATATCTTTCAATTTGTTATTGATAGCGTGTCGCGTAATTATGGTGCATATGTACGGCCGACACTGTCAGATATTCCCAATCCAACCTTGAGCCTTAACACTTTAGAGATAAAGTTGAAAATCTAATAAGGAAATCTGATTGATTGTAGTAGCACAGTATAAAAATCATACAGTAGGTCGACGCCTTTGATCTCGTGTAAAATGCCGACATCGTCTAGACAGTAACGCATCGGCCAGGGTTGTTACAAATAAACAATATTTATGAAATTATTTATTTATTGCAGATCAACATCGATAGCTGTATTATATTTAATTAATTTGCTATTTTTGCTAAGGGAACAACTCGAGACAGATATAAGTTATTTAGAAGGCATTTTTGTAATCAGCATCCCAATCCACCTCGGAATTAACACCCATATCATATTAATATACATTTAAATTGGCGTCCGCCATCTTGGATTTGAAAAAGGGTGTCTTTTTCGTAATAAGCACCCCAATTATACTAAAAATTGAGACTCATATAAAATTATAAAAAAATGACATCGTTTTGTTCGCAGCTCGGGTACCGCTTACCCGCGTCTCGTCCTTCACACCCCGCACGATTGCTCTGTCTAGACGTCTTCGTTGGACGACTGTCTGATTTTTAGACTGTGGTAGTAGTTTGATCTGCTGTCGATCTGTATAAATGTGTCTTCTGTTCTGTTAATTTTCATTTGTGGAAAGTAGACATTAGTTAATTCTTTTTAGGGTTCTGTAGTAAAATAGGAACCTTTATAATTTTGCCAAGTCTATCTGTCCGTCCGCGGATAATCTCAGTGACCGACAAAGTGCTAAAATAAAAAGCGGAAAGAACTATATTTGTTGTGTCAGTTGTGTGTTATGTTGAATGTTTTATTAGAGGGGCATATACGTAAAGTGGGGATAGATTTTTACTTTTCAACTTTAATGTGCGATGGCGCATGTACTGTGGGTTACTTCGCACTGTTAAGATTATTTCTAAGCAGATGGGGTCGGGAGGGGAATGAGCTATACTGTATGGTTTGAATCTATAGCTCCTTTGATGACAGGAAACTACGGAACCCTACACTGAGCGTGACCCGACACGCTCTTGGCTGGTTTTTTTAACCAGTAGAATAAAACCGACGTCAATAGGAAGTTTCCTATTGGTTTTCACAAAACAGTGCAATGGCGCTGATTCCCTTACTTACAAACCACATTGAAACACATAAAAAAAAAAACAACATTTAAATCATCTACTCCATAGACAGCTGGCTATATTGGCAAGATTAAACTAAGATTTGTGTTCTGTATGTTTTTAATGGTGTTCCCCAGAAGGAAAGTAGATCCTAGAATCATATGAAAAGAACCAATAATTAGCGCGTAGGTACTCCTTGTCGCTCCTTTGGAATACAAGCCGTTGCTTAAAAAAAACTTTTTATCATATTCAGCTTAAATTATACCTAAATGCAAATGTCTGGGTTTATGTCCTTTGTTCACACACAAAAAGTGTCAAATCAGCTTATTAACAACAAAGTTCTGAGGTAAACACCAATTAAAAACTGAAATGAAAAGTCCTCCTTATTTTGAAATTGGCTAAAAAGATCGTATGTTTGTAAAAGAACTTTGTACGCTGTTTTCTCGATCTTATTGGCGAACGAAGGGCGTGTAGCGTGGTGTTACCGTTGGAAATATTTTCACAGAATTCAAGTCCGTTCTTTATTAACAACATTACGGGCACCCTAACCAGATAGCGGCAAGTCCCCGCCGGGCAAAAGTTGGGATGTTTTAAAAGGCTGTGAGTTAACAATTTAGTTTTCTGCGGCAGATGAGCCTCGCTTCCGGGCCGCACACAGAGCTCATCGACTATCCGCTGCATCCTGCATCGTGCAGAAGGCGATCTTAGCAGAAGTTGCATTCATTTATTTTTACTGTTTTGTATAAAGTTCACTCATATTCTGTAGAAAAAACCGGCCAAATGCGAGTCGGACTCCTGAGAAATAAGGTAGTAAGTTTCATTTTATTAAAATATTTTTATTGTATTATATAACTAAAAAAATGTGATTTTCGCAATTTTTCCTATATTTGCATTATATGAGTTTACGGGAAGTATCCTGTAGGTTTTGATTCCTTTGCGAGTGTCGAAAATTTGTTGAAAATATCGACATAATCGGCTGTATCTTTTGATTGGCTTAGCTTAGAAGTTTGATATTTTTACAGCTTAAAGGGACAATAGACCCGAGTAAATTATATACTAGATATCTTAAGAATGGGCGAGCCCAAAGAAAAAAAGACTTGATGTGACACTATTATATTTTTTATTTTATTGTACACCAAAAACATACATCGATCAAAATACATTCAACACAACAATACATACAATGCGCGGCCTTATCGCTAATGCAATCTGTCCCATGTAACCAATTTATTTTATTTTATTTTTTCGCCCCGCGGTTTTACCCGCATAGGTTTCGATTTCGTGTTATTATAGGGATAAAAAGTTTCCTGGTTATATAAACAATTTGTGTGCCAAATTAATTCATACCATTGTGTAGTTTTTATGAAAGGCATACATCCTCACAAACTTTCGCATTGTCAGGAGGTTGAGGAACCTCCTGACAATGCGAAAGTTTTTATTTTTATAAATATTAACATATAGAAATGTAAAAATATTTAAACATACTAAAAAATAGTAGCCCACCGGTATCGGGAACAGGGTCGATACTACCGGTGGTCAGGACTCCAGAGAAAGGTCGTTCCCGATACCGGTGGGCTACTATTTTTTAGTATGTTTAAATATTTTTACATTTCTATATGTTAATATTTATAAAAATGTAATTTATGTGTATATAAGATGAAATAACGAGAATCGTTGTAAAGTACCTAAGATTTAAAGGAAGATTAAACAGTTACATTATAAAAATTTCCAACTTCTTTAAAAAAAAACAATTATAGTGATAATTTAAAGCTTTGTAATAAATAAATATACGCTATAATAATAGAGTATACGCACTTCATGGATTTTATTTATTAGAATGTGTAATAGTTGCTTTTGAACCCGCTCACTGGATAATTGAAGATGTCAATATTTTCAAAAGTCTATGTGTCAACCGCCAGCAGTTAACAGGGCGGACTGGTGAGCGCTCGCCGGAATTAGATCGGCCAGAGTTCACTGCAATAAGAATACCTGCACGTACCTGTCACCTGTGAAAGGTTCTAGAACCTTTTAAATTTAAGCAACATGATTTGACAAAAAATACTCCAATCATGTTGTTCAAATTTATACCTACAATCGGATAACTAACCAGTTAATAGCTTATCAGATTATGTTTTTTAAACACAATTTTAACTAGGTTACGTCGAAGAGGATGTGGCGGAGACGGAGGAGGAAGAAGATAAGGTAACGAAATGTATTAAAAAAACATACTATACACTATGTAACAAAAAAACCTGTTGTTCCTTTCAGGGACATATATATTTACTTTGTAAGTAAATATATATGTCCCTGAAAGCACATCATTAATGAAATTGTAATTTAAAAAAAATCATTATTGTCTAGTCGAGGGGTCAACATCAAATAACTATTAAAATCGACACATTCGACAAAATGTTTAGAATATCTGATTTTATAAGTTAAAGAGATTGCCGGGAACGTTCTACTTATGTCTTCTTCATGCAGAATTGCAAAGGTAAGAAATTAGTTAAAGATTACAAATATCAATAATTAAATATTTTTGTTTTAACTATAATTTTTGTGGAACAAATTTTTATAAATGATATGTTTTATTACATCCGTATACCGATTCCTAAAACGTAGGCAGAAGGAACAACAGGGTTTTTGTTACATATTGTATTTGGTTTGGTAACGTTATGACATATTTTCAATTGCTGATTTACTGTTTATGCTGTACTGTGGAACTAGAATTGAGCTTTCCCGTGGATTTTTTCCATGGCTTTCACTGTGCCACAGCTCTAGCTATTGTTTTATTTCACTACAAAAGTTTCATATCATAAATGATGTATAATAGTGAACTTTTTATTTTTACACTAATTTTACCGACCTGTTTGGTAAGTAGGTAATTTTTTTTAAAAATTATGTGTATTTTTCTGAATATCAAGTAAAAATAATTCCCCCTTATTTATAAACGTCGCTTAAAGTTAACTAGGGATTATTATTTAACCATACATTTTAGACGTTTGCTCGTCACTTTACTTTAATCATCGTTTATGAATAAACCCCTAAACACTGTAGTGTTTATTCATAAACGAAACTTAAAGTTATACTTAACTTTAAGCATCGTTTATGAACATTTTGACCTTTAAAAGTTTCTATGTTAAAAGGTCAAAATGTATGGTTAAAGAATCGCTAATCATTAGTTAAATTTAAGCAACGTTTATGAATACACGGGTTTAATAACGAATCATGTGTTTTTTTTTTAAATAATTTAGATAATTGGCGATGCTTTTATCTCAATCAATGCTTTCGTAGCTAATATATTTAGCTAAATGCCGTTTCGTTTCTATGAATATAAATGATTAAAGGGCCAGGAAAACTCAATTTACCTCATCTCTATTTCAGAACATTCACGAGTAGATAACGAACAAGATCGACAAATAGGTAGGTAATGTAATGAAAATAAGATAATCTACGTCGCAGCTTAGGTTTCATAATGAATATTTATGTTACATAGACCAGCAGTTCCATTTTGTAACTATCTAACCGTGAAAACGTACGTCAAGGGACCGTGGAGTGAGCTCGGGATTGACACTAAATTAATATTGATGTTCTGTCCTTGTCTTAATTAAATGGAAAGAAAAAAATGCACGGAATTTAAACTTAGTTTGTGACCTAGGGATCTGCGTGAATGACGGCTTACATAACACTTCACGTTAAGATTTTTCCACATTCCTTCGGCAGATTCTGACCAATTCTGGAATTTATCAATTAGATTTTCACCAACCAATTATTGACCCTAAACTTCTTTATACAAAGTTATTTTTCTTTATACGAAACCTGAATATAGTTTGTTCAGAATAAGCAACTGAATCGATTCCAATCATTTTTCCCAAATACATTTAGGAATTGTTGTAGTGTGGTCACCGAGCGCACAGCACAGTTCACGGTAGATCATTGGCTAGAAGCCCCCTTCGCGCCGCGCCGCTGTAGGCGAGGGTTGGTGAGCAGTGCGTTGACCATATTTTTGTTGGGACAACCAGGCAACATAACAGCTCATAACTTTGTGGTTTTTTATTTATTTTATTTTGGAAACAAACAGTCTCTTACAAATCAATGATTACAATTCAATTAGATACATATGGACTTAGAGTTCCATAACATTAATATTATAACAGGATGCAGGCACCAATTTTAAGTAGCCTATTCTGTAGTTGCAAGTAAAGTTAAAAATATTAATAGTAACAAAAGAAAAAGAAACAACAGAAGACCTTTACAACAACATGGCAATGCACAAATGAGGGTTCAAAATGTATCCGATATGGGTATTTTACTGCTAAAGTTTACGATATTTGTTCTTGATTTTAGATTTATAGACACATAAATTAGTGTTAAAAATGTCCAACTCATTAAATTCCTCATTATAAGTGCTAACACTTATAATCTCTTTATGATATCTTTTGAAATTTTGTACATAGGTTCTTTACTTCTATACAAGGATTCGCATAACTATACAAATATAACGTTCTATATTTTTACAAAAGCCACTAACTTCTGTAGTCCGGCGGTTACATAAAAAAAAAAAACTCTTGAAGCGTTTACTTATGTAACATTGTTACTGTACAATATCTCAGCGGCAAATTGACCTATCTACGTGACCTCGGCTAGTTAGTGCAGCCCGAGTGCTTCTACGAAGCTGGAGTACCATACTACCTTAGACAAGGCTCTACTAAAGTGTACAAGTAGTGCGGCTATATGTACGTATTAGAGTATTAGCATGGTTTGTTTGGTCATGTTGAGAGGATGAATCTCCCTCTTCATGTCGCTGGAATGACAGAATTTCAGATTGTTGTTAGGTCAAAACTTTAGCACTCCCTCGGCATCGTCATTAATTGAGAAGACTTTGACGGTATGTTTAGGGACATTGAGACCAGTAAAGGTATAGTTTCAGACAAAGCTCCACATCTGCATCCTGCTGCCATTCTATCAAGTTGGAGTTAGGTATGTCTACCCACTCAAGTCTAGAAGCGGTTCAAGAATTACCACGAAAATTAACGAGAGTCGTTTAACAAAAGCGATTTACAAGGCAAATGTGAGTGGTAATGCCCGAAGGGGACATCCAAGAAGGTCACTGATCTTATGTTCTTCAGAAAGGTCAGGTGCGCACTCGTATATTCTGTAAGTAGGATTGTATAAACTGTTTAACACGTTTACTGTAATTACTCGGATAAGAAAAGTAAACTCAGAGGTGTCAGGTGTGTGCTGGGTCCTCTAAGTTTGCCTATTTGAAAGTCCAAACACCATCATGAGAAGGTCAAGTAGATTGGTGTTTGAACAGTAAATGTTAATAACAAAAAAAAAAAAAACACATCTCTAAATCTGTTGAAGCAGCTCGAACCCAAGCCGGGTTCGAGCTGCTTCAACAGATTTAGAGATGTGTTTTTTTTTGTCCTCCATATACCTAGTCTTTTACAGTATAATAAGTTTTCTGGCATAAAATTCGTTTATAAAAGATTTATATTTTATTAAGGCTTAGTTCCTGTATGTGGCAGCAACGAGCACGTATTTTCTTGAGCCTGGTTGTAGAAACAGCAACATGGGAACAAAGCGTGGGTTTATGTATGTGAATGAATGTATTTATGTATTGTGCTGAAATATTGTAGCTAGCTCTCGTATTTAATTTCTTTACAGCATTAAAGATGAAAGGGAGTTCAAAGAATTGTTGGGCAGAGGAATCAGATATAGATGTATATTTTTTTAGGAAATAGTAATTTATTATAATATCTTCCTTTCATATTGTTATAAACTAATATATTTTTCGATAAGGTAGGCATACGTCTGTCTATCAAACAATTCTTTCATCTTTATTTTTATCTACTTTACTTTTCTATGTTCGCCGTTGTGTTGTGTTACTGTTTGAATTATTCGTCCAAATTAAGTCCAAATATACATTTTTGTACCTCGAATTTTAACCATTCAAAATATTACGGTAGGTAGTATGTAGGCCATAATATCGGCTGCCGGCAGAAGTTACCACCTATCTGACCCACCAGACAGTCGTGCCGCCAAGCGATGCGTCGTTTTCGCCATGATGTCTGGTGAAGCCGTACGGAGGAAGGGTCTGAGCAGTTGTGTTGCGCGATGTATGCCGAGTACGATGCGCCAAATGTTGCTGTCGAGAGTTTGGTCGTTGATGGTCTCCAGATCGATGTCCCTCTGTCATCTTTGGTCGTGTTGTTGGGTTTAACATTGCATTACCTCACTCAACTGCATAGGCTTTTAATAAACTTGCACGCTTTACCATCAACGATTTCATCACTGCTTACCATGGTAGGATTGCGGTCAAGTGCTAGTTTACGATTATAAAAAAAAAATTAGTCGTACAGTCAATAAAATAACAACAATCGATTTTTGCTTCCGAAATCTTTTGCAATAGTTATTATTATGCAAGTAATTATTACTGCATACATATTATTATTAATTACTAAGATAAATATTTTAATAAAACCGAAACCAATGTGATGTCTAATTAAAGAACAGAAATCTGATTCTCTCTCTCTCTCCCTCTCTGTTTTTATCTTCTATTATAAAATGCCAAAAAATACATTACCGAGTCATATCGTTATGTTAATATCGACTTGTGTTGCTGACCATAATATAATGTTAAGAGTAATCCGATAAGAAAAAATATAAAAGTTACTTAGAATGTTCCTATACTTATACGGGTCAACCTCTTGTTGACTCAACAAACAGCCTATATACTGTCCCCAAGGCTGGGACACAGAAACTAGCCTTTCTGTCTTTCTGATTCTGGATTACACCTCTTCTTCATTCTTTTTTTTTTTTTATAAGTTATAAACAAGCGCTTGACCGCAATCCCGCCTGATGGTAAGCAGTGATGCGATCATTGATGGTAAAGCGCGCTAGTTTATTAAGAACCTATTCACTCTAGCCTTGAAGACACTCAAATTGTAATGTGACGGAAACACCGTCGCTGGCAAATTGTTCCAGTCCCTCGATGTACGCGGTATAAAAGAGGAAGCGAAACGCTTCGTCCGGGTCGCAGTGGTATCAACAACGTAAGGGTGGAAACTCGCCGTACGACGGGTCGTCCGATGGTGGAACGGTGATGGGGGAATTAAATCATGCAATTCCCTTGCACACTCACCAGAATGCAACCTATAGAAGACCGAAAGGCTGGCTACTCTACGCCTGTGCTCCAGGCTTTGGAGACCGTTTCGAGTTAAGTCTGGGTCGCCAATCAGCCTCTTCGCACGCCTCTCCACTGAATCCAAAGTATCCAGGTGACATTTCGCAGCACCAGCCCAAATGTGGCTGCAGTACTCCACACACGAGCGGACCTGTGCTTTGTACAACATTAGGAGCTGCCCCGGTGTGAAGTACCGCCGGACCCTTGCGATAACGCCAAGTTTTCTAGCAGCCACCCTGGCACCATTCTGTTAAAATTGTATCGGCACCAAATGAAACTTGTTCAAAGGAGGCTCATAACAGTAGATTAGAGTAGGGAGTAGAGACGTATTAAATAGTGTATGCGATCGTAAACCAACCTCATAGGAGAGTAGGAGAGTGACAGAGTAGAAGACAGTTTACTGCTATAGCTTACATGGTTCCATGTTAGCGTCTCTGGGGAGTTCTTCCTGAGGTTCAGTTTATACCAATAGCAGTAGCATGTTAGTAAAATGAACACAATAGGACTGGAATACAAAACATTATGAAACTCCTCTTACAAGAGAACTTAGAACTAACCACAAAAGTCAAGGCAGAATACATAATTAGGTTATATTGTTCCTACTTTTGAGACACGGGCCACCTCTCGATGAGAGGGAGTGGGCCGTAATCTACCACGCTGGCCCAGTGCGAGTTGGTACGGGCCGGTTTCCACACGATGTTTTCCTTCATCGATGTGAAAGCAGTGATGATGAAAGAATTTACACAAGGTAATTTGCTCAAGATAGGGTTCGAACCTACGACCTACAACCTGTAAGTCGCGACCGATACCGTTAGGCTACTACTGCCCAAGGCAGAAACTTTCTATAAATTCAGCAAAATTTTTGTTATTGCTCCAAGTATTACGCTGACCATTCAGTTTTACTATTATTATTATAACAATATCTATTTCGATTCATACTTTTGCGGTTCTAAATAACCGTTGACGGCACGAAGAGGTTCCTAATTTGAATTTAAAAGAAAACCGACGAAGTGCGAATCGGACCCTCCCATAAAGTACCGTTATCATACTAATATTAATGGACAAAAAAAAAAATCAAGAAATATAGTATTCTGAGTGTAGTATTTTTGTTATAGCGGCAACAGGAACCTAATACATCAACTGTGAATACCTATTTTAAGTGACTAGTTATCACGGTTCATGAGCCTGCCTGACAGCCTGGTGACAGGGCAGTCTATAACAACAAATACTAAAAATACAATAAATTTAATACCTATGTATTTCTTATTTTGTATGGATCGTACGAAACCTTTCGAGCATGAAACCGACTTAGCTGTTTTTTTTTAATTAGATGAATATTTCAACACTTTCTCTCTGAATGTATTTGAGCGTGTTTACTTGTACACGTTTTTCGAGGGTTAGGTACCAACACAACTGAATGTAACGTTGACAAAAACTTCACAAAAATCAATCACAATCTCAGCATTCCGCCGGGACAGCGTGATACATACGCACAAAATTAAGGGTGATAGCGAAATCAGTTTTTATTCGTTTCGAACTCCGGCTGGATGGTTTGATGAGGGCGCGGGCGCCATCTTTATTCAATCTTCGCCACCTTTCAATTCGGGGCGGCGCGTGACTGGAATGTCGGACGACTGGGTAGTCACCACAAAGTGTGTGGCTCGCGGGATGTTCTCTGTGTAGGTTAGTGAAGAAATGAAGTTACATGAAGAACTCTCGCTCTTGAAGTAGCGCTTAAATATACGAAAGAGAGCTTAAGATTATCTCAAATCAAACTTGCTGCACACTGGTGGACATAATATTCATTACATATGTTGCCAAACTACCCGTTGTTAACCATTACCTTACCTGTTTCGTCATTAAAATTTCTGTGAAAATTTAAAGAAAAAGCATTAATACTACTAAGTAAAAGACGGAATAAAAGACACTTAATACTTTGATTTGGGATCAATTAAAAAGCGTTAAGTTAAAAAAGGACCAGTTCTGCAAAAATAGACCACTATCAACATATATAGGTACGTATGTCTATTTCGCATAATGAGGTATGTTTATCAAAAACGCCCCCAGTTTACGTCATCTAGGCCCATAAGAGCACTCTTATGTGTGGGTGTCGTCAACATAGTGTATATAAATGTACTTACCTACTTCTTTGTAAAAAAAACCTGTAAATTCTAAAAATGTAATAAAATAATAATTAACAATCCAGCCGATGAGAAAATGCGTTCCTGATACCGGTCAATGAGACGAGCGTCATAACTAATAAGGATCAAAATCGAAAACCACGTATTCGTCTTTATGAAACTATCAGCAGTACGATACTGTAATCGTCTCACCGCGAAAACTTACGTGAAGTGAGTTTGGAATCAGAATTCACTTTGACATGATGTCACTATTGACTCTGAGCTCACTTCACCCAACTTTTCACGATAAGATTTAACAGAATCGATCGGCTGGTGTCAAGAATGCAATGTCTTGAAGGCGTATGAAGGTTCTGTAGTGTGGCTGGAAGTTAGACTAGACAGTTGGAGACTAGACAGTCTGTTGATTGTAACTGACAGTTTATTAAATCTTCAAATCGCAGTTTTTATATTAGAAGGTGGAGTCCATTCCCTTGTTCACAAATTAAACTAAATTTAAGGTCAGGTAAATCAATCAAAAGTAATTTATTTAAATTAGGCTGAGAATCAGCATTTTTTTAACATCAATATTACATTAGACAGTCGCCCCAAAACACTCGTCCTTCGCCACTTCTTAGTGTCTTCGCTGAGAAGAAGAAGTGGCGAAACAAACTCCCCAGCAGCACACACCAGCCACCACACAGCAAAAAAAAAAAAAAAACATGTGACTTATTATACAATAATAACACAGAACATTAAATGAAACTATATAAATATGTGTTACATTAAAATTGTTTGTACATTGATTCTCCAACACATATAAAACAAGAAAACATAAAATATTTGAGGAAAAAAATTATAATTTTATATTAATACGGTGGATGAATGTCATCTGCGCCACATATAATTCTGGAGAGGGGTATGTTAGAAGGGAAATTAATTAAAAGAGGGATCTTAAATTTGGGGAGACGACTATACAAATCTAAAGGTAGGATTATTGTTAAAGCGTCCGAAAATATGTAATCCAGGGTCCTCCAACCCGACCTTTGACGTATGTCGTCATTTTAATCACGTCTAAAATAAAGATGTGAATAGCAAGAAGGTTGTGAACAAATGAATCGATGCCAGCGTAGTTAAAAAATTTTATGTACGTATGTTGGTTTAATTCTCATTTACACGTCATGATCCAGGTCTTATACTTTTCTAGTAGTTGATAAACGTCCAATAATATGTGACAACCTGTCTTTACATCCAAATTAAAGTATTCGTTTGATTGAGACTAATGGCTTCGCTAAATAAATAAAAAAAAACGCAATGGTTTATGTTCCCCATAGCTTTTATCAAATCTTTTCTTTATTAAAATATGTTATAAATGAAATACGTCTTATTGGGTGCTGATAAGTTAATCTCTTTCTTAATATTTTGTTGTGTGTTTTGATAGTCGAAAAATTTGGCTTTTTATTGTAAACGTGAATGGTATGGTCACAGCCGTTCGGACGGGCTCGTTCAAACTTGAGGCGGCCAGCAAAGTATTAAGAAGTCAGCGTGTGGTGGAAATGGACCAGATCCAAGCTTCGTGGCCAATACCTTATCGTTTAATCTTAGATAAAACTATATATTTTGGTAATATCTATCATTATTGTAAATCAGATTCTACTTGACGTTGTACTGCCATTTTATGTAAACATTTTAATATTGCTTCTGATACTGAGTGTTAAACTTATTTTTAGACATAGTCAACGAACAGTTAATCAATTTTGAAAATATATGCCTGTTGCTAACAGTGGGTAACTAGTAATAAACTTGTCGTCAATTGCCTCACTAATATTAACTTGGTAGCTGTAAGTCTCCGAAACAAAATAAAATTGCGAAGAAAAAATACCTTTCACACAACCTTTAAAAGCATTTTTATCGTGAAATGAGAATTGCAACATGGAAAAATGAGCTAGGAGCTAGGTATTAGATAAAAGTACATAGTTTAAGTCGTGGTGGCCTAGTGGTTAAAAAACCAGCCACTCAAGTACAAGTGTGCGCGTTCGATTCCAGGACAGGCAAGTACTAATGTAACTTTTCTAAGTTGTATGTACTTTCTAAGTATATCTGGGACGCCAATGACCAAGTTGAAGGAAAACATCTTGAGAAAACCTGGACTTAAGTTTGAAATCGCCAACCCGCATTGAGCAGGCATGGTGATTACGCTCAATCCACTTCTCTATATGAGAGCAGGGGAGTATTCTGGGACCGACACTCTTCCTTGTGTATTTAAATGACCTCTGTAAACTGGACCTTGTAGGAGGTAAACTTGTGTCGTATGCAGACGACACAGTACTGTTGTTCTCGGCTGATACCTGGGACAAAGTATTGCAGGAGGCGCAGGATGGTTTCAATGTGGTGGCCCATTGGCTGCAGAATAACTCTCTGACTCTTAATCCGGATAAAACCCAGTGCATGTTATTTTCGATGCGTACTCATTTAAAGCAGCTTACTTATACCCCTTCGATTACTGCACATAGTTGCTGTAATAGCTTCGTATGCTCATGCCCAACACTAATAATGACAGCGTCAATTAAATATCTTGGAATTATACTAGACTGTAACCTCTCCTTCAAAGACCATATTCATCTTCTTACTTCGAGGACAAGAAAACTAATCTATGTTTTCAAAAACCTTAGGTATGCTGCACCTCCGAAATTGTTAAAGCAAATATATTTAGCGCTTGTGCAGTCTGTTCTACAATAATGTATCACCATTTGGGGAGGTGCACATAAAACTATCTTAAAGGCCTTGGAAATAGCACAGAGGGCTGTACTAAAAGTTAGCACTTTTCGCCCTTATTTGTACCCAACTCATCTTCTATATCAGTCATGTGAGGTCCTCACCGTTCGGCAGTTGTTTATTTTTCGTGTGATCTTGAAGCAACCCTCATTATTAAAATTCACAAAAGGTTATCTTACAAGAAGAAGAAATATTATTACCAATAATGACCGACCATCTTTCAGACATGCTTATGCAAACAATTACTTTTGTTTCTTGGGACGGTACTTATACAATAAGATAAATGACGCTTTGCATATATACCAGTTAAATAGACTAGATTGTAAGGATAAAATATTTAAATACATTTGTAAACATACGTACGAGGAAACAGAAGGATTTCTGAAAATATTAAAATAAAGTATCTTTTTAACACTCACCCTCTCACACTCCTTCACGCACTCTCACAAACTACTCACCGAGAGGTTAACACTTCACACAGCTTTAGTTTGTTTTAAGTTTAATTTTTCTATCTCTGTGTAATGTTAAATCTTTTATTATGAATATGTCTAATTAAGCTAGTATTTTAATGTATCTATCACCTTAAGGAAGAGCGCTGATGTCTGAGACACAGATATTTTTCATCTAGTTCAGACACGGATGCCTTCAGTAAAAATGAAGAAAATTTGAATGCGGCCTATATATCTGTACAAATGTAACATGTTTTTTGTGTCAAATAAATATTATTATTATTATCTATCTACCAATAAAATTTTAGGAATACATCGCTATTACATTTTGTGTTAGTGTAAGGTATATTTTTACTCACGACTGTACTCAACAGACTTCATTATCATCAGCATCATCAACAACCTTTTATAGTTCCACTGCTGGGCACAGGTCTTCTCTCATACAGAGAAGGACTGAGCATAGTCTCAACAGACTTATTTTTCATGTATTCGTTCAGAAAACGTAAACGGTAAATTTTAAATTCTTAAATCCTCAATTAGACGGAAACGTTACACTAATTGCCTTATCCATCTAATTAACCCACAATACCTCCTTCCACATATTATCTTCACCCGTAAGCGATGCTGTCGGGTTTTTAAGGGTTAATACCCCCTTCCCCTTCGCTCTACCCACTAATTAATTTACTCGGAAGCCTGTATACGAAATCTCCAAGATCTTCGAGAACAAAAAAAAAAAAAAAACAGGCCACTTTTCCTTTTCATGAATACTAGAATTTTCAGCAGTCTTTATTGTTTTTGCTAATTGAGCTTTTATAAAATTGAACATAAAAAATATTTTACAGAAAAGCTACGCTAAATATTCATTTTGAATAGATCCTGAATGAGGCTCTTTCAATCTTAGTTTTTTCAATTGGTTCATACTTAGAAACATTATGCTAAATACGTTAGGACCTTTCACATCTCTCGCTTCCCGCCTTCGTTCAAACGATGGTCGAGATTGGAAGCATATGGGATGGGCTTACCTCTTTTTGCGAGGATGCTATATCTGCAAAGAAGGTGGCCAAGAGGGAAATTAAAGCCGCATCCTCTCTTCCCTCTCGCAGGAAAAGGGGGCAAAACTATCTGCGACCTCCATGGCAGATGGCTTGAGGGTGGCGGAATAAAGGCATCCGACCAGACAGGCACGAGTTGCTGCTGGAGTGTACTACGTGCGCCACTCAACCGTAACTGTGACCATTGTGGGAATGGCCGCACGGGGAGATAGGACCCGCTATGGTAAAGCGGTTCGATGCTTATCGAAAGAGCGTTGAAAGCTTGTGCGAATCCCGCACTGCTAGTCAAAAGTATAGGTTGGACACCCCTCTCTGGATCAGCCCCATGATGGAGGGAGTCCATAAGGATTCACTTCAAAACCAAAAAAAAATTACCATTCACACGTACCGCAACTAAACCATATCATAGCGACGGAATGTGGGCAAGTAGGAGTAACGTGTGAATGCAACCAGTGTTGATGCACCTTCTTGCGTTGTTGGGCTGTGGTTATTAGTTACGATATGGTAAAGTTGTGGCTAGTGCTTGCAGATAGACGGATAGTTCTGTTTGTGATGTGGCCGGTCGCTATTAATGCTTAGTTCGCTGATGGTTGTGATACACGTGATCATGGGCTCCTTACCCAGGTCACAATGATCTTGAAGTCATTAAAGGACAGACGATATCTATATTCTCTTTATCTTAAATTAGTCCTATTAAATTAAGATAATCCAGAAAGCTTACGGGTAACTAATGGTATGGCATGGCGACTGAAAATGCGTCAATTTATGTCAGGTACTGCCAATTTTTTTTTTTTAATATAAATTATAAACTAGCGCTTGACCCAATCCCGCCTATTGGTAAGCAGAGACGCAATCGTTGATGGTAAAGCGCACTAGTTTATTAAGAGCCTATTCACTCTAGCCTTGAAGACACTCAAATTGTACTCCGGAGCAGTAGTACTAATTCGGAGCAGGAGCAAATAAATATTTATCTTCTTTCCTTTTCCAATGAAATAGAAAGAAAGAGATGCATTTAACTTAAATTTAGTTCAGCTTGTGAACTAGGGAATTTTCGCCCATTTAGAGCAGGCTGTCACTCATACCTGTATGTTCTTTAATGCGGTGAGCCATTATAGTAATGTGTATTATCCGAGTATGTACTACTTTCTACCTACATATATCTGTTTAGCTGAGTTACATTTCATGCTGGATGGAACCCACAACATTGGCGTTAAACAAACAACCCGATATGTATAGTCAAATTAAATCAAAACAGAGCCAGCACAAAGCTGCATAACTTAGTTTGCTTGACTAGCAGTTTGAAGTTAGAGGGTGGTTTGGGGTGAACAAATTCACAGGGCAGTTAACTGCAGGGCAGAAAACTGGCGTTATGGGGTTCCGTACACAAAGGATAAAATGGTACCCTATCGCTAAGAATCCGTCTGTCTGTCTGTCACCAGGCTACATCCTACGAACATGAAATTTCCAGATTTTGTAGATTCCAGATGATGAATTTCTGTTACCGCTATACCAAAAAACATTGGTTTTGTATAGTTAATTATGCGGAACTCTTAATACGTATGTCCGACTCGTACTTGGAAGGGATTTTAATACATTTTCAAAAACCCGTTTCACAAAATTTCCTATCACTGTTATTCAAGCTCCAAAAGCTGTTGGAACATTTAAATTATGATTTGTCTGATTTATTTATTTCATTATTTATGTACACACAATAAAATACATAAGGATTTGACAAAATTAAGATCTGAACACTTGTTCTGCTTATTTCTTAAGAAATTTCCTCCAGCAAACCTGCGAAAGGAGAAGTAAAACAGAAAAAAATGTACACAATAGTGTGTCAAAACAAAGGGGAAAAAAATGTGATAAGTATAAAAGTAGTAATATTAAATATACCTATACATATAGTCCAAAAATAATTACATAAGTATACTTAAATAAATACATAATACTAAAATACATAAAAATGTATATAATAAACAAATTCTCACAGTATGGAAGAAAGGTACTACTCTTTTAATCGACGTTTTAAATAGTAATTCAGGAGTACACGGTTGCGTCTCATTCACAATATTAACCACAGCCTACAAATGGATCTCATAAATATTTGGTGTTAACATGTCTAGTGGCTGTATGATGATCTAGGCCGGATTAAGCCGCTGCCGGATTTTGCCTGAACTCCTTGTGATTAAGCAATCATTTCAGGATCAGTTTATGGTTATTTGTTGATTGCATTTCTGGTCGATTAATGGAATGAATGTGAATACTTACAGGAGGCAACGTTTGAAGTTGTATGGACATCTGTGTAGGTACTAGAAAAAAAAATGGTTTTAATAGCAAAATATATAGAATTTCAGAGAAAGTATTATACTGTTCCTTTTTTTATTTAAGTAATTTTTCGATATTAATGAGAAAAATGGAAAGAAAAAATGATCTATGTGTGTGTTTAAGCACAAATTATCACAAAACTAGTGGCATATAAAAATTCGAAACTGATTTCGTCTTTTAGATCCCCAGAGTGAAATAGATCGGTGCTTATATGACGACGTCACTTTCAAGTGAAAATAAAATTACTTTTGTTCCAAAACCGAGAATTTTGTAAAAACTTTTATTTAGTATTATATAATTTTCGAGGATAATTTTCCTACATTATGTTTAGTTAGTAGTATCTGTTTACAGAGGCATCAAATACGCACTGCAGGATAGAATATTCTAGTAGATGTCATCGCCATGCCACCGACACCGAATGCTACTTACTATTAATAACATAATGTTTGTATGTGTTCATACACTAATGACTACTTCATGAAAGCATGGCTTCCGGCTGTCAGCCATGGATCTTTGAGTCATTACGGGGAGTCAAAAGCCTGACAACTATCTACTCGTATTTTGGTAATTGCAACATCCGCGACTGTGCGATATGTGACAAACACTATTTCGTATTTATAAGATTAGAATATAATATGAGATTCAGTGTCAAGAGTTGACAGTCCGCATCGTCATGTTAATTGTCATAGATTTAACTACTGTTAACTTGATTTTATTAAAATAATTACGCGTGCAATCCTACTTCCTATCTTCCTTCTAATATAATAAATGTGAACATGAGTTTGTTTGTCTGTTCCGCTTTCAAGCTTAAACTACTGAACAAATTTTTTATTTTTAATAATTATTAACTAGTGCTGGATGGCAATCCCGCTTGATATTAAGTAGTGATGCAGTCGTTGATGGTTAAGTAATATTTAACATTGATCAGGAGAGCCTCCACGACCAAACTCGCCACACAACAACATTTGGCACATCGTACCCGGCACACATCGCAACACAACCGCTTAGACCCGTCCTCCGTACGGCTTCACCAGACATCATGCCGGATTTGGATGAAATTTGGCACACAGAATTTCTGTAACCAGGAATAACACATAGGATATTTTTTATCCCGATATTCCTATGGGGTCGAAACTTACGCGGGTGAAACAGCGGGGCACAGCTAGTAATATTATAAATGCGAAAGTTTGCGTGGATAGATGCATGTATCTTTGTTACTCTTGTACGCCAAAACTACTGAACGGATTTAGATGAAATTTAGCATACAGGTAGTTTACAACCAGGAATGAGAGATCGAATGAAACTATGAGTTTCAATAAGCTTTATAATGACGGACACAATACCAACGTCAACAGTTTTGATGTTGTATTTAACAAAATTGTATTTGTATTGTGCATCCGTGGCAGTCTTCGTGTCCGTGACATAGCAGACAAACTGTAGGAGGGTCGCCTATGCAGTTATGCTGGTACGGTCACATCTTAAGAAAATGTGGGTAACAAATATCTTACCATGGCGCCTCCGCTGTGCCGGAACAAGCGGGGTAGACCAAAGAAGTGCTGGCTTGACGTTATAAGAGATGACATGCCTGCCAACAATCTCACATCACAGGATGCTAAAGATAGCGCTAAATAAAGGTGATTGAGCAAGAGAGCAGACCCCGGGCTCCATCGAGAAAGCCGTGGATGCAACAGGGACTAAACGCGGAGATGATGATGATTTTTGACTGACATTATTCAATATGCTATGTAAAGGACAGCATCCTTTTAAAGTTAGCGCTAGATTGATTCTAATTGGCACTCGAGCGAGACAGTTTCTAGCACAACGGTTTTATCTTAATAAAATAAAATACTTTCGAATTTTTAAGAAATACTTTTTAAAATTTTCACACGGCTGTGTTCAACTAAAAGCAAGTAAAAATAGACTGCTCTAGAAATAGCAGCCCGGTTCAACTAGTCGATCGAGGGAACTCGTCTGATGTAGTTGTAACCTCATTTATATATGAGAGCTCGTTGCGTATGTAAATTCTAACTGAATTATGAATTATGTTCAAATTTTGATTTTCAATTTTTCACTGACATCGAATGTTTATGAATAGTGTATGTTTTTCGCTTGAAAATAAATGTTTTAGTGATATCGCTCCGGATATAATAACCCTTGTCGAATTTCAGCTATTTTTAGGGTTCCGTACCTCGAAAGGAAAAAACGGAACCCTTATAGGATCACTTTGTTGTCCGTCTGTCTGTCTGTCTGTCTGTCTGTCTGTCTGTCACCACCCTTTATCTCAAGAACGCGTGGACGTATCAAGCTGAAATTCACATGAAATACTCGGGTCTATTGTCCCTTTAAGCTGTGAAAATATCAAACTTCTAAGCCAAGCCAATCAAAAGATACAGCCGATTATGTCGATATTTTCAACAAATTTTCGACACTCGCAAAGGAATCAAAACCTACAGGATACTTCCCGTAAACTCAGAATCTTGAAAATTGGCATGAAGCATTGTCATATAATGCAAATATAGGAAAAATTGCGAAAATCACATTTTTTTAGTTATATAATATAATAAACATATTTTAATAAAATGGAACTTACTACCTTATTTCTCACGAACGAATAAAGTTATCAAATTGAAATTTATACCAAATACCTAGGTCTATTGTCCCTTTAATCTGTGAAAATATCAAACTTCTAAGCCAAGCTAATCTTAAGATACAGCCGATATGTCGATATTTTCAACAAATTTTCGACACTCGCAAAGGAATCAAAACCTACAGGATACTTCCCGTAAACTCAGAATCTTGAAATTTGGCATGAAGGATTGTCATATAATGCAAATATAGGAAAAATTGCGAAAATCACATTTTTTCAGTTATATAATATAATAAACACATTTTAATAAAATTGAACTTACTACCTTATTTCTCACGAACGAATAAAGTTATCAAATTGAAATTTATACCAAATACCTAGGTCTATTGTCCCTTTGAGCTGTGAAAATATCAAACTTCTAAGCCAAGCCAATCAAAAGATACAGCCGATATGTCAATATTTTCAACAAATTTTCGACACTCGCAAAGGAATCAAAACCTACAGGATACTTCCCGTAAACTCAGAATCTTGGAATTTGGCATGAAGGATTGTCATATAATGCAAATATAGGAAAAATTGCGAAAATCACATTTTTTTAGTTATATAATATAATAAACATATTTTAATAAAATGAAACTTACTACCTTATTTCTCACGACCTAATAAAGGTATCAAATTGAAATTTATACCAAATACCTAGGTCTATTGTCCCTTTAAGCAGTGAAAAAATCAAACTTCTAAGTTAAAGCGATCAAAAGATACAGCAGTTTATACCGACACCTTAGATGAATTTCCGTCACACGCTAGGGAATCAAAACCTACAAGCAAAGACATTAAAATTATATTTACAATAGACAGGACATCACGAATAAAATCCTAAGCCACTACTTTTATCGACTTGGTTAAAAGTCGCTCAGTCTAGTCTGCGCGTCAGGACGTAATTTGTGTTCACCAAGAATAAACATTTTCTAAGGAAATATGCCATGTTGCGCTTTGTGTTACTGTACATCTCGTTATAGTAAAACGACTGGACCTAACTTCGGAATGTTTTTCTATGAATTATTTATATTTCGTCTGCAATTCAAATTTTAAAAAATCTTAGTTCTAGAAAATTTTCCATTATTGTAATAAGCGCCCTCTATTGTTGAGTAGTTTTATTATTTTCTTGTAGAGATGTAGTAATGTTGTTTATCGATTTAGTTATCGATAATACTTATTAAGATGAATACATTTTGTTGTATTTTAATGACATTTAAAATATAGCTAAATAAACTTAAAATATTACTATATTTCAAGTTTATTTATTATTAACTCTACTTAAACATAATCATATCATATTAATAAACAAAATTGAATGAACAATTACTATTCATTTATCTAGGTTTTTGTTATTTTTGGTTTCCGAATAAAATAATGTCGTAGGGAAAAAGTGGATACGATTTGTCCAGATAGACCGTAGAGAAGAAAATTGGCTTCCGTCTCATTCGTCGAAATTATGCTCAATGCATTTTAGAAGAGAAGTTATCTACTTTGGAAAGACTTGTCGATCAAATTTAAAAAAAGAAAGAATCGGTACCTTGTATTAGAAATGAAATAGTAAGTTAGGTACTAATTTCATTACTTTTTTACTTAACCGTAAAAATTGGAATAAAATTTACGGTGAAGTGGATAAGTACATAGATTACATAACTTATTTATAATGAAATATATTCATAAAATATGTAGGTACGTATATGTAGTACAATGATTGCGAGCTACTTTGCGATTTTGAGGATTCCGTACCTAAAAGGTAAAACGAACCCTATTCATGAGACTTCTCTGTTCGTCTGTCACCAGGCTGTATCTAATAAACCGTAATAGCGAGACAGCTGTAATTTCCAGAGATTGTGTTAGTATTTCTGTTGCCGCTATAACAACAAGTACTAAGAATAAAAATAATAAAATATTTAAGGGGGCTCCCATACAACAAACGTGAATTTTTGCCGTTTTTTGCTCCATATTAATAACGGAAACAGATAGACGCTTAAAATGTTCACAGAATATTTGGTTATATATTCAAATTACAAATAAATAATTAAAATAAAATAAATCCTGAAGGCGGGCTCCCATACAATAACCGTGATTTTTTTGCCGTTTTTAAAGATAATGGCGTACGAATCTTGTAAAGGTCTTGCTCCAGCAGACTACCATTTTTGTCGTGATTTGGACAATTATCTACGTGACAAGAAGTTTTCTTCCCAGGAGGCAGTTCTGCTTTCACACAGTTTGTGCAGTCTAGATCCTCAGAGTTCTATCACAAAGGCATAAACGACCTTCCTATATATTGATTTTATATGAATTATTAAAAAATTAAAAAATAAGCAATTATTTAATTATATTTTCAGTACTAATCGGCAATTTTAAACTTTAACGCCTATTATATTAAAAGAATTATATAAATAAGAAACTTGTAAACTTGAAATTACCCATAATTATTCTGCTTCCTAATTTTTTGTTTCAAGCTATCATAATGCGAAAAAACATCGTCGTAGTAACTTCTTTGAATATTATCGATAACTTCATATCGAAATGATACAAACCCTACCACAGTTTTTTGCATTGCCATTTAAAAATATTTGCAAACAAACGTGTAAAAAGAATAATTTTGCTAAAAACGAAATGCAAACGAAAATTGCAAAACAAAATGCGCTTTATGGCCTAAAAGGTCTATTACACTCAAAAATCGCAATAAACTGAGCGTTAAAATAATTCAGAAGCATAAAACATCTAAAATGCCAATAGACGGTGTCACGGTAAATGAATAGTAGCGAATAAAATTCTAAAACAGTTTTTGTTTGTACAAGACAAGTTTCACTTAATTTATTTACTTTTCAATATTTATTTATCCGATTTGAACTATACTAGGGTATTAAATCGGATCTGGCAACAAAGACCACACTGGCCACCTACCGGGCAATAGCTGAATATATTTTATATAAACTTATTTAATTTTTACTATTTGATGTCTCCAATTGTCGATCTAATTTTGCTATATTGTACTAGATGGCGGAACTGAACCATGGGATCACAGTTTTTCTATGCCATTTTGACACATGCCTTCTCTATATATCTTAAATGTCTTTGCCTACATGGTACTTCCCGTGAACTCAGAATCTTGAAATTCGGCACGAAGCAACGTTATATTATAGTACAGACAAATAAAGGAAAAATTGTGAAAATGATAAATTTGAAGTTACATAAAATATTAAAATATTATTTTTGCTTACATGACATAAAATATTTTTTTAATAATTATAAACTTACTACCTACCCTTTTTCACATGAACGCGTAGAGATATTAAAGTTGAAATTCATATCAAACACTTCTTAAATCTAATTGCCTCTAAACTGTGAAAAATTCTAAATCAATGCTAGTATTATAAATGCGAAAATAACTCTGTCTGTCTGTTACGCTTTCCCGCCTAAACCTCTCAACCGATTTTGATGAAGTTTGGCACAGACAATCTTTAGACCCTGAGAAAGAACATAAGCTACCTTTTATCCCGGAAAAATTTGATGTTCCCGAGGGGAATTTAAACAGCGCGATATAACCGAACACTACGCGGGCAAAGCCGCTGGCGGAAAGCTAGTACGTCATAAATTGTAAACCGCTACGTTTGTACGGCGGAACCCTCGGTGTGCGAGTCCGACTCGCATTTGGCCGGTTTTTTTATGTGAATACTAGCGGCCGCTAGCGACTTCGTTCATGTGGAGTTAGTTATGCTCTGCTCCTATGGGTCGTAGCGTAATGTTACAAAAGCCCGGCAGCCTAATTCCTTCCTGGATTAATGGGCTATCCAACGCAAAAATATTTTTTGAAATCGGGCCAGTAGTTCCTGAGATTATCGCGTTCAAACAAACTCTTCAGCTTTATATATTAGTACAGATTTTTTTTTAATTATTATAAACTAGTGCTCGACTGCAATCCCGCCTGATGGTAAGAAGTGATGCAATCGTCGATGGTAAAGCGCACTAGTTTATTACGCCTATTCAATTAAAAAACTAAGGAATAGGAAGGATGACGGCAGTTGAGCGAGGTGATGCAATGTTAAACCCAAGACCAACACGATCAAACGAAGCTGCGCTAGAGGGAGATTGATCTGGAGACTCTCCACGACCATCAAACTCCCGACACAACACAACTTGGCGCATCGTACCCGCCACACATCGCAACACAACTGCTCAGACTCGTCCTCCGTACTGATAGATAGATATAAATGTTAGTACTACACTTCAGACGGCACGGTTGGCTCAGGAGCTAACCAATTGACAGCTGCGCTACGTATCGCGGGTTCGATTCCCGCACGAAACAAATATTTGTATGACCTACAATTACTTGTTACGGTTCTGGCTGTTTGTGAATGTGAGTTTAAATGGTTGTAAACGCACCCACGATACAGAAGAAAACCTTAATGTAGGACCACGCTTAAAAAAAATCGTTTGTTTGCGATGTGAGCTTTTTTGTTCTGGATGGGAAACCATCAAATGACCTCTCCCGCTTACACGGGTAAAACCGCGAGGCGCAGTTGGTATCTTTTTTTTCGTTTTGGTTGTTATCTGCGATCAGTTTTAGATTTTTAGTAGATGTTTTTTTTATGATCTAGAGGGATTAAGTTAACGTCACACACCCTCAAAATTTGGGAGAGGATACTTAACAATCGCCTTTTTAAACACGTTGACATATCTGAAAACCAATATGGCTTCACACCGTTAAAGTCTACTACGGACGCTATCCAAGCCACCCGAATCATCATGGAGAAGCATCGGGCAAACCGCGAAGACCTACATCTCGTATTTATCGATCTTGAGAAGGCATTTGATCGAGTGCCTCGGAAACTAGTGTGGCAGGCCATGAGAGCACAAGGTATACCTGAATGCTATGTCGCCATAGTACAGGACATGTACTGCAGAAGCTGCACAAGTGTGAGAAGCTTGGCTGGGCTTAGCAAAAGCTTCGAAGTTAAGGTGGGCGTCCATCACGGCTCAGCCCTAAGCCCGCTTCTCTTTAACATGGTAATGGATTACTTAACAAAGGACATTCAGTCTCCCTTGCCATGGTGTATGTTGTACGCAGATGACATAGTCCTCATAGCCAAAGATGCCGAATTACTCCAGAGTACCCTAGAGAAGTGGCAACGTGCGCTGGAAAACAACGGCCTCCAAATCAGTAGAAATAAAACGGAATACTTGAAATGCGCGTTTAGTGGTAACACCAACAACCCCAACTCAATCCACATCGATGGGAAGCCACTGCTAAAGGTATCCCAATTCAAGTATCTAGGTTCGATTCTTACAGCCGACGGGAACATTGAGGCCGATGTTACCCATAGAATTAACGTGGGGTGGCAGAGGTGGCGGGCTCTGACGAAGGGTTTTATGTGAAGCAAGAATGCCTGTTAAAACCAAAGGCAAGATCTACAAAACCGCAATTAGACCAGCCATGACATACGGTGCCGAATGCTGGGCTATAAAGAAAGCTCATGAACAAAAGATGCACGTAAGCGAGATGAAGATGCTAAGATGGGCAGCGGGCGTAACTCGACTCGATAAAGTGCGAAACGAGCACATCAGAGGAAGTTACAAGGTTGCGCCTATAGCAGAAAAACTCGCCGAAAGCCGCCTACGATGGTTCGGTCATGTCATGAGACGCCCCGAAGATCATGTCGTGAAACGGGCCCTAGCACTGCCAGATAAGAGAAAAGGTAGAGGACGCCCACTAACCACCTGGTGGTCCACAGTGGCCAAGGACTTAGAGCGTGCTCAACTGAACATCTCGACAACCCAGGACAGATCATCCTGGCGCAAAAGAACGAGGAGAGCCGACCCCAAATAATGGAAAGTGGCTAGGACAAAGAAGTTTTTTTTATGATCTGGATGGGAAATCATCAAACGACCTCTCCCGCTCCGGGCGGAGCGGAAGGGCGAGTCAGACTTTTACTGACTAAAACCCACCCGTGTTTCTTCACTTGCCTGTGCACCAGGACCACGGTTTTTTTTTAACCAACCCGCAACATGTGCGTTTTACAATTCACAATATAACGCCGACCTATGTATTTGTAGCGGACAATCACTGACTTTAAGACATGGTCACCACACACACCTAGTTTAGGGGTCAGTGTATTAAAATTATTGAGACCTATTAAATCCTTATATTACGTGCTCTTGGTTTTTGTACGTTGAAATGGTTTCAATAAAAAAAATCTAATTGTGTACAAGTTCTTAAGCTAAACTCTCTTTACAAACAATAAGTTTATTTTGCATAAACCTACTTATACATAAACCTACTGATACATAAACCTACTTATACTGGGGACAGTCTACTGATGTGGGACTGGTGTTTAGGTTGCAGAAGCGATGCATCAGGTCAATGTGTGGCCTTAAGACGACAGATAGCTGTGTTACCCATTTTCAGTTATTAATAATTTTAACTATGCCTTGTTTATATACAATATGTAAAGAAAACCCTGTCCGATCCGTGAAGGTATTGTTAGGTATCGTTAACTGATTCTAATAATGCATATAAAGCCGGGCTAAACTTAAAAAAAAATCCCCCAAAAAAAATTAATTTTATTTCGAAAAAGCGAGGTAACTTAATGCATAATAATAATAATAATAACACACAACACGGCAACACCAACGTCAACGTCAACGTTTATTTTTTCTCATCGCATTTATATTTAAAATTATTTTATTAGAAGCTGTTTTATATTTATTTTAAGAAGTAAAAAGACGTAAAAATCAGAACCTATACCTATACAACGCAAATAAATTTTTGAATATGTTTTTAACAAAAATAGCCAAGAAAACCTGTGACATCTGTTATGTCAAACCGAAAAATATTGGAAAAAATAGAAAATAATATCGAAGATGTTGACAAGATCTGCCGCTCGCCGTGCACGCTCACCACCTCCGGACTCGTCGCCCAGCTCCGCCTCGCCGCCGCCGGTCTCCAGCCCCACTGTGAACGCTGTGATGACCCCGGCCGCGGCAGTTGCGTTGAGCTCGAGCGACGAGTATTTCTCTCCGCCGACGACGCCACCACCTGTTCGCCGACGGGGAGGACGCCGGCCGCCGGACTGCTTGGGACCTCGAGGCCCACCGGCCTCTGATAGGGCCCCCGCTACCGGTGGAAATGTGCAGCGCATGAAATGGACTCAATCAATCAACGAGAACGTCATGCGCGCATACTTTGGGGCTACAGAGGGGGGAAGTAACTTGACTGCGTACCGTGGTCGGATGCTCTCTCTGTTTCAGGTGCTTGAGCCAGCTGTCAACGTGTCGGCGCAACGACTGTCGGATCAGGTGCGGGTCATCCAGCGTAACCATATGCTGGATGATGTGGTGCTTGATCGCCTACGCGTCGAGTCACGGAATAGCCATGTTACGCCTGCTTCATCACTGGTCGCGGTACAACTTAACAGTGTTCCATCGCGACCCAACCTCGTCGATGAAGAGGATGATGATGAGGCTATATCCGTGACTCCTCAATGCAATGAAAAAGTAAGGAGCGCTTTGGAGGATGCTTTCCGTGAGTACCGCTCTACTCCGCCTGAACTTAGACCACGTTTACCTCGATTGCCCATGCATAAAAAAACAAGGCGCTGGTGTGTGCTCTAGACTCTCAGCTGTCTAATTATTTAAAGGACAGCAAAGATCTGGCTGATACACATTCAATCTTGTACTGTGGAGCTGTTGCGATATGTCGTGTGGCTCATGTCAAATTCCCAGACAGTGACAGAGCCACACGACCAAAACCAGCTGTACCAGCTTGGCAGTGCAGGATTGAACGTCGTATCGGAGAGACTAGAGCACTCATTGGCAAGCTTATTAGTTTCAGGGAGGGCAATACACGCCCTAGAGTGATGCGCTTTGTGAGGCGGGCATTCTCGGGGACTGATGTTAGTACCCGAGACTATTTGTTACGCGTCACAGAGCGCATCGACTTTCTTAAACAGAAAATATATGCATGGGCAAACCGTATTCGTCGGTACAGGCGAAGAGTGGAGCGGTATTCTCAGAATCGCAATTTCCAAAGCGATGAAAGGTGGGTCTATAGAGCTTGGGAGCGATCAGACCAAGGTGTCACTGACACGTGCCTACCGGATGATGATGCCACGCGTTCATTCTGGCGCAATATCTGGTCGGTGCCTGTCAGTCACACCGAAGGTGGTTGGACTCGGGATGTTGAGCGAGCCTGCGATCCAGTACCAGAAATGGGGGCTATTACCATCTGCCCCCAAGATGTAGCTCGTGCAGTCCGTCCGTTGCCTAATTGGAAGTCTCCAGGGCCGGATGGGCTGCATAACTTTTGGATTAAATGGTTTTCCGGGTCGCACGCTTGCTTGGCATCTCAGTTCCAGACTGCTTTAGAGTCTGGTTCGCTACCCCAGTTCCTAACAACAGGAATAACCCACCTGCTCCATAAATCAGGTAGCACCGCGGAACCCAAAAATTATAGGCCGATCACATGTTTACCGACGGTCTATAAAGTTCTTACATCCATTTTGAAAGCAAAAATTAATACGCATATTGACAGCAACTCCATCATGTCTGCCTCTCAAAATGGATGTAAGAGCGGGTCCCGCGGTACTAAGGAGCTACTCCTTATTGATATGGCCATTAGCCAACAGGTTCGTCGTTCCCGAAAGGATCTGTCGACATGTTGGATAGATTATAGGAAGGCCTATGACTCAGTCCCACATACATGGCTCATGCGGGTGCTGGAGTTGTATAAAGTGGATGCAACTTTGCGCACCTTCCTGATGTCGTGTATGAGGACATGGAGGACAGTCCTTCGCTATTCAGGATGTCGAAATATTCAGAGGAATAGCGAACCGATAAGGATCGAGCGAGGAATATTTCAGGGCGATAGTTTGAGTCCATTTTGGTTTTGCTTAGCATTGAATCCTCTAAGCACACTATTGGAGGATTCAGGTCTAGGCTATCGGTTGAGGAGAGGTGGTCAGGTTATATCGCACCTCCTCTACATGGATGACCTGAAACTTTTTGCTCCCAACAATTCACAACTGAGGGAGTTACTGAAAATTACTGAAACTTTCAGTAGCTCCATCAGGATGGAATTTGGTGTGGACAAATGTGCGGTCATGCATGTAAAGCGAGGAGAGATTATGGAATCCGTGGGAACCCAACTCACTGGTTCCATAAACCTTAAAGCCCTCTCCGCATCCGAAACCTATAAGTATTTGGGTATGTCGGAAGCGTTGGGTATCAATGTTACTGACATGAAGCAATCGTTGAAAGAACGCTTCTTTGGCCGCCTGAAAAAAGTACTTAATAGTCTTCTATCAGGCGGAAACAAGGTGCGCGCTTTCAACGGTTGGGTCATGCCGGTATTGATGTACTCTTTCGGCATACTCAAATGGACTCAAACCGAACTTGACGCCCTGGATCAGAGGGTCCGTACGCTGCTGACTGCAAATCGATTGCATCACCCACGGTCATCGGTTATGAGGCTGTATATCCCGCGAAAATGTGGAGGTCGTGGCTTTTTAAACGCCAAGACCCTCCACAATCGCGAGGTATGCAGTCTCAGAGAATATTTTCTAGAAACCGACGTGGGGATGCATCGAGATGTGGTTGCGGCTGACAAGGGCCTCACTCCGCTCTCCTTGGCTAAAGAGAACTGGCGTAAACCAGTAGTGCTTGACACAAATGATCGCTTGGAGGTATGGAAGAGCAAAGAGCTTCACGGACGCTTCTTCCGAGCCCTACACGGGCCGGATGTAGATTTTCAAGCGTCCGTCGCCTGGCTACGTTTCGGTGACCTCTTTGGGGAAACCGAAGGTTTTGTCTTTGCAATTATGGACGAAGTTATGATGACGAACAATTACCGGAGATTCATTGTGAAAGACGGCACAGTTGACATCTGTCGGGCATGTCACCGGCCGGGAGAATCAATTAGACACATTATTTCCGGGTGTTCTCGTCTAGCTAACGGAGAGTACTTGCATAGACACAACCTTGTAGCCAGGATAATTCACCAGCAACTTGCTCTTAAATACAAACTTGTGGAATCGGAGGTGCCGTACTACAGGTATATGCCCGACCCAGTTCTCGAAAATGGCCATATCACATTGTACTGGGATCGATCCATCATCACTGACAGGACTATTGTTGCCAATAAGCCTGATATAGTGCTGGTGGATCGATCAGAGCGGCGTGCAATGATTGTTGACATAACCATCCCGCATGATGAGAACCTCGTGAAAGCTGAGAAAGATAAACAAATCAAGTATCTTGATTTGGCTCACGAGGTTGTCGACATGTGGGAAGTGGATTCAGCAATCATTGTACCGATAGTCGTGACAGCCAATGGCTTAATAGCCAAGAGCCTCGACCAACACCTCAGGAGGCTCTCGTTAGGCAGCTGGATCAAGGGCTTGATTCAGAAAGCGGTACTGCTGGACACGGCTCGCATAGTCAGGAAGTTCCTCTCTCTGGAGCCCTGACCGCCGGTAGCTTGGACCCTGTTCCCGATACCGGTGGGCTACTATTTTTTATATTTTTAAATGTTTTTTTATTTATTTATATATAAATATTTAAAAATGTAAAAAAATATGTACATATAGAAAAATAAAGAGAATAATAATAATAATAATTGTTTATTATTTCAACAACAAGTAACATTACAGTCTTGTGATTGGAGGCTCCTTTTAAGCAGAAAAGCCTGTGTTAGGAGACTCCGCTCTTCCTTAACTTAATAATTTTCAATAAGGTACTTGTTTTATACAAAATTAAACTAAATAATAATAAAAAAATAATAAAAGAGAGGCTTAAGGCTAAAAATGCAGCACGCGCGCAGGCATGCGAGTGAGTAAGTGAGAGTGAGTGATAAGGAGTGAAAATTTGTGTGTGTGTGTGTGTGTGTGTGTGTGTGTGCGAGTGGGGGTGTGTGCGTGAATGTGAACGCAAATGAATTAGAATGTGCACATAATGGTGCAGAGATGTAGGGTTATGTTTCTCTTAACAACGCCTCCGTTTCATCATATGTTAGTGTTTTTATCCAACTAGTTAGAATTTTTTTTAATTCGTATTGTTTCTTATTATAAACATAAATTTCCTTGTTAATTCTATTGTATAGCTGAGCTGAGCGTCTTTTGTACTGAATACTAGCGAACTTGGTTTTGGTTTGAGGAACTTCCACTATGAGATCTTTTCTTCTTTTTAATGTTAGTCTAAGGTCAAAAGGAATAGCTTTGTGTTTCTTAAGCACTATTTTAATTATGTATAGCTTTCTAACCGAGAGTAAATCGCTCATTTGGTAAAGATTTTGCGTAGGATATCTGATGTTTTTAAAATAAATAAGTTTTATCAAAGCTCGTTGACTCCGCTCAAGGTCAATGAATTTTGTCTTAGCTGCACCCCCCCAAATGGGGATGCAGTACACTAGGACCGACTGTACTAAAGCTATATATATTTCGTTGAGTAGATTTCTGGAGGTATTTGAATTTTTGGGTACTTTTTTTGATACGATGTATCTCAGCGTCTTGAAAATCCAGCTCAGTTTCCTAATCCTATTAGTGACCTGTTCTAGATGGGGGTACCACGTTAGCCTCTGGTCAACAATAACACCAAGATACTTTGTTTGTGATACCCTGAGCAGTGCCGGACATTCACAATTATTTGAGTCAACACATGTATGAACTCTAATATTAAAATCAGTATTTGGTTGTGTTTTGAGTGATTTACTGAAACAGATGTAGTTCGTTTTAGCTATATTCAGAGTGAGCAGGTTATTTTTGAGCCATTCCAATATTAGGGACATACCGGCTTCAGCACTTCGGGCAACTTCCTGCCAAGAATTCTCGCAAAATACTACAGCAGTGTCGTCAGCATAAGAAAACACTCTAGTGTTATTGATTTTAAGATTGCAGAGGTCGTTAATGTAAAGCAGGAACAATGTGGGGCCCAATACACTACCCTGAGGCACCCCAAATGTGACATCTGCAGTATGACTAACGTGATCCCCTACCCTAACCCGTTGCTTTCTGTTAGTGAGATAATCTTTAAACATTTTGAGCGGAATTCCTCTCACACCAGAAGCTTCCAATTTGTTTACGAGGATGGGAACAGAGACGGTATCAAATGCCTTCTTTAAGTCCAGAAAGATTGTTAAACATTTGCTACCCTTATCCAAATCATCAGCTACAAGCGAAGTGAGGTCTGTAACTGCGTCCTCGGTTGAAACTCCTTGCCTAAATCCAAATTGTGAGCTACTTAAGGTATTAAATTTATGCAAGAATTTCAAGAGTCTCTTATTTATCAGTTTTTCAATAACTTTCGATATCGCTGGTAAAATGGAAATGGGCCTGTAATTATTGATATCGTCTCTGTCCCCGCCCTTATGAATAGGAATGATGATTGATTGCTTAAGTGGCTCAGGGAAGATACCCAATGAAAAACAAAGATTAGTCAAATGGGTTATGATAGGAACAATTTCCTGGCTTATGTGTTTCAAAAACCTAATGGATACATTGTCCCAGCCAGGCGCGCTGTCAGATCTAAGGCTCATCAAGATTGAACTCACCTCTTCGGGATCGGTGTCTAAAGGAACAAACGATGTAACTTGTGCTGATACCGTTTCCGAACGAGAAGCGTTCAAATTATATGCCGAGGGTTGAATGTTTTGGGCTAGCTCTTTACCAATATTTGCAAAATAACTGTTAATGAAATTTGCAGACTCTGTTGGATTTGGTCCCATGTGAAGTACACACATCAAAAGTGTCTAGGGATCAACATATATTTTTGCAATAACTTTTCTCCTGATTGATATTAATTAAAATTTTCTTTAAGGATTCATCAAATAAAGTGTTTTCGTTTGTCACAGTAACGATAAACCAAGTCACCTTTGCATTAATAAAGAAATTTGCCATTTTCCTAATAAAGGGATATTTGACATTTGAACCACTAACACAAAAGTTCGAAAAAAAGACTGAAATAACAGTTTTCTCTAAAATTTTATTGGGTAACTTAAACAATTAATAATCCGTGTTTCTACCGCGAACACTAACAACACAAGAACATCGGTTTGGCATACTCAAAATGAGTTCATCCAAATCACGCTGTGGAATGGCCGCCCATGTTCGTTGCAACAACAAAAAAAGGTCTTCTTGCGACTGGATACCCTCCATATTCGGCAGAGCTCTTCTCTGTAGCATATCCCATGCATGCTCAATCGGGTTCAAGTCTGGCGACTGAGCAGGCCAGGGCAGGACATTGATGTTAGCTGCGGCGAGAGTCTGTCTTACAACTCTTGCAGTGTGCGGTCGTGCATTATCATGCATTAACTGAAATAAGGGACCGATTTGCACTTGTAGAGGAACGATGACGTCTGATACAATCGTTTCAGCATAAATTTGAGCGTTGAGGTTGCCTCTGATCCAAATCAACTCAGTTCTTCCGCCGATCCAAATACCCGCCCATACCATGATGGTTCCACCACTATAAGGATGGACTTCCTGGCAGGATTTTAATCGCTGTTGGCGTCCAGGGGTTCTCCAGTGTCGTATACGTCTTGTATCCGGTCTCATACCAAAACGAGACTCATCAGAAAAGCACACGAAACGCCATTGTTCTTCTGCCCAATTTCTGTGTTCAAGAGCCCATTGATATCGAATCCTACGATTGTGCATTGCTATAGGTGATACCCGTAGCGGTCTTCGGGAATGAAGGTTCACTTCATGCAAGCGGTTTCTGACTGTTTGGTCGCTAATTAAGTTCCCTGAAGAGTGATGAAGCCTCACGGCTAACATCATGGCGGTTATTGTTGGAGCTCTTCGAGTTAAGATTTGAATGTATCGGTCTTGTCTCCGTGTGGTGCAGCGATACCGTCCTCCATGGCGCTCAGCCACGGTACCAGTGCTTCGGTAACGTGTCCAAAGTCGACTGATAACACTCTGACTTGTATTCAGAGCTAAAGCCACAGTACGTTGCCGGGAACCAGCTTCTATCATTCCCACGGCTCTGAGCATTTCTTCCCTGCTTAAATGACGTCGCCGCTCCATAATAACGTTGGTTTTAATCAGTAGTAGGGAAACAGTAGCACTAATAATGTCTTCAATGCGTTGTATGTTTTTATAGGGAAAATATTGACAGCTGATTTTCATCTTTTACTCGAATTTGATTCACAGTTCCTGATTCAAATTATGAAATGCACCAAAAAGGATCCATATAAATTTATAAAATCATAAATTTATTACAAAGCCACATCTCAATCTCAAGAAATCCGCATAAAAATGCTTGATCCCTAGACACTTTTGATGTGTGTAGTTCTGTATTTTGACTCTTAAGGTTATTTGTGTAAGTTAAGGTTTTAATATTTTTCCATAATAGTTTATTGTTTGTGATGGAATTACCAAGAAGCTCCCTCTCATATTTTCTTTTTAATTTTTTAATTAAGTTATTACAATGGTTGCGGTATCGACGGTAAGTTATTTTTAAGATATCATTAAATGGGTCATTTCTGGACTTGTTTTGTAGTTTATTGCGGTTCCTGATGCATCTTAATAATCCGGCAGTTATCCATGGCTTTACAATACGCTTGCTATTGGGAATCGTTTTAATAACAGTGCTGTGTTTAATAGATTCATTCAATTTGAATATTAGTAGGTCAGTTAATTTGTCCGGGTCGTTACAAAACAACAGCTCTGAGATTTTATTTTCTCTAAGATACATGAGGGCTTGTTCGTAGTCAATTGATGAAGTGGTTTTACTAGCAGTTTGTGTAGTTTTCAGCTTAGCTATAGATAAAAAAAGTGGTGAAGTGGTCGGTGATAGTAGTATGTAGTATAGCTATAGAAGCTGATACCTTCTTTTTATCTATTTTGAGCATAAGGTGGTCTAAACAGTTTGATTCGCGAGTAGGAAGAGTATGTCCAGGTAGTATACCATATAGTGATAACATGTTTAGGTAATTTACCCTATTTCTATATTCATGAGGCGGCTCATCGTCTTTAGTTTTGAGATTGATATTAATATCTCCTACTATGATGATACTTAGACTAGAGTTTAAAGTACTGAGGTGAGTACTGAGAGAATCTACAAAACAGTCTGAATTTGTGTTAGATGGCGAACGGTACATGCATAAAAGAATATAATTAAGTATTTCCAACTGTAGACATGATGCCTGAGCAAGGTTTATTTCTTTAACTTTGGGTTTTAATGATGCCTTTACGTAAACAACTACACCGTCATTTTGATTTAATTGTCGCGTAGTAGAAAAAGAAAGATAGTCATTGAGCTGCGGGATAGGTTTGTTTGGGTGTAACCAACATTCTGTTAAAATTATAATGTCAGTTAGAAATTTAAACGTTGATAATAAAAGGGAAAAATCATCAAAGTCGCAGAAAATGCTCCTTATATTTTGAGAAATAATAGTCAGATCGTTTTTACCGATATTTATACAATTGGGCAAATCCATGCAGGCACATTGGAACGTGCGTGCAACTTCGATATTGTCGATATCATCAAGAGTTTGTAGGGTGTCATCCATTTGTATTGTTTTTAAGTTGAATAGAAGTCTTCACAATATAAGCATTATAGGCACAACATTCGAGCGCGTTTTTAAGCCAATGATTATTTGTAGTATGGTCATGGGAGTTCAGACAAGAATAATGGGTTATTATTACTTTTGTTGGATATTTGTTTATGTGTGTGAAGATATGAGGTGTGTGGTAAATGTTGGAGTTAATTATGATTATACATGCAAAAATAAAAAATGATGAAAAGAGCAACTTCAAAAAAATATCAAAACTAAATAGCTGGGAATATATAAAACAACATAATAATTTAAGGAACAAAGTTATTATCACCTGACGGTATAGATGACCGTGCACTAAAAGTCATTGTCCTCCCTTGAGCTTATGTACCTGCTCCTCCTTTGTAATTGGTATGGTAGGTGAGCCTTCGTCTTTCTTTACGTAGACTTTTCCGTAAGCTGTCCAGCAAAATTTGTAAGCTCCTGATTTTGTAAGATCCCGGGCCAGGAAGTGAAGGCAAATCAAATCAAATCAAATCAAATCATTTATTTCAAATAAACCAGTTACAGGCACTTTTGAATTGTCAGAAGGTCGGTCAGTCAATAAGATGAAGCTAGTCGCCCATTCCAAAGAGTAGGTACCTATGGAGAAGAACGGGCAAGAAACTCCATGGACACTCTTTTAAATTTTTAAGCTATTGTTACAAATATTTGATTACATCATTCATGTTGAAATCAACCGCGTGAGAACGATGCAGAAATTGTACGCTGAGAGCGTCCATTATGGAAAACATACAAAAATCAATTCAGAAATTAAAATACGCCGTGGCAGCTAAGAGATGACCAGTCCCCTCCGACGGCGTCCGTTCACGAACATGACGTATGGATCAGCATCATTCAGCTCAACCATATCGAAGGGAACCCAATGACCCAAAACACACGCCACCATCAGCGAGACATTTGAGTGAGCATGACATACTCTCAACAGCCAGAGCACAATTAAGTCAATAAAAAGACTAACCCAACAAATAAATGCCTTACAGCACATTCGTACATTGTGCTCACACGTTTGCCATGCAATTATACAATACTAAGAAATTGAATCTACACAATGCTAAGATAGTTTTGTCCAAGGTTCAGCAGCTCCAACAGTGTTCCCGAATCTGTGGAAAGTTTAACTCCTGTGCAGCTGCAGCTGTACAAGTGCCGAACACCTCAGTCAGCGATACAATTCCGTAACGTACAATATGCTTGGCTACATAGTGTGTAATACAGGCTTTGAATAAATAACATAAACAATTACATATTAAAACTACAAGAGGAAAAATCAAAGAACAATCATTGTATAGAAATCGGACGCAGCTCAAGCCCAAGCCTTTTTGTCCTCAATATAATCCTTCACACTATAAAATGCTTTCTGACACAACTTAAGTTTAATGAAGGATTTGAATTTATTCAGGCTCAGATCTTGAACCACCTCTGGAAGTCAATTGTAAAAATGTATACATTGGCATCTGAAAGAGCCACCTATTTTCTTGAGCCTTGTTGTAGGTACAATAAATTTGTGCCTGTTCCTAGTATTTATATCATGGACATCACTGTATTTTTTAAACAATTTTATATTTTTATGAGCATACAAAAGATTTTCATAAATATATTGAGACGGCACGGTCAGTACATTAATCTCTTTAAATTTTTCTCTGAGAGAGTGTCTCGGACTTAATTTATAAATTGCACGAACAGCTCGTTTCTGCAAAACAAATATTGTTTGAATATCGGCGGCATTTCCCCACAACAGAATGCCGTACGACATTACGCTGTGGAAATAGCCAAAGTACACTAAACGGGCCGTCTCAACATCAGTCAAATTACGAATTGTTCTAACTGCGTATGCAGCAGAACTTAGCTTTTTTGACAATGTTTCTATATGTGAACCCCATTGAAGCTTAGCATCCAGAGTTATACCCAAGAACACTGTGCTGTCGTCAGATTTCAATTCTTCGCCCTTTATCAACACTTTAGTTTCCACCTGCCTCACGTGAGGTAGAGTAAACTTAATGCATTTGGTTTTTTTCTCGTTTAAGAGTAAATTATTAACATTAAACCAATGGACTACTTTGGAGATCGCGCTATTTACATCATCAGTAACCTGCTGCTGACGTTTCAGTTTAAATAAAAGTGAAGTGTCATCTGCAAACAACACTATATCGTGGTTATCCTTTATTAGGTACGGCAGGTCATTGATGTAAATAAGAAACAAAAAAGGACCAAGAATTGACCCCTGTGGGACTCCCATTGTTACTAAAGATCCAGAAGATCTTTTTCCATTAACGTCAACGCTTTGAATCCTACCACTCAAGTAAGATGTAATAAGATCCAGTGCAGAGTTCCGGATCCCGTAGTGGCGGAGTATCCTGATTAACGTATCGTGAAGAACGCAATCGAATGCCTTGGACAAATCACAAAAGATGCCCAAGGCATCGCATGTATCCTCCCATGCATTATATATATGACCTAGAAGTTCAACACCGGCATCAGTAGTTGAACGACCCCTTGTAAAACCGAACTGTTTGCTATGTAATAATTTATGTTTATTAAAAAAATTTAGCATTTGGTTTAAAATTTATTTCTCAAAAATTTTACTAAAGGTAGGTAGTACAGAAATAGGTCTATAATTTGTGGGGTCTGATGTACTACCAGATTTAAACAAAGGTATTATTTTACTATTTTTCATGAGATCAGGAAACTCTCCACAGTCAATACAAGCATTAAAGATAACAGCTAGAGTGGGTGCCACAATATCAATAATAGACTTAGCAACTTCCACCGAATGACCCCATAGGTCAGCAGTCTTTTTTACATTCAGAGTGTGAAAGATTTTAATTATATCTCTACTGATAACATGTTCAAAATGAAACTCCGAATCACAAACATTAACATTTTCTTTAAGCAAAGACTCCGCAACAGAAGGTGATGAGTTTAGGGATTTAGTAGTTGAAACAGGAATATCCGAAAAGAAATTTTCAAATGCCTCAGAGACTTGCGAGTCTGATTTAATTATGTTGTCATTAATAGACAGGCTATAGTCAGTATTTCTATCACTGGACCTTCCCGTTTCACTATTAATAATTTTCCAAGTCGTTTTAATTACATTGCCACTGTTCTTTATCTTTGAACTCAAGTAACGTGACTTGGCCATATAACAAACTTGTTTGAATAATTTTGAATATTTTCTAACATATAAATTGAATTCAACAGTGTTAATATAAATCCTCTCATTGTACAATTCATAAAGCCGAGTTCTACTTTTATGAATACCGATGGTAGCCCAATCAGAGAAAGATGCTTTACTATTAACAGAGATAGTCGCGATAGGCGGGTGCCTACTTTTATGAATACCGATGGTAGCCCAATCAGAGAAAGATGCTTTACTATTAACAGAGATAGTCGCGATAGGCGGGTGCCTTTGGCAGTCAGGTGTTCTGACAAAAATATGGGTGTCTCTTCTTGAGATTTAAATCCTAGGTGCTTACAACTCAGTCTAGACCGATGTTTAATACAGTAAGCTCTGCCCATTCTCATAATATCTGACTTTATGAACGTGGACCCGGTTTCAACAATAATTGGTTGATTCTGACTTTCACTATTTTTTCCACGTAATCGATAAATGTCCTTAACGTCCGATTTATCAATTTTGCATTCTATGCTACGAGAAAGACAGACAATCATGTCCACGAGGTCCTCCTTAGTTTCATTGCTTCTTTTTGGAACATTTTTAATAACAAAATTGGTTTTTCTACTTCCTATCTGAATGTCTTCAATTTTACCCTCCAATAGCGTTATATACTTCTTGTCTTCCTTATTCTGCATCTCAAGTTGAGCAATTTTTTTGCTAAGTTCGTCATTTTGTGCCGTGAGATAGGTAATCGAGTTTTCGATATTGAGGTTAGATTGCTGAACTTCTTTTAAGGCAGAAGTCATCTGTTTAATCTCATTACCTTGTTTAGTCGAAAAAATAGACATCATTTCCTTGATTTCGTTTTTGATAGCGTCCAGTTGCTCAGAAATGGAAATATCCTCTCTGCTTCTTTTAGTACGTTGGAATACATACTTAGGCGGCGTCTTATGATGATAGTCTTTGCCCGCCAAACTAAGCTCAGACTCTGACGCAGATTTGTTCATCGGCGAACTCATAATTACTAGGATAGCAGAATCGACAAGGAGTTATATATGGCCACTATAATGCGGCTGCGTGTGCGCAAAAGAGAGGAATGTCTTCCACACCGGTTAGCGAATAAAACGTGAAAAATGACATGTAATTGGATAATAGTGTCATCGGCTACTCAGGGGGCGTGGTCATCATTACGGAAGTTCTCCAATCAATGATCATTAACGCTAGCACGTTTATTATATTATAAGTAGGTACTCTTACGCGTCCCTGGAGGCGGAGCCTGCGCTGCTTGGTCGGGCTAAGTACCAGGCGCCCAGAGATATTGCAGGTTCCCAGCGTTAGTATATTCTGCGATATATTTCTTCTTAAATTATGCACTCCTATTATTTCGAATGAATATAATTGAATGATAAAATGATTTAAAACAAGTAAGCACAGAACCTGGGGCACGTTAGCACCTTACGGCGGTCCGAGGGAAGAGGAATGGAGGAAAAATGCATGTGCGGTAGGCATCCCGATAGCCCCGCCCCCCTTCACCCGCACATACATGCGCGGGTGAAAGGGGGCGGGGCATGCGGTACGTGGTCGCATCGCTATTCGCTCCGCCACAAATGGTGTTGTCAGTTTTTTAAAAATTACTAAATTTCGGGGAAATTGGAATTAATACCCGGGAAAAAAGATTATTTCAAAATTCATTATTATTGTTACTGTGATGATTATGTAAAATTTTATATTATATTTGGTCAAGTGTTTACCTAACCTTTATTATCCTTATGGGTCGGACAGGGTTTTCTTTACATATTGTATATTAGAAACGGCATTATTTGTGAAATGTAATCCACATTTGTTTAAAAAAATATCAGAGGTCAAAAGAAATCCAATACGGACTCAATACGTTGATCAACTGTGTCAAGTGAAATGTAACACCGCACTAATACGAAAAAGTTTATTTGGTGTTGCCCCACGAATATATACGAACGAATAGGGTTCCAAATGTTATAAAAAATTTGACAATAGTAACATTTAAAAAAGCGCTAAATGTCATTTTAATAAAATTATGAAGACTTATTATACAATTGACGATTTTCTTAATGATGATTCACTTGTTTGATTGACGTACTGTTTACACTTTTTGACATAGTTATTGTAACCCTGTTTTTGATTTTTTTTTTTTTTTAATATATTTCTGTCTTAAATTTTGAATTATGAACATTTGCATGCCCATGTGACGGCAAAATATGGAGAACTATTTGTAAAAAATCACCTATGTGCTATACCCATGTTTGCAAAGAAATAAATACTTTATACATACACGATAAGTCCATTACAAAACACACTACTTATTCTAAAGCACAAAAATCTTACTAGCTCCGACTTTAAACACACACGTATGACGACTAATACATATTCATAATAACCACTACTAATACATAGCGACGAATGCGGGCTTTTTTATATATAAAAAAAATATGTTTTCAAGTACAAATAAACCGCCCATTCTAATAATTTCAATTACCACATGCAAATCGAATTTAACATACGAGTTCCAAACTCAATGAACATTAAAGAACGAAAATCCCGCCCCACCTTCATTGATCTATGATCAAACATATTGAGGTGAAAAAATATTCTTTGAAAGTCGATTTACACCTTGATGAAGCCACAGTCTAAAAAACTTCCCGAGTTTCGGTAACTCGACGGAAAACGAGTTCCTACAGTCGTTCTGTATAAATTCAGTTTGTGTTTCTGTGGGATCCATTTATTTATGGTTTGAATACGACGCGCGCATTTTTGTACGGAAAGTTCTGAACTCCGGGTAGTGAGGCAGGTCAGGATTTGTAGTGTAGTCTATTCGAGATTTCTTAGAGCTTTAGTGATGGGATTGAAAATTCTGATATCTTGCTGTTGTCTTCCTGTATAGAATCTTGTCTGACATTCAGGCGTTTGGAAGTACACTAGACATGTTTAGTTAGTTTTCATTTAGGGTGACCCTAATATGTTGATAAGCTAATACAAATTATACAATATGTAAAGAAAACCCTGTCCGAACCATAAGGATAATAAAGGTTAGGTAAACTCTTGACCAAATATAATATAAAATTTTATATAATCATCATAGTAACAATACTAATGAATTTTGAAATAATCCTTTTTTCCCGGGAATTAATTCCGATTTCCCCGAAATTTGTTAATTTTTAAAAAAGTGACAACACCGGTATTATTATAAGCGAATAGCGACGCGACCACGTTACAAGTGCCGCGTGCCCTGCCCCCCGCCGCCCGCGGAAGGGGTTGCTTAGCGCACATGTATTAAGTTAACTCTTTTTACGAAATAATATTTATTTTTTTAGGGGGATTTTTTTTTAAGTTTAGCCTGTCTTTGTGGGCATTAGTAGAATCAGTTATCGATACCTACCTAACAATACCTTCACGGATCGGACAGGGTTTTCTTTACATATTGTATTTTCGGGGATAGAGAGATAATATAATAGGTATCGCATTTAAGTTCTAAAACAAGTCCAAGATCCAGATTTAAATTTAAAAATGAAAACTAATAGTTGCAGGTTTTTTTCATGAGCCACAACATCTGGACTTTCACGATTTATTTCACGATTATAATATTCCTATCCTACTAATATTAATAGTTTGCATGGATGTATCTACCAACCCGCACCGAGCCTGCGTGGTACATTACAGCCCACGCCCTTTCATCGAAAGGACGCCTGTGTCCTAACAGTGGGAACGCTATAGGCTGATTATGATAATGCATGGATATTTGTTACTCTTTTACGCAAAAACTACTGAATTTAACCTGAAAATTAGGCACGAACATTGTTTATAGCCAGGATTACCACACAGGAAACTCTTTATCCCGATATTCCTACTGGATAGAAACTTATGCGGGTGAAACCGGCGAGCGCAACTAGTGAATTAAAATTTTGAAATTAAAATCAAATCCTCACATGACAGATCGGTTTCGTAGGTTTAAAAATAAAACTCTGTCAACATACACATATCAACCAGAAAATTCTTCATAGATTTCTTATAATAAATAAGAAATATAAAATATTCCTACATTCTGTTGATTTGTAATGTACTGCACTGATGTGCTAGAGTGATTAGTGTATGGCTTACTTTATATGCAATATGTTTCCCAATAGCTGGAAACAATTAAGCGTAGCAGCATTTAAAAGGAAAGTAAAATCTGTTTTAGCATGAAAAGCAGTATGATGGTAGAGGCTTGATGTAAACGTAATTGTAGAAATTTGTAAATGACCCTCAAATGTATGAAAATGCAGTGTTTAAGAACACTGTTAATAAATAGTAGCTGTAAGTTTCCCCAGTAATAAAATAAAATGATATTTTAAATATACTTCATCTATCCAATGACAACAAAACATCAGTTAAAAAAATATCATATCTAATTAAAACAAATATCATCATCCTGTATGCGAGAGCAGTCCAAGTCTTGCGTTCCAAGGGCATACGAAATGGAGCGGCGACATCTTTAATTTTTTTTTTAATAGTTATAGACTAGTGCTTGACTGCAATCCCGCCTGATGGTAAGCAGTGATGCAATCGTTGATGGTAAAGCGCACTAGTTTATTAAGCCTATTCATTTAAAAAAGTAAAAAAACTAAAACCCAACTACGACAAAAAACGACGCTGAAAAAGTATAAAACAAGATTTTCGGAATACTGGACGGAACAAAGTTGCTAATGTAGTTGCAAGTAAATGCACAAAGTAGACTCTACCAAGATGCCTTCGTTGTAAATTGTCAATAATGTCATAAAATACTATTCTGAAGTATGCCATATTCACCAAGTAGAGATAAATTTTCATGTTTGGAAAGACGTAGTCACACGTTACATATACCTACCTACCGTAGCACCTTGAGAACGTGTGACTACGCCTTTCCAAACATGAAAATTTATCTCTACTTGGTGAATATGGCATACTTCAGAATAGTATTCTATGACATTATTGTCAATTTACAACGAAGGCATCTTGGTAGAGTCTACTTTGTCCATTTACTTGCAACTACATTAGCAACTTTGTTCCGTCCAGTATTCCGAAAATCTTGTTTTATACTTTTTCAGCGTCGTTTTTTGTCGTAGTTGGGTTTTAGTTTTTTTACTTTTTATTATTTGTACTATTTTGGTGTTAAAGTGTATTTGTGGCGCATAATATTAACATAGTCTAAAAATCATACGGTCGTCCGACGAAGACGTCTAGACAGAGCAATCGTGTGTTTGTTTTATAATTTGATATGAGGGTCAATTTTGAGTATAATTGGGGTACTTGTCACGAAAAAGTCATCCTTTTTGACATACAAAATGGCGGACGTAATTTTTTTATAATTTGACATGAGTGTCAATTTTGAGTATAATTGTGGTGCTTGTTACGAAAAAGCCCCTTTTTGAAATCCAAGATGGCGGGCGCCAATTTAAATGTATATTAATATGATATGGGTCATATGGGTGAGTGATATGGGTTGTATTCCGAGGTGGATTGGGGTGCTGGTTACGCATATGCCATCTGAATAACTTAAATTTGTCTCGAGTTGTTCCCGTAGTAAAAATAGCAAATTAATTAAATATAATACAGCTATCGATGTTAATCTGCAATAATTTCATAAATATTGTTTATTTGTGACAACCTTGGCCGATGCGTTACTGTCTAGACGATGTCGGCATTTTACACGAGATCAAAGGCGTCGACCTACTGTATGTATTTTATACTGTGATATTAACAAAAGTTAAAATGACGAACTAAAAACTAGGTAGTTAACATACGACATCTCTTTTGACTTATGTATCGGCGCATAGTAATATGTAGAGATATCCTATTTTACTATTTCGTAGCACGTGGATCGTAGCGCGTATAGCAATGGTTTCCCCGTATGAAGCTCCCAGTATTTCGTAGTAGCGACGCACATTTGCGTCGATGGCAGCGAATGGGTCATGAATTAGTTAATGAGGTCGTTAGTAAGTATAAATAAATTGGGTGTTTCATATATTGAGAGGATAAAGAGTTTCATAATTGGATGTTTCATATATTTCTTAATCTATGTAATTCTGGTAAAGATCGACTGTCATGTGGATTTTTAAGTAATTTATTATGATCCAAGGCAATTTTAAACAATCACTCTATGGGTTTGACTCTACTGAGAGCGACATAGGCCTGTCCTTTAGCAAACAATGACTTTCCTAGATCGATAACTGCTTTATCTAGAGTACAACCTTATAATTTATGTACAGTACAACCCCAAGAAAGAATCAGCGGGGGCATTTTACGCTGAATTTTTCCAGACCCCCTCAAGCCGTCAAATTCAGTGAGGCAAGGCTCGATTCTGATAAGTTCGTTAATATCTGTTTTTATGGATGCGTCGTCAAATTGTAAGAGAACAGCGCTAGGCTGTTCTCCCTGTTCCAACTGATCGCGCAGAAGAGCAGGCCATTCGAAGGTCTTCACCACTCCCATCGCTCCGTTTACCAAATCCTGGTTTACATTCAAATTTCTACGAAGCATTACTCGGGATTATGTACAAGCATAAAGTACTCGTGAAGCTCTTTCAAGTGATACCAAATACGGTATATTTATTTTAATGTTATATTATCATAGAACTTTTTGTCCGCTAGAGGGCGCAATACTAAATTTGGTGACAAGCTTTATAGCTCACTAGCAGGCGCCAGCGACTTCGTTCGCGTGGAATTAATTATGCTCCGCTCCTATTTGGTCGCACCGTGATGTTATATAGCCTAAAGCCTTCCTGGATTAATGGGCTATCCAACGCAAATAGAATTTTTCAAATTGGACCAAGTAGTTCCTGAGATTAGCGCGCACAAACAAACAAACAAACAAACAATATCTTCAGCTTTATATATTAGTATAGATAACCAACAGAATATCAAGGCCCTTCTAATGGTACTGCAGTGGCCTTATTCTGATAAGTAGTAAAGAAGCTATGAACGAAAAGATGTGAATTATATGCAATCAGCCCATGAATACAGCTAAAGTCACAAGCAAATGATAGTAGTATATATATATTCAAAATGTACAAGTAAAGCGCTTTCAAATGATACCAAACACGGCATATTTATCTTAACTTTATTTTTTTACTCTGTATGTTTTGTCCGCTAGAGGGCGCCACATTAGATTTTGTGAAACTCCATATAGCCTATAACCAGCGGACAATTAAGACGCTTCTAATGATATGTCATTTGTCGAATTCTGATAAGTAGTTTAGAAGTTACGAGGGAACAGATGAACATACATACATACATACATACATACATACGTATGTATGTATGTATGTATGTATGTATGTATGTATGCTCTATGTATATACATACATAGCCTGTCAAAATCATAACCCTCCTTTTGCTTTGCCGTAGTCGGGTAAAAAACTAAGGAATAGGAAGGATGACGGCACTTGAGCGAGGTGATGCAATTTAAACCCAAGACCAACACGACCAAACGAAGCTGCGCTAGAGGGAGATTGATCTGGAGACTCTCCACGACCAAACTCCCGACACAACAACATTTGGCGCATCGTACCCGCCACACATCGCAACACAACTGCTCAGACCCGTCCTCCGTATGGCTTCACCAAACATCGTACCAGAACACGACGAATCGCTTGGCGGCAAGACTTTGTCTGGTTGTCATATTAGACAGTAAAAGAAGAGGGAAGAGGGACGAAAACAAAGAATTTATTAATTAAAAGCAAATAAAAAGTGAAGATAAATATAAAAATGATGAATGAGGTGAGGTACTAGTAAAGATATAAAAAAGGTACACAATAAAATATAAAAAAGTAAAGCTTCGGTGACGGAGGGCCGCGCAGAGGGCCCGGCGGCTGAAGGTGGGTGAAGAGGGCCGGCGCAGATGCCCGGCGGCTGAAGGCAGGCGGTTGAGGGTCAGCGAAGACGGCCGGAGCAGAGGCTCGGCGGCTGAAGCCCAGCGGCTGAGGGCCGGCGACAGCTGTAGGCAGGCGGTGGAGGGTCGCAGAAGAGTTGTAGAGGAGCGGGGCGGCCGAGAGGGCCGACAACAGCAGCGGAGGTCCAAAGAGTGCAGCGAAAAGCGGCTCCCGCGGCAGAGGTCCGGCTACAGCAGCGGCGCCGCCATCAGAGGCGGTGGCGTCGCCAACAGAGACAGTACCAGGCAGCAGAAATACAGCAGGACCGGCCCCTGCAACGGAGAGCCGGCAGCAGCACGATAGGAGGGTCCCCTCTCCGCGAGGGAGAGGGTAACCCTAGGAGGGCTCTGCAGAGATAAAGCACTCTATAAATATACTAGTAAACACAGATGTAAGCACCAGGCCGCGACTCAAGCTGAACTCAAAAAAAACTGTCAACGTTCTGCGAGGGCTTCCGAAGAAACCTCGCAGAACAGCATTCCACAAAATTTTGAATATTTGAATATTTAAAAGTAATATAAAATACCGTAAAGGAGTTCGGCATAACAAATCCGATAGAAAGATAGCGGGCAGTTAAGAATTTAGAAGAAAAAGGGTTGTCATAGATACATCATCAACAATGTTGTCAAAAAATGTCAAAATAATGAAAATGTTCTGTAACAATGTAAATATAAATGGTATTAAATTAAAAAGTGCTGTGTTTGATAGGAAAAAGTGATACAGTCCTGCATAGGTACGGCTTCCTACGCTAAGGGGTCAATAAGTCGCCGAAACTTAGGCGTAAAGTTGAGGACTGAGTCTGTAAACAGAAAAATGAGTCCTGGTGTAGTGGAATATGATCAAAACAGAGCCTCATAATAATGGAATGCATATTATGACCTGCAGAAATGAAAGATATATGAGTATGAAGAAGTAAGTATATGTAGGTTAATAAAATAACACTACATTTTCCCCCCGACCCTGGAAAAATTTTCACCTGGAGAAAATTTTGATAGAGAATTCCTAAAGGGACCGTAAAACTTCACTTCACAGATTCAGACATCCCCATTTACCCATTCATACTATCTCTGACAAGCAATCTTCTTCATACAGGTATGGGTGGAGTTCACAATCAATGACTGCCACTCATAGAAGTGAGTTTTAAAATGACGATAAGGCTTATTTAAGGAGTTGTCAGCCGCTCCAGACATGGAAAAAAAAAGACATTTGGTGTAGGCTTACTTAAGGAGTCACCAGCCGCTCCTGCATAGGCTTATTTAAAGAGTTGCAATCCGCTCCAGGAAGAAGTGAAAAGTGAAGCAAAACGCTCCAAGAAGAAGAACGGGTGAAGCAAACCGCTCCATGAAGACATCAACTATGGCTGTAGAGCCAATAGTTGAGAGAAGGTAGAACTTGAGATGGTTTAGAGCCATCTCAAGGTGAAGAAATATGTACAATATATACATAGTAGAAGAATAAAATTATATACATATTTACATAAATAGGTGAAGCTGAAATGAAGGTGTAGGTGAAGCTGTGCAGAATTAGATTAATTAGTGTGTTAGACAGTAGAAACAACGCTGTGAAAAGAAAAATAAAATATTAGAGAATTCCTGTAAGGGAAGAATGAAAGGTTAGGATAATAATGTTTAAAGATAAATGCCAAAATGTTAAGCCAAAGAATTGAGACACTAGATAAAGTGTTTTTTGGAATTTAGAAAGAGGGGGGTGGGTAAGAGCGAATTGGGCGCCAAACTGTCACATTAGACAGTAAAAGAGAGGGAGGAGGGACGAAAACAAAGAATTTAATAATATAATAAAAGCAAATAAAAAGTAAAGATAAATATAAAAATGATAAATGAAGGTGAAGTACAAGTAAAATATAAAAGGTACACAATAAAATATAAAAAGTAAAGCTTCAGTGACGGCCTCGGCGGCGGAGGGCCGCGCAGAGGGCCCGGCGGCTGAAGGTGGGTGAAGAGGGCCGGCGCAGATGCCCGGCGGCTGAAGACAGGCGGATGAGGGTCAGCGAAGAGGGCCGGCGCAGAGGCTCGGCGGCTGAAGCCCAGCGGCTGAGGGCCGGCGACAGCTGTAGGCAGGCGGTTGAGGGTCGCAGAAGAGTTGTAGAGGAGCGGGGCGGCCGAGAGGGCCGACAACAGCAGCGGAGATCCAAAGACTGCAGCGAAAAGCGGCTCCCGCGGCAGAGGTCCGGCTACAGCAGCGGCGCCGCCATCAGAGGCGGTGGCGCCGCCCACAGAGACAGTACCAGGCAGCAGAATACAGGACCGGCCCCTGCAACGGAGAGCCGGCAGCAGCACGATAGGAGGGTCCCCTCTCCGCGAGGGAGAGGGTAACCCTAGGAGGGCTCTGCAGAGATAAAGCACTCTATAAATATACTAGTAAACACAGATGTAAGCACCAGGCCGCGACTCAAGCTGAACTCCAAAAAAAACTGTCAACGTTCTGCGAGGGCTTCCGAAGAAACCTCGCAGAACAGCATTCCACAAAATTTTGAATATTTGAATATTTAAAAGTAATATAAAATACCGTGAAGGAGTTCGGCATAACAAATCCGATAGAAAGATAGCAGGCAGTTAAGAATTTAGAAGAAAAAAAGGTTGTCATAGAGACATATTCAACAGCGTTGTCAAAAACTGTCATAACAATGAAAATATTATTGTAAATATGTAAATATAACTACATATTAAATTATAGCGTTGTTTTGTGTAGGAAAAATGAATACGGCACAGCACCGGTACAACTTCTTACGCCTAGTTATCGCCAAGTCGCCGAAACTTAGGCTTGAAGTTGAGGACCGTGTCTGTAAGCAGAATAATGAGTCTTGGTGTAGTTAAAATATTATCAGAACAGCGCCTCATAATACTAGAATGCGTATTATGACCTGCAGAAATGAATGATATATGAGTATGAAGAAGTAAGTATATGTAGGTTAATAAAATAACACTACATGGTGGGTGGTAACTTCTGCCGGCAGCCGATGTTATGGCCTACCACCGAGAAATAATAGCCTTCATTTGTCCTAGCTAAAAAAATAATGAGACTTTTTTAAATATTTTTAAATTCTGGAAGATATTGATTATTCTTTTTATTATTTTTACTTTCTATTAATGTTTACTAGTTATTGGAAAGAGGAAATGGGTATCTTGACTGTAAGTGCACGGAGATACATTTTTTACTTTTTTTTTGTGTGAGCCACAGTGTAAGCCTGTCAACAAGTACGAAATACTAAATTAAATAGAAAATAGTCCACAAATTCAGAGTCTACAAGGCCTTAAAGTTCTCACAAAAAACAAATACAAGCTAACTATAGTAATATTTAAACTAAATTATATACACAGGAATGTAGCAGATTTATTCTTATTTTATCCGACGCAGTTTCACAGATTAATGCCTATTTATAAGTATGTAAGTACTTCACCAGCAAGTACATACTTCTTGTGCCATTTTGTTTTCTTGTCCGAGGACGCGACGGAACACCACGTCACAACAATTTTACCGTCAAAATGTGTTTGTCCGAATACCTAAAACAAAATTTACCACCTATAACAAAACCAATTTATCAAACGACCATTTTATTAAATAGGAATCCGCAACCAGTTCGTCTCATCCCTATAATATTATTATTCGACTCGGGTCTAACCGGGTTGATATTATAACTTCAGCGATATATTTCGTGGAATTCATGGCCGTACATTCTTGAGTCGGCGAGTTTGGGAAACAAATTATTCTTCAAGTTAAGTCTTGTGAAACTATGAGACAAGTCGGGATGACAAAGTTCCGGGTTTAGATTTTATATGGTTTGATGCTTTTTATTAACTGCTTTAACTAGTATATAGTATACTGTGTATTCTATATTACGTTTTGAAAACAGACAATTAAAAGAATTAGTAACCGTTAACATTCTTGTCGTGGGTCCTTTTTTGTTTTAGAATACTCTTTATTATGTACACCATATAGATTAGAGAAACATAAATATAAAGATTTTACAAAGGGTAACACAAATGGGCGGTCTTATCTTCTTAAATATTAAATTTAATTTGTCATTATACCATAAAGTTTGTGTTGAATTGTTGATACTATCGGCCCGCGCGTCTGCCTTATAAAGGGGTATTATTACTTACCAAATTAAAAAAAAAACACTTTTCTATGTTTTGTATTTTTTTTAAATACACTTTTTACTTTATAATTATAAACTAGTTCTTGACCGCTTTCTCGCCAGTGATGCAATCATTGATGCTAAAGCCCGCTAATTTATTAAGAGTCTATTCACGCAAAAAATAAACTGAGTGAATAGGAAGAAAGACGGCAGTTAAGCGGGGTGATGTAATGTTAAACCCAACAATACGAACAACGACGCTGCGATTGATCTGGAGACCCTCCACGACCAAACTCCTGACACAATAACATTTGGCGCATCGTACCCGAAACACACCGCAAAGCAACACAACTGCTCAAACCCATCCTCCGTACGGCTTCACCAGACATCATGCCGGAACACGACGAAATGCTTGGTGGCAAGACTTTGTCTGGTAAATTCTGCCGGCAGACGATGTTATGGCTTACTGCTTTTCTATATTTTGTTTTTTTAATAATCGCTGTACTATATTACGTATATTGTGGTCGCCGCTCTGTACACTTAGTTACTGTAAATTGTGAATGGATTTCATACCGACCGACGCTATAAAAATCAAAAGAGTCCCACCACCTCAACCCATGCAATTTACATTATCAAAAGCCTCTTTCACCTCCGCTAACCCACAAAAATTACACGTGCATGCCGCCATCTTTTTATATCCTATCATATTTTTAAAGTAAACAACGTTATGTAAGACCCAGATTTTTGCACACACGACAAAATACCGCACAAAAACGTAGGCCGGGGCCTCTACAATGCGAAGCATGCAAATATTTTACACCAATAAGGGAAACATTCGTGGCAAGGTAAAAACAATAAGCTTCAAAAGGAGTAGGCTCGAACAATTTATGCTCAGGCTCCGAGCGACATAGGCCACTGTATAATTTTTGCATGAACTTGGCCCCGCACTTCCGTGCGCGTTCCTGCAATCTTTATAAACGGAAGCAGCGGTTATTTTTGTAGGATAATATGCGTGGCATTAAATACGAGCCCTTTGCCTCTGTCTTGTTTGTTCTGCTATTTTTTTTTTTGCGTTGGTTCCGCTGAGCGTTTAATGTTTTGGGTACCTAACCTTGAGCGGGATGTGATTTTTTTTTGTTGGTTACAAAATATATGACAAGGTTTTTAAAATCTGGTAGGTATTTTGTTTTAAGCTCTGGCTATAAGAGAAGGGGAGACCAGCACAAGAATATATGGACTGATGAGGATGTGTGAATAGTGATATTGAAAAAGAAAAGAAATAGAGGAAAAAGACGTGTTGTGCTAATCACAAATACATTGGGATAAGGCCCGCGTCAGAAACTTTCAATGAACTACATAATACTTTTTTTATAATTATAAACTAGTGCTTGACTGCAATCCCGCCTGATGGCAAGCAGTGATGAAATCATTGATGGTAAAGCGCGTTAGGTATATTAAGGGCCTATTCACTCAAAAAACTGAGTGAATAGGTAGGAAGACGGTAGCTGAGCGAGGTGATGCAATGTTAAACCAAACAACACTACCAACGATGCTGCGCCAGAGAGAGACTGATTTGGAGACCATCCACGATCAAATTCCCTACACAACAAAATTTGGCGCATCGTACCCGGCACACATCGCAATACCACTTCTCAGACCCGTTCTCCGTACGACATAACCAGACATTATGCCGGAACACGACGAATCGCTTGGCGGCAAGACTTTGTCTGGTGGGTGATAACTTCTGCCGGTAGCCAATGTTATGGCCTACTACCGAGTTCATACTCGTAATATTATTGTTTCTGATTTATTATTGTATTGTAATACAATAATAAATCAGTTCAATAATCTTATTTTACATATTTTCTTGTTTCTTATTTCACATATTTTCCTCCAAATCGTTTTTTTTTTTGTCTACATCATGTTTAAGGCAATTAAACGTATTTGTGTCATTTCAGAACGAAGAAAACACAACCAATCGTTTTATTAGTTGGTGAATCAAACCCTCTACAATATTAAAGTCGTGATTCACCAGTTTCACACGATAATTCGTAATTCACAGGTATTTTACTATCTCAAATCGATACCAGCTACAATCGGTTTCAATGGGCGATGCGATATAAGATGCAAGACGAGGCGAACGCAATATATTGCTCGGGCGTGATTTAGCTAAAATATAATTCGATTTGTGCGAGCAATAGGTTCCCGATACGAAGTGACTTTTCAAAATGTTGAATGGATTGGGAATCGTGGATGAACTGGCATGTTTCTGCTGCTTTTGTATTTTTATGGAAACGGCAATAATATCTATAAATATCTTCATTGGATGTTTACTCCACACTTTTGTTTATTTACTTGCTTCTGTGTACTCCACTTTTTCAGGAATGCTTTGTATCGGTAAGCTTAGCATGGATGTGCGTATAAAGTTTTTGAGTAGCGTAATATATATTTGAAAATCAGTTCAGATAGTAGCCTCGTACTTAGTCAAAAGTTCATTGTCAGATTTGGAAAATAGACCAAACATAAAGTAATGTACATAATATGTAATTGTTGGTTTTGGTATGATCACATGTAGTTTAGTTCAAAATGGCTTAAATAATATTGTGGGCTGACTTTGATAACTCAGATTGGGCTAAACTCAGTTATCAACTTTTCGACCTCAATATGCATGCTCTAAAACCCTTTGTACGCCAGCAGTTTCTGTAACTACTGCCCGTTTATGTAAATTTTAACTATTTAAAAAATTAAAATACTCATTTCACACATTTTATTTCCTCAGTTTCAGAATGAAAATCAAAAGTAATTTATTCAAATTAGGCTGAGAATCAGCACTTTTTGAACGTCAATATTATATAAGGCGTTCCGCCCTAAACGCCCGCCCTTCGCCACTTTCTAGTGCTTTCGCTGGGAGGAAGTATTAGCAGAACAAACTCCTCAGCAGCACAGCTGTCTGTTTATTAAAAAAAAACACATGACTTTATACAATACTATGTATAGTAATGAACCCATGAAAACACTACAACAACGAAAATATATTCAAAATTTAAAAAGTGTGTCACCATTTTACGAATATTATAGGAATTGCTAATGATCTACTGGGAATTAAGGAAATGCAAATTGCTCTGCTGGGCTGCTTTAGGGAAGCTACGTAGAATCTTCTCATCCGAAATACTATAGTGTCTCAAGACAAACGTCTTGGAACTGAGACGTGGTCGCTAACAATGGGCCTCATAAGAAAGCTCAAGGTCGCTCAAAGGGCAATGCAGAGGGCTATACCTGGGGTTTCACTGTGTGATCTAATAAAAAATGAGGTGATCCGCAGAAGAAGGAGAGTAATCGACATAGCCCAACGAATTGCAACACTTAAGTGGCAGTGGGGCGGGCACATTGCCCGTAGGACCGATACCCCATGGCGCTGACGGGTTCTCGAGTGGCGACCACGCACCGCAAGACGCAGCGTGGGTAGGCCCCCGACAAGTTGGACCAACGACCTGGTGCAGGTCAAGGGAAACCACTGGATGCGGGAGGCGCAGGGCCAGTCGTCGTAGAGATTCTTGGGAGAGGCCTATGTCCAGCAGTGGACGTCTTTCAGCTGAAATGATGATGCTGTTGATGAAATGCTCTTAGAGGTATTACTTAAAATGTAATTTTTAGGCCCCCTGTGTTATGTCAAAAATATGTGAATGCTTTAATTCGCCATTAAAAACCAAAATAGCACTTAGGTAGACAAACACCTACCTTTCCCAAAAACTTCTCCTACCCAGAATCCATTGGAATAGTTAAGTTTGAGTATAATCTGGAGTATTTTAATTAAACGGTGCGAGTTCCCAATCTGATGGTTAACTTTATTCATTAGGGTTGTCGCTGACAATTTGGAGCGGCGTGAAACTTTCTGTGTCACACATACTTTGATCAGTTTTACCACCTTTTATTAAAGGCTTAATTAAAGGCTTTTTTGCGTTTAATATTTAATGAGTTTTGCTTTTATGGCGAATAATATTTTTCGCAGGCTGTTATGATAGTTCACATGATAGTTGTAAGCTCTAAATTTTAGGTCTGAAAAGCGAAGAGAAACTGAAAAAAACTGATAGAGAAGAACGTAACAGAGAAGAATAAAATATTTATTTGCGAGAAACATGATATTTTAACGGCATGCAAAATCAATTTACCATCACATGAAGTTCTTCTTCATACATTATTTACAATACATTAATTTGAATGATTGGCAAGCAATAAAACGAGTTATGATTTTTCAAAATTATTTATTTCATTCACTCCAAGAACAAAATACAGTAAATGAACAATTTTATAACAATGCAGCAGTTTGTGAAACATTAATTACCTAAATATAATGAAGTTGTAGATATTAAAATAGACCAAAGATTAGTGATCTCTTCATAAGCCTGGCAAGCAACCAGAAAAGGCCTCGAAAATTTATAATAAAACTAAAAATCTCCATGGATGAAAAAATGTTATTATTCTGGAGATTTTTTTTTTTGAGATTAGCAAAACACCTATGTTCTACAAATAAAATTATGATTCTGAAACCTTAAGTTATTATTCTGTTTCGTTTTCAGGAACACCCCAGATATTATAATTGTGATGAAAAAGCATAGCGAAATATTCGAACTTCTATTGTGAAAACATTAATTTAAATGGCCCTCAAAATGTATGTAATACAGCATAATTTATGAGACAACAATACGAAACAGCGAATAATATAAATTATAACGGAAGATTAATGTTGTGGTGACCACACATGAAGTTCAGTGAACACTCTGTAAACTGGAGGACGTTTACTCCTGAAACAAATTTATTTCGTGTGTGACACGGCCACGAGGGGAATTACTACTGCTTATGGCCTTATATTCAAATATTTTACTATTCTTATCAATACGTTTAAATTATAGAGACCTTTAATTATAGATTTTTGATAGCTGAGCTTATTGCTTTTTGTTTTTATTTTTTTATAGTTGAGTTTCTGACGGAGAATTAATATGCATTTGTTGAATAATTGGTGTATTTATAGGTAGTGTATTTGTTATTTTATTTATTGAATGATAAATTGTAATTTGCAATTGAGGTATTGAATGATAAAAGTGATGATTTATTAACTGATCTAAATTAAAAAATCATTTAAAATGTAAGTACCTACATGTGTCTAGATAATTAAATCATAACAACTACATACACATTTTGTACTCACATTCGCAAAAAATAAAAGGGATGGCACACACACGGTTGTTCATAATTGCTGGTTTTGTGCTTTAAACTTCGTATTTTTAGCATATGACACTCTGCTGCTGAAAATTATAGGCAGCTGGTACACCCAGTGTTGTTATCTAAGCTATCATGTTCACCAGTGGACAGAGTAATACTTTTTTAAACAACATTGTACTCGGTGTTGTTTAAGATTATTGTTATCTTCTTCTTTAGGGTGTCCACAGCAATTTATATGAACTCGGTCCAGAATTCATCTACTTGTTTGGCGCCATCACCAGCATTTATCAGTTCCTGTAACGTGCATTTGTCAGGATACCCAGGACTCGACATTATTGTTGTTCTTATAACTGTAATTGTTTTCTGTTACTTTCAATGAAAAAAATTCTGAGCGGAGATCCTTTGGGCTATATACGCTTTTTTTTGCTTTTTTTATTCTTAGTACCTACTATAGTCAATGATCACACGTTTATAGATGAGGTGCGCTACTGTTTCCAAAATAATTCTTTTGTAAAACGTGTTAAAAATTTAGTTCAATGACTTCACGTGTGTAGTAGATGAAGTAGATATTATGTTCCATAGTTTAACATTATGAACTAGTACAGACATTAAGAACTACTAGGCTTTCAATAATCTGTATAAAACTACGCAAAATTATAGTTTTAATACTGAGAGCTAAACTAGAGCTTAGCGTAGTTTTACTGAAAAGGCGAAATACTGTTTATTTTCGTTTCTGCCACTTCTTAGTAATAACGTGCCAGGCGAGTTGTAGCAACCCTAACAACGTGAGAATACTACAACCGAAGAATACGCCGAACATTCCACCTATTTGAGCTGCAAACAAACAATACAATCTAAATTATTATCATCTGTCTAGCCTTTTTGTAAATCTTACACAGTCATAAGACTGGATACCAACCTCAATATTATCGTATAAACTTATTATTCTTCTTTAGTCTATAGAGGTCCACAGCTGGACAAAGGCTCCCCCAAGGCTTTCATTACATTGGGAGCGCACGTTACCTGGTTTGGGGAACCTTATTGTTATTATTGATTTATTGTTATTATCGATAACGTTGAAAATCTATTAAAACATTTAACAGTTGGTAGTATCTTGATGTGTTGGCGTCTGTACATTGGACCGTTGTTTACAAAAAGTTGACAGAATATTATGAAGGTATAAATTAAAACTCACAGAACAAATCTAAGTAGGTGAAGTATGACATGCGCTCGAAGGTCCGCCGTGTGCGACTCTCGATGAAGATTCTTACCACGGTCACTTTCTTGAAATCCAAACCCTTGCTGTTGTGAACAAATCATTATCACGATATAATTTTAAAATAAGGGAAAAAGTGTCATCTTCACCACCCTAGGTCATCTCACTTAAAGGTTGGACAAAGGTATATTTTTACTACCCCTAAGTTTCGGCAGCTTTTCTTTTTTGTTTCCGGCGTGAAAAATCCTCATGGATGTTCGCCACCCTGGGGCAGGTGACGGGGTCGGTCAGCCCACCCCGTTGTCTCTCCTGTCACGTGCGCGCGGGTTGTGGGATTCCAGATTCTTCCACGGCCCACACTCGTACTGGCCCGGTCTACACTAAAAACCTCACTACCCCGTGCACTCTTGCACGGGATAGTGAGGTGTTTAACTACCCCGTGCATCACCTCTGAGGCGCGCACCGACACTCGCTGGTGCCTTCGCCTTGGGTCCATCAAATAGGGCGCGTAGACTTCCCCATGTCCCCCACGTATTCATGGGAGCCGGAAAAGGGAGTTCTCCACCCTTCCCTTGCGCCTGATGCGCCATATGCTGCCCGGGAAGGGAGTCGATATCTCCCTCTCTCGTTCGGCAGTTTCCTTCTATGACATCACGTCCTCGCAGAAGGATATCACCGCGTTCCACGACTCTGCGCTGGCAACCATCCTACGCACTATCGCCGTCAGCGTCAGATTGCTCTACCTCTACCTCCTACTTCATTTGTGAGGAGACGGCGCTGCTCTTCTCAAGCTACACACTCGGCGAGGGTGTGTTCCCCGCATCCTCCCCGCATTGAACGCAGTGGTAGCACCAAGCGTCCGTCTCCCTGTCTATGCAGCACAGGTGCTTGCCGAAGCAAGTCATGCCCCGACAGCACCTGTGTTACCCTGAACGACAGGGAGCCGTGCCTTCTCCCGAGCCAATCGTCCAGGACCGGATCGCCTCGACGGTAGCGAGGTGAGTTAGGGCGCAATAGCCATTACCGCCGCCAAGACTGACGGAGCTCCTCTCGGCGCAGCTCGATCTACCGCTGCACTGCACTCGAGCCCCTTGCCCGCTCTTCCTCGGGCCATCGGTATAATGACTCGAGCACTTTCGCCTCTAGGTCCCAGGGCGGGGATTTGGCCAGGACGCAAGCCGCCTCGTAGAAAATCGTGCGATACCCGCGGACGACTCTGACGCCTTTCACACTCTGCGGTTTGCGCAGTATGGTACTGGCCGTCAAGTCCCTCGCCCACACAGGGGCCTCATACAGGGCCATGGACCGCACAATTCCTACGTACAACCGCCTACAGGCGGCGCTCGGGCCCCCTATGTTGGGAAACAATGTTGAAAGCGCGCCCACTGCACCCATCAGCTTGGGTGCATGCTGCCGGAAGTGGGGCCCGAATTCCTATCAGCTGTCGGGCACCAGTCTCAGATACTTCATGGTGGACTCGACAGCTATCCGGGCCCCGCTGACCACGATATGTGATCCCGGCGCCGGCGCACGTCGGGGGCCATGAAAAACCATGGCCATCGACTTATCGAGGGCCACCTTCAGGCCCAGGCGCCGGATGCGGTTCACCACCTGAAATTTCGGAAGCATATCCGTTCTTCCAAATAAAGCTCAAAATAAACTAGTCGTGGTGGCCTAGTGGTTAAAACAGCAGTCTCTCGAGTATGAGTACGCGGGTTCGATTCCAGGTCAGGCAAGTACCAATGTAACTTTTCTAAAATTATATTCTTTCTAAGTTTATCTTGGACACCAATGACTGAAGGTGAAGGAAAAAATCTTGAGAAAACTTGGACTTTATAAGTCTGAAATTGCCAACCCGCATTGAGCAAGCGTGGTGATTACGCTCAATCCTTTTCTGTATGAGAGGAGACCTGTGCCCAGCAGTGGGACGATAAAAAGGTTGATGATGAAATAAACAAGTCTGAGATTTCAAGCAAAGTAAAAGCTTCTTAACACAGATAATCTTCCTTTCAATCTGTACAAGATGCGGAACTAGTGTAGCCAGCTCATCATCATCATTTCAGCCGAAAGACGTCCACTGCTGGACATAGGCCTCCCTCAAGGTTCTCCACGACGACCGGTCCTGAGCCTCCCGCATCCAGCGGTTTCCCGCGACCTTCACCAGGTCGTCGGTCCACCTTGTCGGGGGCCTACCCACGCTACGTCTACCGGTACACGGTCGCCACTCGAGAACCCGTCGGCCCCATTGGGCATCGGTCCTACGGGCAATGTGTCCAGCCCACTGCTACTTTAGTGTTGCAATTCTTCGGCTATATCGGTTACTCTCGTTCTTCTGCGGATCTCCTCATTCCTGATCCGATCGCGCAGTGAAACCCCAAGCATAGCCCTCTCCATTGCCCTTTGAGTTACTTTGAGCCTTCTTATAAGGCACATTGTTAGTGACCACGTCTCAATTCCATAAGTCATCACTGGCAACACACACTGGTCGAAGACTTTTGTCTTGAGACACTGCGGTATTTCGGACGAGAAGATTTTACGTAGCTTCCCGAAAGCAGCCCAGCCGAGTTTGATTCGACGATTGACCTCTTTCTCGAAGTTGGACCTTCCTAACTGGATAGTTTGTCTCAGGTACACGTAACTCTCAAGAACTTCGAGAACAGTCTCCAATCTTTATAGGAGTCGGTACAACATGGGCATTAGATATGACTTTCGTCTTGTCCATGTTCATTTTAAGACCGACTCGCTCGGAGGCTCTACCGAGGTCTTCGAGCATTGTACTCAGGTCCTCCGCGGTTTCAGCCATGACTACGATATCATCAGCAAACCGAAGGTGTATCATGTACTCCCCATTGATGTTGATACTCAGTCCTTTCCAGTCCAGAAACTTGAAGACATCCTCCAATGCAGCGGTGAACAGTTTCGGGGAGATAACATCTCCGTGTCCACCACGCTGCAGAGTTATTGGTTTCGAAGTCTGGTCCTGTATTCGGACTGACATGGTGGCGTTTTCTTACAAACCCTTCAGCGCTTGAAAATACCGATAGTCTACTTGGCACCGCTGGCGAGACTGCAGTACAGCCCAGATCTCGATCGAATCAAAGGCTTTTTCGTAGTCCACAAACGCCAAGCAAAGGGGTAGGTTATACTCCTCGGACTTCTGTATAACCTGCCGCAGCGTATGTATGTGATCTCCTGTGCTGAAGCCTTTTCGGAAACCGGCTTGTTTGGGAGGCTGGAAGTCGTCAAACCTGCAGGCGAGACGATTCGTGAGTACTCTCGAAAAGAACTTATAGACATGACTCAGAAGTGAGATGGGTATGTAGTTTTTCAAAAGGGTGTTGTCACCCTTTTTGAAAAAGAGTACCACCACACTTCTGTGCCATGCCTGTGGCATTTTTTCCTCGACTATGACGGAATTAAAAAACTTGTGAAGGGCGCTAAGGATCGGTTCACCACCCGCCTTCAGTAGCTCAGCCATTACTCCGTCATCGCCCGGCGCCTAGTTGTTCTCAAGCTGTTTAAGAGCCAATCGAATCTCCTGCAGGATGGCGTCCGGGATATCTTCTGTGTAATTTCGGGTTAATCTTGCTCTAACTGTTGTAACTGTCCATAGAAATTCTCGACTTCCCCCAAAAGCTCGGGCCCGGACGTTATGATCTTGCCGTCGCCAACTCATCAGTCACAGTCAAAGAATGGGGTCGGTCGATCAGTACATAAAAATACTTACTAGAATGGCTCCACAGTCTTCACGGAGTCATCGAGCTGGAAACTGGATGCTTCAACGAAAGTCTTTACCGTGTCACACGTCATAGGACAGGAGTTGCCCGAGATATCATACCCGACTGGAAATAAAATCAGAAAATATTTTTAGAGCACTTATTAGGTATATAATAAAAGAAATTCGGTATTCGCGAATAGTCGCGTCACTACCTATGGCGTTTTCACACGTAGGAAACTACTGCAACTGCACCACAATGAATAGGTTATGCACATTTGTCTATCAACCGTTTTCGCGATACCGACTGCTTCGAAGCCACATCGCAGCCACTGCTCAAACACCTGCGCGTGCGCATACTAGCACATCGCAACTACTAGCAACAACGTAACCAGATGCAAGTACCATCATAGTACCACAACGCCATTACAATAATATTATTCAAAGATAGTATTCTAACCACTTCTACACTAAACACTGGTCGCCCACATTTTATCTTTGGGATATTGTGTGGTTGTGATTGGGCCCTAAATGCTACTTCTTATTAATATTACAAACAAGAAACTTTGTATGAAATGATAGAAAGAAACAAAAACAACTGAACGGATTTGGATTAAATTTGGCGCACAGATGGTTTGTAATTCGGATTAAGACGTTGTGGCAGCAATGTGCCAACCACGAAAGATTTTAAACAAGATTCAAGTGGACTATATTTAGGATAGCAATATATTAGAAAGTATAAGTAAATATATGATAGAATGATGCCCTCGGAGTACGTATATCTCTCTGATTAAGGTGCTAAAAGCGGCAAACCATGTATGTACCTTCAACGTTCACATGCGGAGTTAGTAGACCACCAGACCAGATCACGAGACGATGCACCCTAACTTTATTATTTTGAATTTTGAGGCCTAATCCACCCCGGGGCTTACTTTAAATCATCATCATCATCATCTTAGTGTTTATTCCGGTTGTATACGCAGCTTTCGCGTTGGAGCCCGGAGTCCGCTTACTTGCTTAATTTCCTCCATTTCGCGCGATCGTTAGCATCCTGTGATGTGAGATTGTTGGCACGCATGTCATCACTTACAACGTCAAGCCAGCACTTCTTTGGACTACCTCGCTTGTTCCGGACCGGCGGAGGTGCTATGGCAAGATATTTGTGACTCACTTGGGTGAGATCCACCCAGGGCTTACTTTCATCATCATCATCATCATCATTTCAGCCGAAAGACGTCCACTGCTGGACAAAGGCCTCCCCCAAGGTTCTCCACGACGACGGCTTACTTTAAATAGTTAAAATTAATTAAATTTTGTGACCGTTAAAAGATCGTGGCCATGACTCGCTAGCTTGCCAGTTCGAAAGGAAGTGCGCTCGTCACGTCGTTCGGCGGTAGACGGAAGAACGCGGTCCCACTATGGCCGCGTTCCGTTTACTTTTAGTTTTTGGCACCGTTCACCACCGATCAACACAAACATCAGAGGATACATTCAACACACATAGAATACCTTTCATCCACCATACCATTATATTACCACGGGGTCGAAACTTATGTGGCTAAAACCGCGAGGCGCAGCTAGTCATTAATAAAACAAACAACGCAGTTGGTAGTCGCGTCTCGGTCAACGCGGGAATCATTTCTATTTGGTCAGAGCTTCAAGCCCGTAGTAGTTAATAGAATTGATTAAATAGTTACCCAAGGACTGAGCGGAACACTGCAACATGGCCGCTCGACATCGGGTAACACCAGGTGGTTTCGGATGGTTCGCCCGGACACACTTACAATTGTGCAATGTGTGTGCCATTTCTTGTTCTAATATACAGTATTTTCTGAAAGCATATTATTATAATATTTCTAGAATCTAAATAAGACCATAAAAGGTTATGTATATTACATGTACACGGAATAGTGTGAATAGATAAAATATCTTTGTACATAGGAAGGCTATAAAATCGGCTGCCGGCAGAAGTTACCACCCACCAGACAAAGTCTTGCCGCCAAGCGACTCGTCGTGTTCCGGCATGATGTCTGGTGAAGTCGTACAGAGGACGGGTCTGTGTAGTTATGTTACGATGTGTATCGGGTACGATGCGCCAAATGTTGTTGTGTCGAGAGTTTGGTCATGACGGGTTTCCAGATCAATCTCCCTTTGACGCTGCATCGTTGGTCGCGTTGTTGGGATTGACATTGCAAGGTGATGCATCACCTCGCTCAACTACAGTCTTCCTTCCTATTCATTTAGTTTTTTTTTGAGGAAATAGTCTCTTAAACTAGCGCGTTTTACCAATAACGATTGCATCTCTGCTCACCATTAGGCGGGATTGCGGCCAAGCACTAGATTTAAATTACTAAAAAAAAACAGTTCTATGGTGTATATATGATACATTCGCCATCTGCCTGTCTATTTCTTCTTACTTTTTTTTCTTTTAATTATAAGATATTGCTTGACCGCGATCCCGCCTGGTGCAGACGCCGGGTAGGCAGTGATGCAGTCGTTGATGGTAAAGCGCGCTAGTTTATTAATTAAGAGCCTATTCACCCTAGCCTTGAAGACACTCAAATAAATTGTAGTCTGACGGAAGTACCGCCGCTGGTGAATTGTTCCAGTCCCTCGATGTACTTTTTACTTTTTTACTTCTTCCATACAAATCTCTATCAACTGTCATCTCAGTGTCCACACGTTTCGAGGTGTATCTTCTATTATAATACGTGATTCAACCACATTATTTTCTTTTATTATTGTGCATAACATGAAGCATGTTGTTGACTAAAGTAACATCTTACCACAACTCTTGTAATATACTTACCTGTTGTAAATCGGAAAGTAACGTGTTTTATCGGTAGACATGTGACACTTCCTTAGAGCTGGTCTTAGCGACCTTGCTCCGACCGCTATTTGGTAGCCAATGCTGCTGTATTCAATCCACTGCTCGGAGCCAGGGTTGAGGGCTGTCCCATTTATTGACATGTCTACAAAGTGTTGGCTGTGCAGTGTTGCCACCTGGGAAGGTAATACCAATATTCTTTCTAGTGTAGTTCCCCTTCTTAATGATCATTTCCTAGCTGTTTGCTGCCATATTTATTATTATCATCATCGGACCTTTAGAACTCCACTTCATGACATTGGCCCCTCCAATAATTCCCCATTTAATTCAATCCTCAGATCTAATTCAGCTGCTCTTTTACTTTATAGATAAAAGTAACCACTCTTTGTAAATTAATACTTTTACGGCTGTGACACTTTTTGGACGTATTTAATTTAACATATCGCAGGGAGCTTCAAATTAAGATGTATCTGCATCAAATACATGACGATTACATAAATATAAATCACACTCACCCATTTGTAGGAAAGGTCAACGTTGGTGGGTCTCTGGCTCTGATTCACAGCTACCATCAGACCACTGGTGTAGCCGAACCAGGTCGTGTAGTAGTGTTGGTCGGGTCGGGAGGGTTGTATATCAGTTCCATGTTTTTCCATTTCTCTGGGCAGCATATAATCATGCAAAAATATTCAATGGTTATTAGTATAAGCCGACAAAAAGAACGAAAGAAACTGAGAAAGAAAGAATAATATTTATTTGGAAACAGTTCAAGAAATTCAACAAAAGAAAACTAATGTTTCAAGGAACAATACTGCCGTTATGCCTCACGGCTGCACCAAAAACATTAATAGACAGACGCTGTCTGACGCTGGTTTACTATTAGACATTCTACGATCATAAATGACTCGAATGTAACAAAAATATTTACATTTATCTATGTCAAAAATTATGCTGTTTAAGAAAAACCGTCTTAGTAAGTACAGTCGTAATAAGTACGTTTCAGTAACTTAATTTGTGAAGTTACTGAGTTGCTACACGTAACTTCTGGAATTGTATTAATATTTAAGTAAGAGGATTAATATCTTCGATTTAGTTTCCTCTTAATCATCATCACTATCATTTGAGCCGAAAGACGTCCACTGCTGGACATAGGCCTTCCCCAAGGTTCTCCACGATGACCAGTCTTGCGCCTCCCGCATCCAGCGATTTCCCGCGACCTTTACCGGGTCGTCGGTCCACCTTGTAGGGGGCCTACCCACGCTGCGTCTTCCGGTGCGTGGTCGCTACTTGAGAACCTATCGATCCCATCGGCCTCATTGCGCATCGGCATTTCTAATATTACTATAAAATTAATCTTTATAAATTATAATAAGTTATTCCTTATATAGAATAAAAGAATAGAATAGAATACTCTTGATTATGTGGACCAAATAGATTACAAAACATAAATAAAACGATTTTACAAAGGGTGACCCAATGGGTGGTCTTATCGCTAAGAGCGATCTTTTACAGACAGTTATATCTTCGATTAAACTTATTTTTTTAAATGCAAGAGTGGGTTCCCGATAGTAGTTTAAAAGACTTTTTGTAAAAACCTGTGAGCACCTTACCGTTTCAAGGATCTTCCGTTGAAAACGCAGCAGAACCCGTCCCCAGTAAATTCCATTCTGAATAAATCTGAACAGTTTACCATAACGCGGTTCCAACGGCACCTGTGATTTAATATTCACAAACTAGTGTCATATTGTTATCGTCAGCTGGAAAAAAATCGCTGGTAGACATAGCCTTGCCAAAACTATAGCCGGTACGTTTTGTGAAAATCGCTAGTAGACACAGGCCTTGCCAAAACTTTAGGCGGTATATTCTGTAAAAATCGTTGGTAGACAGAGGCCTTGCCAAAACTATAGCCGGTATATTATGTAAAAATCGTTGGTAGACACAGGCCTTGCCGAAACTATAGCCGGTATATTATGTAAAATCGCTGGTAGCCACAGGCCTTGCCTAAACTATAGCCGGTATATTCTGTAATAATCTCAACATGACAACTTAGGTGAAGTGATCCAATGTGCCCCACACTAGGAGTTACGCCTATATCGTTAGTACATTTTTAACACCCTTGCTCGTAAAGCTGATGTAATTCCACCGGTTTTAAATATGTAAAGCAGGCCACAACAAACGCGTGTTTTATCAAAGCAAATAGTTAAGTTATAGTCCATAACAGCATTATTTTCCATAACAGCATTATTTTCCATAACAGCATTATTTTCCATTTCAAGTAATTATGGAACTGATCGCCGCCGCACGGCTCGCGCTGCGCGCTGTTCCATATTTGAAATGGCAAATAATAATACTAATGGAGGGAAAGCAACAGTGTGCATTCACAGATTGAGTTTATTTAAAATGAACAAAATATAAAATACTTCTATTTCTGTTTCCTCGCAAGTGTGTTAAAAAACGTCGTACGATATACGTGCGTATTGGTTATAACATGCTCGGCTCAATTACACCCTCGCCTTCGGCTCGGGCTGAAATTCCGCCTCGCATGTTATAACCATCATTACGCACTAATATCGTAATGTACTATTTTAACACCCTTGCTCGTAAAGCTGATGTAATTCCACCGGTTTTAAATATGTAAAGCAGGCCATAACAAACGCGTGTGTTATCAAAGCAAATAGTTAAGTTATAGTCCATAACAGCATTATTTTCCATAACAGCATTATTTTCCATTTCAAGTAATTATGGAACTGATCGCCGCCGCACGGCTCGCGCTGCGCGCTGTTCCATATTTGAAATGGCAAATAATAATACTAATGGAGGGAAAGCAACAGTGTGCATTCACAGATTGAGTTTATTTAAAATGAACAAAATATAAAATACTTCTTTTCTGTTTCCTCGCAAGTGTGTTAAAAAACGTCGTACGATATACGTGCGTATTGGTTATAACATGCTCGGCTCAATTACACCCTCGCCTTCGGCTCGGGCTGAAATTCCGCCTCGCATATTATAACCATCATTACGCACTAATATCGTAATGTACTATTTTAACACCCTTGCTCGTAAAGCTGATGTAATCCCACCGGTTTTAAATATGTAAAGCGGGCCATAATAAACGCGTGTGTTATCAAAGCAAATAGTTAAGTTATAGTCCATACAAATTCCATAACAGCATTATTTGTCATTTCAAATAATTATGGAACTGATCGCCGCCGCGTGGCTCTAGCCAGTGAGCAGCGCGCTGTTCCATATTTGAAATGGCAAATAATAATACTAATGGCGGGAAAGCAACAGTGAGCATTCAAAGATTGAGTTTATTTAAAATAACTGATGTCCTATTTGAAATAAACAGATTTGAATTTGTTTGTATTTAAATGAGTATTTGTAAAAAAAAAAAACAGTTTATTCGGAAATTTAAAAACTTGACTGCATGCTCTAGCATCTTTGCCAACATTTTCACGCAGCTACGGCAGAAAATAAACCTCGCGCCATTTTTCTCAAATTTTCTTTTCTTTGTACTTGTATTCTGAATATCTTTTCTTCTGTTTCCTCGCAAGTGTGTTAAAAAATGTCGTACGATATACGTGCGTATTGGATATAACATGCTCGGCTCAATTACACCCTCGCCTTCGGCTCGGGCTGAAATTCCGCCTCGCATGTTATAACCATCATTACGCACTAATATCGTAATGTACTATTACAAACATTTAAAACTGATATACCTACAAAAATAGTTCGACTCGTGCCGTGCCGTTGCATACTGTAGTAAAAACAAGCTGGCCAAATAGAAATGATTTCTTACCTGATTGCAGTCTCTGCACACGTAGCTGTGAGGAGCTCACCAGCAGTCTCCACGTCTATACCATTGTAGTCCAGGAGTTCTTCGATGCGCAGCAAGTCCTGCAGGTCGTACACTACGTCGAGGGAATAGAATGCGGCTAGCTGTGGTAAGATTTCTCGCATTCTGGTTACGTTCATGCCCTGAGGGTATTGGCTAAAAACATGATATAGTTAAAACGGATGTTAGAATGATCATCATTTAATTTTAAGGTTTCAGTTTGTGCCGGTAGTTGTTAGAAAGAGACACTTCATGTTCCCTCACTACATGTTGCCCACATGTTGATGTTCATGTTCATGTTGTTGTGTGTTGGCCTCACTACATGTTCTTTCACTTTTATTGGCTGTGGTAATAAAGTAGGTTACACAATGTAAAAGTTAAATATTTTTCTCTTCATTTGTCGTACGCAACTTTTACTTTGTGCACTATTTTTTTTATTTCGTTTCTATATTTTATGTAGTAAGCTACTGTTATGGCAATAGAAACTTTAAGAATCATTCTTATCATTCTATTAAGAATCATCACAAGCAAAAAAAGAAAATAGCGTTAAAAAATTACGCTCTTACAGTTTAGCCAAAAAGTCATCCATTTTCTCCTCGACGAAGTTGACTTCAGGACACAGTACTACTGTAGGGAACCTCTTGACTCTGAAGATTTTGTCTACCTTCACCATGTACGTGGGATTATTTTGATATCGATTCACAGTCAGCAACACCAGCACGATGGCCAAGCCTAAGACGATTAGCAGAGATGGGGCCCAGAATGATCTGCGAAAATGAAGGCATGTCTATAATTGTGCGAAACGTTTTGACTTGATAAAAACAAAAGCCGATATCAGAAGGTTGGATATTGTTTCAATTTCGTTCACACCACACGTACAAAATTATCCATAGGGCAATCTCCATGACGACCGGTCCTGCGCCTCCCGCATCTAGCGGTTTCTCGCGACCTTTACTAGGCCGTCGGTCCATCTTGTCGGAAGCCTACCCACGCTGCGTCTTCCGGTGCGTGGTCGCCACCAGGCATCGCTCCTCCGCCCCACTGCCACTTTAGTGTTGCAATTCTTCGGGCTATGTCGGTTACTCTCGTTCTTCTGCGGATCTCTTCATTCCTGGTTACGATCGATTACGCAGCGAAACCCCAAGCATAGCCCTCTTCATTTTCCTTTTTTGTGACCTTGAACCTCCTTATAAGGCCCATTGTTAGCTATCACGTCTCAATTCCATAAGTCATCACTGGCAATATTCAAATATTTGAAGTATTGGATTAGCAATAAGCTTCGAAATGATTCCAACTGTTAGTATTAGTATGTTGTAGGTACGCATTTAGGGCGCTGGTTCTAATTGCCCAAGTCATTGATAAGTGCCTCTAAGAAAATTTAATTTATTTGTCATTCCTAATTTAATTTGCTTCTTTAAATAATATTGCTCAAAAAAAACTGCAACGAAAAATTTTCTGTGACTTTATATCACAGAAAATTTTTCGGTCAAATTTTTTATAAAATAATAAAAAGAAAAAGTCAATCATATCTATAACAGGCTAGACCTATGAAATCTGGATAGAACAAATCTCGAAGGGTGCTTTGGGGTCTCACTACCATCTTTGGGACCCAAGTCAACCCCACCTTCGGGATTGAGTGGTCTGACGGCAGTCGCACTCGTAAAATGCAAACACGCCAAACCAACCGCACAGGAGCCTCGCCTGACTCCTGTGACCTGTGGGCTAGGGCTATCGTGTCTGAGGCGGATATGACTGAAGAAGCGAGCCCAAACCAGAAAACTCCGTTTCGCTTCGTGAAACGTTGGCACGCTAACTGGACGCACAAGAAAACTGGCCGACACTCTCCACAGGCGGAGGGTGGCCATGGCGTTCCTGCAGAAGACTCGGTGGAAAGGCAGCAGATCCCGGCTTATCGGGAATGGCTACAAGCTGATCTACACGGGTGCACCTAGTGGAAGAAATGTGGTGGCCATGGTGTTGTCTGACGAACTCGTCGTGTTCGTCGTGTTCCGGCATGATGTCTGGTGAAGCCGTACGGAGGACGGATCTGAGCAGTTGTGTTGCGATATGTGCCGGGTACGATGTGACTAATGTTGTTGTGTCGGGAGTGTGGTCGTGGAGGGTCTCCAGATCATCCTCTGGCGCAGCATCGTTGGTCGTGTTGTTGGGTTAAACATTGCATCACCTCGTTCAACTGCCGTCTTCCTTCCTATTCACTCAGTTTTTCTGAGTGAATAAGCTTAATAAGCTAGTGCGCTTTACCATCAACGATTGCATCACTGTTTACCATCAGGCGGGATTGCAGTCAATCACTAGTTTATAACTAATAAAAAAAACTCCAGAATGACGTGTTGGAGCTGAATCGCATTAGTGATCGGCTGATGTCGGTGTGGGTGAGTCATTGAGATTATATCCCACTTGATAAGTGCCTACGCTCCGCAGGCCGGGTGCAATGACGCCGAAAAGACGCTGTTCTGGAGACAGCTCGAAGGACTGCTTCGTGGGATCCCGTTACCTCAGGGAATCGTTCTGGGTGGTGATTTGAAAGGTCATGTGGGTGAGAAGTGTTTTTTTTTTTTTTTTTATAAATTATAAACAAGCGCTTGACCGCAATCCCGCCTGATGGTAAGCAGTGATGCGATCATTGATGGTAAAGCGCGCTAGTTTATTAAGAGCCTATTCGCTCTAGCCTTGAAGACACTCAAATTGTAATGTGACGGAAACACCGTCGCTGGCAAATTTTTCCAGTCCCTCGATGTACGCGGTATAAAAGAGGAAGCGAAACGCTTCGTCCGGGTCGCAGTGGTATCAACAACGTAAGGGTGGAAACTCGCCGTACGACGGGTCGTCCGATGGTGGAACGGTGATGGGGGAATTAAATCATGCAATTCCTTTGCACACTCACCAGAATGCAACCTATAGAAGACCGAAAGGCTGGCTACTCTACGCCTGTGCTCCAGGCTTTGGAGACCGTTTCGAGTTAAGTCTGGGTCGCCAATCAGCCTCTTCGCACGCCTCTCCACTGAATCCAAAGTATCCAGGTGACATTTCGCAGCACCAGCCCAAATGTGGCTGCAGTACTCCACACACGAGCGGACCTGTGCTTTGTACAACATTAGAAGCCGCCCCGGTGTGAAGTACCGCCGGACCTTTGCGATAACGCCAAGTTTTCTAGCAGCCACCCTGGCCTTGGACTCAATGAACTGCCCAAAGTTAAGGTTCGAGGAAATCTCTACTCCCAAAAGCTGAAGGCGGTTGGTGCACTCCAAGGATACATTCTGAAAAGTAGGAGCCAAGGTGAACGGGCTCCTTTTGGCGGTGAAAAGACACGCCTGTGTTTTGGCAGCATTGAATGCTACAAGATTGGCTTTGCCCCATTCGGAGATTGCCTGTAGTGCAGCACTCGTACGCTCTACCATAGCCTCTCTTTCGGACCAGATTGCTTCCTTACTAGCCCGATCTTCCGGCAGATATCTCTCCACAACTGTGCTGTCATCTGCATACCCATAGATACCGGGCATCAGCAGATCGTTAATATGCAGCAGGAACAGAGTTGCAGAGAGAACATACCCCTGAGGAACACCGGCATTGGTCGACATGGGCTCAGATGAGCATCCGTCGACAACAACTCGGAGGGACCGTTCAGTCAGGAAGTCTTTAACCCAGCCAGTCAGGCCAGTGGAAACGCCGTACGCTGGAAGCTTACTCAAAAGGCCAGCGTGCCATACCCGGTCGAAGGCCTTCGAGACATCAAGGGAGACGGCAATCGCTTCCCCATTTTTCTCGAGGGCCTCGCCCCACAAGTGAGTGGCATACACTAGTAGGTCCTCAGTTGACCGATTGCGCCGAAAACCGTACTGTCGGTCACTGAGGAGATCGTTACCTTCCAGGTAAGCCAAGAGGCGCGAGTTCAACACACGCTCCATAATCTTGCAGAGTATGGAGGTTACCGAAATCGGCCGATAGTTGGTAGGCTCGGCACGACTACCCTTTTTGGGCACGGGCTGCACGTTGGCAAGCTTCCAGGACTTGGGCACTATACCAGTCCCAAATGAGAGGCGATACAGGCGCGTCAATACAGGAGACAACTCGGGCGCACATGCCTTAAGAACAATCGCTGGTATACCATCTGGACCACTAGCCTTATTCACGTCCAGACGACACAGCGCTCTCAGGACCTCCTTGTTCCTAATGCGAACCTCCGGCATTCATCATCAACCTTTTTATCGTCCCACTGCTGGGCACAGGTCTCCTCTCATACAGAGAAGGATTGAGCGTAATCACCACGCTTGCTCAATGCGGATTGGCGATTTCAGACTTAAAAGTCCAGGTTTCCTCAAGATGTTTTCCTTCACCTTCAGTCATTGGTGTCCAAGATATACTTAGAAAGTACATATAACTTTAGAAAAGTTACATTGGTACTTGCCTGACCTGGAATCGAACCCGCGCCCTCATACTTGACAGGCTGGTGTTTTAACCACTAGGCCACCACGACACCACCTCCACTTCCGGCATTGAAGCTCCGCAATGAGGTAAATTAGGTGGAGTAGCACTGCCAGTATCAAGACGCGAACTATGGGCAAAGAGAGATGCAAAGAGACTGCTTTCTCTCTCGCCGTATGGGCCAGTGTTCCATCAGGCCTTACCAGCGGAGGCAGTGTGGGTCGACAGAAGTTTGCCTCGACCGATTTGGCAAGGGACCAAAAAGATCTGCTATCGGATGGCTGCGCAGATAGCTTGTTGCCAATATGGGTAATACGGTCGAAGTGAGCCCTCTTAAGCGCTTTTTTGTAGGACTTGGCAGCACGGTTAAAAGCTCTCTTCTTTGAGCTTAGATCCGGAGCAGCTGTTCAGCTTGGACACAATCGGCATTGAACCATGGGCGAGCTGAGCCACCGACGGGCACGTCGCTGAAGGGTATAAAATACTCCATAGCTTGACGCACCACATCGGCTATAGCGTCCGCACAGCTCAACGGATTGTCAGAAGAGAAGCAGACCTGCTGCCAAGGATAAGACGCAAAGAAGTGGCGCATCTCATCCCGATCTGCTGACTTGTATCGCCACAATCTCCGTTCACCACGAGAGTCGTGATCTGGAGGGGAGAAGGATGACACAGACTTCACCAGACAGTGGTCTGAAGTTCCCAACGGTGAGGAAACTGTTACAACACATCTGTCCGGATCAGTGGTCAGCAGAATGTCCAAACAGTTGGCAGTGTGGCCAACTACATCAGGCACCCTAGTCGCTTGCTCTACCAGCTGGGAAAGGCCCATAGAAAGCGCGAAGTTACGCGCTTCTCTCCCAGCGTGGTCGGTCCTCTGGTATGGGAAGAGCCAGTCTTGGTGGCAGGCGTTGAAGTCCCCCAGAGCGACGAACTGAGCGTCAGGGTGCCGATGCAGCGCATTGTCAGCAGCCTCACTGAGGTGGTCGAATAACCGAGTTGTCTCCTGATCACCGCTGTGCGATCGGTAGACACAGGTGTAGACAATTTTGTCTACACCAGTGTCAACCAACAGCCATAAGGTCGATAGATGAGGGGCTTCGAGGTGACGGAGACGCCGGCAACAGATGTCATTGCGGACATACACACAGACCCCAGCACGCTGCAGGAAATGATGCTCCAAAGAGTATCCCGGGTAGTTGAGGTATGCCACATCAGACGGACATCTGATCTGGGTCTCCGTCAAGAAAAGTAGGTGAGGCTTTTCAGTCTCAAGGTGGTGGTGGACTGCATCGATATTGGAGTGCAGACCTCGAATGTTATGTGAGTGTGATGGGTTTGAGCGTGTTCACGGTGGCTTTGGATACGGTAGCCGTAACGCGGAAGGGGACAACATTTCCCGAACGTGTGCGGCCGCTGAACTGGCAATTACTGGTAATTGTGAACACCTATTTCAAAAAGAAACCGGAGCACCTTGTTACCTACCGGGGCGGGCGAAGCGCTACCCAGATCGACTTCCTACTAACTAGGAGACATCACATCGGCAATGTAGCCAACTGCAAAGTCATACCCGGTGAGAGCCTCACTGCATAACACCGTCTCCTTGTCATGGATGTCTGCGTAAAGGCCCAACGTAGAAGTGTAGAGAACTGCCGGCGCCAGATCCGGTGGTGGCTGCTTTACGAAAATAAGTCCCAGGAGTTTGCGTCGGCTATTGGCGACAAGTGCGCTGGCGACGATGGCGAAATTGTTCAAGACCACTGGGTCAGGATCCAGGCAGCTATTGCTGTGGCGACACGGGTGGTTCTTGGCGTCTCTAAGGGAGATCGCAAAAGTGACAAGGAAACCTGGTGCTGGGACGATTCAGTCCAGAGGGAGACTAGAGTGAAGAAAGCCCTCTTCAAAACGTGGCAAGCGACCGGATATCCTGAAGATCGCGACGCATATAAGGTCGTCAAACGTGCCACTAAAAGAGCTGTAGCCAGAGCCAGCCGAGACCACTTGCAACCTCTCTACGAGAAGTTGGAATCGTCTGAGGGGCAAAAGCTCATTTACAAGTAGGCACGTTCCAGGGTCAAAGCGGTACAAGATATATCCAAGTGCCGTTGTGTAAAAGACCCTAATGGCAACCTGCTATTCGAGGACCTTGCGGTGAAGGAGAGATGGTGCTCGTACTTTCACGAGCTGCGTAACAAGCAGCACCAAGAGGTGCATACACCGGAACTCCCTCCGAACCTTGGAATAGTGCCCCTGATAATGCCTGAGGAAGTCCAAACGGCTGTTCGTCGTATGTAAAATCGGAAAGCTGTCGGAGCTGACAGAGTCCCCATTGAGGCCTGGATGGCGATAGGTCCTCGCAGTGTTATGATTTATGATGCTAACTAACTTTCTCAACCGCGTGCTCTTGACCGGCAAATGGAGCCAATGGAGGCTGAGTATTATTACTCCAGTCTTCAAAGGCAAGGGCTTGGTACAGGAGTGTGGCAACTAACGCGGTATTAAGGTCATGTTCCACACCATGAAGATCTTTGAGAGGATTTTAGACTCCCGCATCCGGCAGGAGTGTGCTGTCTCGGAGTGTCAATATGGTATTCGCCCAGGGTACGGAACCATGGACCCTATCTTCGCACTAAGGATCACCATGGCGAGATACAGATCGAAGAACACGCCTCTGCATAATTATGCTCTTTTTAGATATGCAGAAAGCCTTCGACTGTGTCCCTCGGGGGGTGATCTGGTGGGCACTGAGGTCCAAAGTGGTACCAGAAGCCTATGTTGACATAATTGGAGACATTCACTTCAATTCCGCATCCGTTGTTAGGACCGCTGTTAGCGACACTAAACCCTTCCCCATCACCGTCGGAGTCCATCAGGAATCCGTCCTTAGTCCGTTTCTGTTCAGCGTGATATTAGACGTCTTGTCGGACAGCATCAAGGATTCACATGAGCGATTGCTCATGTGAATCCTACATACATACATGAGTAGCCAGGGAGGTTACCCTGGCTATTCATGTATGCTGAAGATATCGCGCTGGCGGATGCGGACAGGGAACGGTTGGTGCGGCGTGTGAATGCGTGAAAGGGCTTGCTCAAGAACGGAGGTCTGAAACTCAACGTGGCGAAGAAAGAAATGCTGGCTTGATGTTGTAAGAGATGACATGCTTGCCAACAATCTCTTACCACAGGATGCTAAAGATCGCGCGAAATGGAAGAGAATGTGCAGAAAAGCGGACCCCGGGCTCCAACGCGAAACCCGCGGATGCAACCGGGATAAACGCTGAGAATTATCTCATTTGAATAAGCTTTTCAATTCTTTCATGCTTAGTGGCAGAAGTTACTACCCCACCAGACAAAGTCTTGTCACCAAGCGATTCGTCGTGTTCCGGCATGATGTCTGGTGAAGCCATACGGAGGACGGGTCTGAGCAGTTGCTCTGCGATGTGGGCCGGGTACGATGCGCCAAATGTTGTTGTGTCGGGTGTTTGATCGTGAAGGGTCTGGAGATCAATCTCCCTCTGGCGCAGCATAGTTGGTCGTGTTGTTTAACATTGCATTACCACGCTCAACTGCCCCCTTCCTTCCTATTTGCCCAGTGTTTTTGAGCGAATGGACCCTTCATTATCTAGCGCGCTTTACCATCAACAATTGCATCACTGCTCACCATCAGGTAGGATTGCTGTCAAGCACCAGTTTATAATCATTAAGACTAAGACATTTGGATAAGCATGAATGAATTGAATAGTTTCCTGTCGAAATGTTGTCGAAGCTTCGCTAAGCTCGTCAGCTGATCATAAGTTAGCAATAAGTAATACGTACCTGGATGTTTTGTCAGCCAGCCTATTCGCTCCATGGAATTGAGCATGTCCCAGGAGTTTCATCGGAGTCATTTTCCTTGCTTGAATTTTGTCTATTTTAGTGGAGATGTCCTCATTTTTGTCCCAACAAATTTTGTAGCAACTCTTTCAAGAAATGTGTACTGTAAAACAGTGCTGTAGAATTTGAGTCAAAACCTTATTATAGCCCTTTTGGTAGTAATAATGATTAAAGTATAGCGTTTGTTCACTGTATTGCGTTAATCCGAAGCCTCCTACCCGACAACTGCGTTCTGAATCAAAAAGGGTTAAATTAATTTTATTACTCCCTCAGCGAATCAATCATTTTGACAATAAACTGCGATGCTATCGACCGCCTGTCCCATTTTATTGTTAATCAGTTTTTTATTACTCGGTTTGATTTATGGACAAGGTATGAAGTTGATGATGGAATAAAACATGGACGTATATTTAATATTCTAGAATTTTATTTCTCACTAACATTGTTATATTTTTTACTTTTTTGGCTACATGGTTTACAAAGAGCGTAACGTCTCTACGTAGTCAGACAGGTATTGGAATAGCTTATTATGGAATGATGTCTTGTGAAACCGTACAAGTAGAGTATGGCTTTTTCTGTGTGGATGGGAAGTTTTCAAATGACCTCTCCTGCTCTGAGCGGAGCGGAGGGGCGTGTCAGACTTTTGCTGATGGTCCTTGAAAACTCAGATGTGGACAAACTCAGCTATCAACTTTTCGACCTCAATATGCATGCTCTGAAACACTTTGGACACTCCTAGCAGTATCTGTGCTACTGCCAGTTTATGTAAATTTTAAGTATATATGTACTTTATAAAATTAAATACTCGTTTAACACATTTTATTTACGCAGTTTAAAAAGTGTGTATGTAATACAGCATAATTTATGAGACAACAATACGAAACAGTGAATAATATAAATTATAACGGAAGATTAATGTTGTGGCGACCACACATGAAGTTCAGTGAACACTCTGTAAACTGGAGGCCGTTTACTCCTGAAACAAATTTATTTCGTGTGTGACACGGCCACGAGGGGAATTACTACTGCTTATGGCCTTATATTCAAATATTTTACTATTCTTAGCAATACATTTCAATTATAAAGACCCTTATGTGATGTCTAAAAGTAGTCACGTACATTTTTGATAGCAAAAACCTATTATAGTGTAGTTGCGTTTCTGACGGAGAAAAATGCATTTGTTGATTAATTGGTCTATTTTTTTCAATTCAATTCAATTGAATTCATTTATTAGTGTGAGTTTTGGTAGGTACATTTTACAATGTGATCTTAATATCTAATAAATCAGTTCCTCTAAAAATCTAGCATAAAGGCATACACCCTTTAACAGCACTTAAAATCATAAATAGGATTATGAATATATTTAAATGATGAATAATTTAATGAATTTGGAATATAATGCCATGTCAAATTTTTATAAATATTAAGGTCAAATAACTTACAATGTCAAAATACAATACAATGTCTAAATTAAATAGATTTTAAATAACTTATATAATAGGTATAATTTCAGGATTAAATATGTGGTAATGTCAATAGTATAATGTCAAAATTAAATGAGTATCAATTGCATGTGTTTTTAAGTAGCATATTTGTTAATTTATTAATAAATTGTAATTTGCACGTTAATTGTTATTTGCAATTGATGTATCGTATCGATTTCATTAATTTTAATTGATTTATATAGAAGACGATATATACAAACTTATAAAACTAAATAGATAAGTACCAATTACTAAATAAACCTATTACACTAATTAAAACTATTGATGTATTAAAATGATAATTGTGATATTAATGATAATTTATTGATCGGTCGAATAGAGATATTAAGTATTGAACAGTCATTTCAAAAGTACAGACCTACATGTTTTTATATAATTAAATCTTAACAATTATTTTGAACTCATATGCGCTTAAAACAAAAATCCATTCTATTTATAATTGCTTGTTTTGTGCATATAGCTCGTACACCCAGTGAGGCGTGCACAGAGATTCGGGTAGGGTATGCATTCATACACTCCGAAATCTCTGTGCTTGTAAAATGTTATTTTTTTGTTTATGCCAATCCTGAATATAGTTGGTTCAGAATAAGCAACTGAATCGATTCCAATCATTTTTACCCTATGTTATATTTTTTCCCAAATACATTTAGGCATTTTTGCACCGTGGTTACCGAGCGCGCAGGGTAGATCATAGTATTGCTCAACAACTGACGCCAGAGGTCAAAGCCCCGCGCTCCCGCCCGATCGGAGCGTGGACCATATTTTTATACCATACTTTTCCTTTATTAAGCGATGTAGCGGATTCGTCGTGACCACGAAACGCTGAATCATAACGCTAACTCCTGTTTACCTAAAATGCAGACGATGTCGATTAACCGTTTGAAAATATTTCTATTCCTATGTACTTTCGCGTTGTGCTTTTTAATGTCTAATTACATGCTTTTTATTAGCTTCACTTGTATGTTTGCTTGCCTGTTTGTTTGTTTGTCCGTCTCTAACTCTTTGGACTACGAGTGAGCAGCTCAATACTGTAAAATGTCCCACCGTTTTCAATACGTACGTTAATTCGTTTTTTTTTAAGTATATGTAACTAAAAAGTTGAACAAAATTTAGTTTGAAAAACTATAAAAACATGCTTTTAAAGAATATCAAACTAAAAAGTTAAAAATAATTTTAGTTTATGAGAATAGTATACAATATGTAAAGAAAACCCTGTCCGACCCATAAGGATAATAAGGTTAGGTAAAGACATGACCAAATCTATACTAATATATAAAGCTGAAGAGTTTGTTTGTTTGTATGTTTGTTTGTTTGTTTGTGCGCGCTAATCTCAGGAACTACTGGTCTGATTTAAAAAAATCTTTTTGCATTGGATAGCGCATTAATCCGGGAAGGCTTTAGGCTATTTAACATCACGCTGCGACCAATAGGAGCGGAGCATAACTAACTCTACGCGAACGAAGTCACTGGCGGCAGCTAGTATAATATAAAATTTTACGTAATCATCATAGTAACAATACTAATGAATTTTAAAATAATCTTTTTTTCCCGAGAATTAATTCCAACTTCCCCGAAATTTGGTAATTTTTGACAACACCATTTTGACGGTACGCTTATGCGATTCGACTACGCGTCGCGTGCCCTGCCCCTGCGGAAGGGTCTACCGCACATGTATTAAGTTACCTCTTTTTTAAAAAATATTATTTACTAGCTGCGCCACATGGTTTCACCCGCGTTTTTTTATATGCCCCGCTCCTATTGGTCGCAGTATGATGTTAAATAGCCTAAAGCCTTCCCGGATTAATGCGCTATCCAATGCAAAAAGAATTTTTCAAATTGGACCAGTAGTTTCTGAGATTAGCGCGCACAAACAAACAAACAAACAAACATACAAACAAACAAACTCTTCAGCTTTATATATTAGTATAGATTTTTTAGGGTTTTTTTTTAAACAGTTAGTCCGGGTTTGTCGGCATTAGTAGAATCACGTAGTGGTATAGTCAATGATCACACGTAGAACCATGTGATCATTGACTATAGTACTAAGAACCTCATCCTATCCATACCTCATCTAGACAGATGAGGTGCGCTACTGTTTCCAAAATGTTGCTGTAGTGAAACGGGTTAAAAAATTTAGTTTAATGATGTCACGTGTGTAATTAAATAGATGAAGTAGACATTATGTTCCATAGTTTAACATTATGACTAGGCTTTCAATAATCTCTATAAAACTACGCAAAATTATAGTTTTATTACTGAGAGCTAAACTAGAGTTTACCGTAGTTTTACTGAAAAGGCTAAATACTGTTTATTTTTGTTTCTGCCACTTCTTCGTTATGACGTACCAGGCGAGTTGTAGCAACCCTAACAACGTGAGAATACTACAACCGAAGAATACGCCGAACATTCCACCTAGTTGAGCTGCAAAAAAAAAGCAATATAATCTATTATTCTCATTAACATCTGCCTAGCCTTTTCGTAAATCTTACACAGTCATAAGGCTGGACACCAACCTCAACATTATCATATAAACTTATTATTCTTCTGCAGCCTATAGATAGAGGTCCACTGCTGGACAAAGGATTTCATTACATTGGGAGGGTACGTTCCCTGGATTGGAGAACCTTATTATTATTATTGATTTATTATTACTTTATTTTATTGTATATACATATAAATTACATTTTTAAATATTTCTACATAAAAATACATTTAAATATATAAAAAATAGTAGCCCACCCGTATCGGGAACAGGGTCCAAGCTACCGGTCAGGGCTCCAGAGAGAGGAACTTCCTGGCGATGCGAGCCGTGTCCAGCAGTACCACTTTCTGAATCAAGCCCTTGATCCAGCTGCCTAACGAGAGCCTCCTGAGGTGTTGGTCGAGGCTTTTGGCTATTAAGCCATCGGCTGTCTCGACTAACGGTACAATTATTGCTGAATCCACTTCCCACATGTCGACAACCTCGTGAGCCAAGTCAAGATATTATTATTATTCGTTTATTTATTTTACATCCATATGATTTACATTTTTAAATATTTATATAAATATATAAAAAACATTTAAAAATATAAAAAATAGTAGCCCACCGGTATCAGGAACAGGGTCCAAGCTACCGGCAGTCAGGGCTCCAGAGAGAGGAACTTCCTGACAATGCGAGCTGTGTCCAGAATTACAGCTTTCAGAATCAAGCCCTTGATCCAGCTGCCTAACGAGAGCCTCCTAAGGTGTTGGTCGAGGCTCTTGGCTATTAAGCCATTGGCTGTCACGACTATCGGTACAATGATTGCTGCTTCCACTTCCCACATGTCGACAACCTCGTGAGCCAAGTCAAGATACTTGATTTGTTTATCTTTCTCGGCTTTCACGAGGTTCTCATCATGCGGGATGGTTATGTCAACAATCATTGCACGCCGCTCTGATCGATCCACTATCACTATATCAGGCTTATTGGCAACAATAGTTCTGTCAGTGATGATGGATCGATCCCAGTACAATGTGATATGGCCATTTTCGAGAACTGGGTCGGGCATATACCTGTAGTACGGCACCTCCGATTCCACAAGGTTGTATTTAAGAGCATGTTGCTGATGAATTATCCTAGCTACAAGGTTGTGTCTATGCAAGTACTCTCCGTTAGCTAGACGAGAACATCCGGAGATAATATGTCTTATTGATTCCCCCGGCCGGTGACATGCCCGACAGATGTCAACTGTGCCGTCTTTCACAATAAATCTCCGGTAATTGTTCGTCATCATAACTTCGTCCATAATTGCACATACAAAACCTTCGGTTTCCCCAAAAAGGTTACCGAATCGTAGCCAGGCTACGGACGCTTGTAAATCTACATCAGGCCCGTGTAGGGCTCTGAAAAAGCGTCCGTGAAGCTCCTTGTTCTTCCATACCTCCATGCGATCATTGTTGTCAAGCACTACTGGTTTGCGCCAATTCTCTTTAGCCAAGGAGAGCGGAGTGAGGCTCTTGTCAACCGCGACCACATCTCGATGCATTCCCACGTCAGTTTTCAGGAAATATTCCCTGAGACTGCATATCTCGCGATTGTGGAGTGTCTTAGCGTTTAAAAAGCCTCGACCTCCACATTTTCGCGGGATATACAGGCTCATAACCGATGACCGTGGGTGATGCAATCGATTTGTAGTCAGCAGTGTACGAACTCTCCTATCCAGGGCGTTGAGTTCGGTTTGAGTCCATTTGAGTATGCCAAAAGAGTACCTACATCAAAACCGGCATGGCCCAACCGTTGAAAGCGTGCACCTTGTTACCGCCTGATAAAAGACTATTAAGCACTTTTTTCAAGCGGCCAAAGAAGCGTTCCTTGAACGATTGCTTCATGTCAGTAACATTGATACCCAACGCTTCCGACATACCCAAATACTTATAGGTTTCGGATGCAGAGAGGGCTCTAAGGTTTATGGAACTCTTGAGTTGGGTTCCCGCGGGTTCCACAATCTCTCCTCGCTTTACATGCATGACCGCACATTTGTCCACACCAAATTCCATCCTGATGGCGCTACGGAAAATTTCAGTAATTTTCAGTAGCTCCCTCAGTTGTAAATGGCTGGGAGCAAAAAGTTTTAGGTCATCCATGTAGAGAAGGTGCGATATAACCTGATCACCTCTCCTCAACCGATAGGCTAGACCTAAATCCTCCAACAGTGTGCTTAGAGGATTCAGTGCTAAGTAAAACCAAAGTGGACTCAAACTATTGCCCTGAAATATACCTCGCTCAATCCTTATCGGCTCGCTATTCCTCTGAATATTTCGACATCCTGGATAGCAAAAGACCGTCCTCCATTGGCCCATACATGTCATCAGGAAGGTGCGCAGAGTTGTATCCACTTTATACAACTCTAGCACCCGCATGAGCCATGTATGTGGCACAGAGTCATAGGCCTTCTTATAATATATCCAACATGTCGATAGATCCTTTCGGGAACGACGAACCTAATGGCCATATCAATAAGGAGTAGCTCCTTACATCCATTTTGAGAGGCAGACATGATGGAGTTGCTGTCAATATGTGTGTTAATTTTGGTTTTGAAAATGGATGTAAGAACTTTATAGACCGTTGGTAAGCAAGTGATCGGTCTATAATTTTTGGGTTTCGCGGTGCTACCTGATTTATGGAGCAGGTGGGTTACTCCAGTTGTTAGAAACTGGGGTAGCGAACCAGACTCTAAAGCAGTCTGCAACTGAGATGCCAAACGAGCGTACGACCTGGGAAACCATTTTATCCAAAAGTTATGCAGCCCATTCGGTCCTGGAGACTTCCAATTAGGCAACGGACGGACTGCAAGAACTACATCTTGGGAGCAGATAGTAATAATCCCCATTTCTGGTATTGGATCGCAGGCTCGCTCAACATCCCGAGTCCATTAACCTTCGGTGTGACTGACAGGCACCGACCAGATATTGCGCCAAAATGAATACGTGGCATTATTATCCGGTAGGCACCTGTCAGCGACACCTTGGTCTGGTCGCTCCCAAGCTCTATAGACCCGCCTTTCATCGCTTTGGAAATTGCGATTCTGAGAATACCGCTCCACTCTTCGCTTTTACTGACGAATACGGTTTGCCCATGCATACACTTTCTGCTTCAGAAAGTCGATACGCTCTGTGACGTGGAACAAATAATCTCGAGAACTAATTTCAGTCCCCGAGAATGCCCGCCTCACAAAGCGCATCACTCTAGGGCGAGTATTACCCTCCCTGAAGCAAATTAGCTTGCCAATGAGTGCTCTAGTCTCTCCGATACGACGCTCAATCCTGCACTGCCAAGCTGGCACAGCTGATTTTGGTCGTGTGACTCTGTCACTGTCTGGACATGAGCTACACGACATATCGCAACAGCTGCACAGTACAGGATTGAATGTGTATCAGTTAGATCTTTGCTGTCCTTTAAATAGTAGGGCAGCTGAGAGTCTAGAGCACACACTAGCGCCTGGTTTTTTTATGCATGGGCAAACGAGGTAAGCGTGGTCTAAGTTCAGGCGGAGTAGAGCGGTACTCACGGAAAGCATCCTCCAAAGCGCTCCTTACTTGTTCATTGCACTGGGAAGTCACGAATATAGCCTCATCATCATCCTCTTTATCAACGACGTTGGGTCGCGATGGAACACTGTTAGGTTGTACCGCGACCAGTGATGAAGCAGGCGTAACATGGCTATTCCGTGACTCGAGGCGTAGGCGATCAAGCACCACATCATCCAGCATATGGTTACGCTGGATGACCCGCACCTGATCCGACAGTCGTTGCGCCGACACGTTGACAGCTGGCTCAAGCACCTGAAACAGAGAGAGCATCCGACCACGGTACGCAGTTAAGTTACTTCCCCCCTCTGTAGCCCCAAAGTATGCGCGCATGACGTTCTCGTTGATTGATTGAGTCCATTTCATGCGCTGCACATTTCCACCGGTAGCGGGGGCCCTATCAGAGGCCGGTTGGCCTCGGCGTCCTCCCCGTCGGCGAACAGGTGGTGGCGTCGTCGGCGGAGAGAAATACTCGTCGCTCGAGCTCAACGCAACTGCCGCGGCCGGGGTCATCACAGCGTTCACAGTGGGGCTGGAGACCGGCGGCGGCGAGGCGGAGCTGGGCGACGAGTCCGGAGGTGGTGAGCGTGCACGTCGAGCGGCAGATCTTGTCAACATCTTCGATATTATTTTCTAATTTTTATAATTTTTCTTGGTTTGACATGACAGATGTCATAGGTTTTCTTGGCTCTTTTTGTTAAAAACATATTCAAAAAATTTATTTGCGTTGTATAGGTATAGGTTCTGATTTTTACGTATTTCACGTATTAAAATAAATATAAAACAGATTCTATTATGATAATTATATATATATAAATGCGATGAGAAAAAATAAACGTTGATGTTGACGTTGGTGTTGCCAGTTATTATTATTATTATCGATAACGTTGAAAATATATAAAAACATTTAACAGTTGGTAGTGTCTTGATGTGATGGCGTAAGTATGTACATTGGACCGTTGTTTACTAAAAGTTAACAGAATATTATGAAGGTATAAATTAAAACTCACAGAACAAATCTAAATAGGTGAAGTATGACATGCGCTCGAAGGTCCGCCGTGTGCGACTTTGGATGAAGATTCTTACCACGGTCACTTTCTTGAAATCCAAACCCTTGCTGTGGTAAACAAAACATTGTCACGATATATTGTTTAGGGAAAAAAGTGACATTTTTACCACCCTACGCCGTCCCACTCCAAAGTTAGACAAAGGTATCCTTTCACTACTTCCAAATTTCGGAAGCCTGTCCGTTAAAATATCAAGGTTTCAAGCAAAATAAAAGCTTCTAAACACAGATAATCTTCCTTTCGATCTGTATAAGATGTGGAACTAGTGTAGCCAACTCAATAGTCACAGTCAAAGAATGGGTCGATTGGTACATAAAAATACTTACTAGAATGGCTCCACAGTCTTCACGGAGTCATCGAGCTGGAAACTGGATGCTTCAACGTAAGTCTTCTCCGTGTCACACGTCGTAGGACATGAGTTGTCCGAGATATCATACCCGACTGGAAATAAAAGTAGAAAATATTGATAGGGCACTTATTGGGAATATACAACATAATTTTTTGTTTTTGCGAAACCCTAAACACGGGTTCAGTATTTTTAAGTAAATAAACTACGTATGTACTAAATTTCAAAAAGATTTAATAAATACGTGCCGCCTGTTCTGCCCCCATTCACCCGCGCATGTATGTCTAACGTGTTGCCTACCACACATTCATTAAGTGACCTCGCTTTTTTGAAATAATATTTTTTTTTGGGTTTTTTTTTTTAGTTTAGCCCGTCTTTGTAGGCTTTATTAGAATCAATTAACGATACCTAATAATACCTTCACGGATCGGACAGGGTTTTCTTTACATATTGTACATATAACATTCCGCTATGACCAATAGGAGCAGATCAGTAATAAAAAATGTTGCGAAAACTGGAGCGAACGCGGTCGTACATATTGTTCCAATTATTTTAACAGGCGCTTATTTTATATCAACTGGGCTCTTTTTAATTTTTTTCGAAATAAACCACGGCTTTGGCAAAAACTACTGACTGGATTTTGAGGAAACCTTGCAATAATGTAGGCATTCATCTTGGCATTCCCACGGAAACGGGAACCACCGCGCGCTGTAAACTGAAGTCCACGCGGACGGAGTCGCGGGCAATAGCTTGTCATTAATAAAACAATCAACGCAGTTGGCAGTCGCGTCTCGGTCAACGCGGGAATCACCTCAATTTGGCCACAGCTTCAAGCCTGTAGTAGTTAATAGAATTGATTAAATAGTTACCCAAGGACTGAGCGGAACACTGCAACATGGCCGCTCGACATCGGGTAACACCAGGTGGTTTCGGATGGTTGGCCCGGACACACTTACAATTGTTCAAAGTTAGTGCCATTTCTTGTTCTAATGCACAGTATTTTCTGAAAGTATATAATGTTTCTAGAATCTAAATAACACTCTTTAAACGTTTATTTATATTATGTATATCTATTATAATATATTATGTATGTATGTCTATATCACGGATAATTAAGGTGTCGTGTGAACAGATAAATTATAAATGACCTTTTATCTGGTTTGTGGTGTACCTACATATATACCTATGTATATATATAAATATATATATATATACTAGCTGACCCGGCGAACTTCGTTCCGCCTTAAAGGCAATATCACATGACTACTTTTTAAATTAGGATAATTTTAAATAAATGAATATTATTATTCAATGATTCTTTATTTGGGAGCACAATCCTGGCGATTCTCCGGAAATCTTTAATGTGCTACAATACTCGCAAACAACATCCATTGGCCCAATGCGAACGCCATTGCGCTATATTATATGCGTATTGAAACGCTGCCCGATTCAAATCAGTATTTGATGAATTTCTTCTTGTGTTTCGTAAATTATCTAGCGCTTGATCTCTGAGGTTTGCTCGACGATTTCGCATTGCCAACCGAGCCATTTCACGGGCTGCCTCCCTTTGCTCTGGTGAGTGAGAAGCACGAAGTCGAGCCATACTAAGGCTGCGCCTTCAAGTGCAATTTCTTGCTCTTCTTCAGTTTTTTTTTTTTGTTTCGGCTGGGAAATCATCAGGTGACCTCTCCCGCACTGGGCGGAGCGGAAGGGCGTGTCAGACTTTTATTGAGTAAAATCCACCCGTGTTCCTTCACTTGCCTGTGCAACGGTCAGTGCCATGGTTTCTTTTTTAATCAACCCGTAACCCTGTGGACCAGTCCTCGTGGACACCGTCAAGGTGCGCTGACATCTCTTTGAGGCACGTGTGAAACACAATGGGCCGTCAACCCGGGCCTGGTTCTTACAAGGAGGCGAGCTGCCTTTCCCTCGCCGCACGCAAGCCCGCGTCTACGGCGATTGGGAGTCCGATGTTGCCTCCCGACCAGGGCGCTTCCTGCGGCGGTTTGAGCCGTGAGTGTAGTGGGATTTCCGCTCCCTCACCCGCTCCGCCTCCTCCTTTGCCAGCATCACTGCTTCACAGAAGGAGGTGAAAGCTTGCCATGCACTCTTGCTCCGGACTATGGCCCGGACCAGGGTCGGACGCGAGAGATCGCCGCCGATCGCCGCCACTAGAACACGGCTGTGCTCTATCCAAGCCGGGCAGACCTCCACCTTATGCTCCACCGTGTCCTCAGGGCGATGCACACAGTGGTCACCCTGGCGTTTCCTCCCGCCTTATACGGAACAGGAACCTCCCGAAACAGCCGTGTCCAGTGAGGACCTACGTCAGTCGGAAGGTGAGGACGCCGTGGCGCCTCTCTAGCTACTCCTCAAAGAGAGGACTTACCGCCGCTATTGCGGCGTGATTTTCCATGTCGCCATGAGACCCCGCCGGAGCTCTGTCCGCTGTACTGCGATTTTTCGCGGCAACAGAGTTATGCCTCCTCTCATCACTCACACATGTGGGCCAGGGATAGTATTTCTCCACAATTAAATGGATGTTATCATACATATAAACGTTTCTTTTTAATTACTCTATCTATTAAAAGAAACCTCATCAAAATCTGTTTCGCAGTTTTAAAGATTTAATCATACAAAGGAACATAGGTAAAGAGAAAGTAACTTTGTTTTATAGTATGTAGTGAAGTGGTAAATGGCACAGCAATACAATATTAGAAATTTTGAAGTTGAAGTTTGCTTTGGGGCTTTTATTAAAAAAATTAAACCGGCAGAGAGCATTTATATTCCTTGCTTTAAATAAATGCATCAACATTCAACCGGTAAGACTTTTTTTAATATGCTGAGTAGTGTAGGAGTGTGTTTGTACCATTTTTAACAAATGAACCGCTAACTTATATTTTGACTGAGTTGTTTTGTTATTCCATGTCAGTTGCGTTTTGTTAAACCATGTCTTATGTCACGTCCCACGGGAACGACAGGAACCGAGGGAACGGGATAAAAAGTATCCTATGTGATATGTCCTTCTCCCAGTTCTTATCTACCTCCCTACCAATTTTGAGCCATACTGGTTAAGCGATTCTTGAGTTATAAATATAGTTACTAACACGACTTTCATTTATGTACATAGACTTCATTCAAATCGGACCAGCCTAGGAGGAATTCAGTGACGTACACACGTACAGCAGATTTAGGATGGAAAGAAGAAACCCATGGAAAGCATTGTCATCTACATTTGTGATATGTTTGACAATGAAATGAAACCAAGCGAGATTCAATGCAGACTGATTTAATGAAAAGGAACACGTCTCGATACATACAGCGAATTGCAAGCACAGATTATATAACTACTACAGATATTCTCTATAGTAGTACTTAACGATAATTAATAGGTCTCGTACACAACACTGTCCTCCCTTCATCAAATATCATTCAAAAGGAACATACTAGTCAGTAGGTAACTTACGTAACAGATACTACATAATACAACTCAGAACTTAGGAGTAACTTACACACTAAATAAACCTTACAAATATATATAAAACTTACATACTAAGTAAAATATTAAATAATTACTATTTTGAAGTCTTTAACTTCGCGACACAATCTAAGGCAGCTCTCCGGCGTAAACGACTATGAACGATCGGCGGCGACATGGACGGTGGCGAACTTTCGATTTCCGAAACTACTGCTTCGGTAGACTCATCCCTCGGGTATTTCCCTGTACTCTCATATAATGTATTGGGCGGGGAGTCTACCGATGCTATGTTTTGTTCTATGGGTGTATTATGTTCAAGTTCGATTGACTCCATCTCGGCACTAGGACTCGGCCCCGCGATAGAAGGTCTAGACTTGCTAACTTTTTTTGTTATCAACTGATCAATATGACGCCTATGAAGATGTCCGTCATTCGTTTTAACCGTGTACGTAACCGGTCCTGACCGTCGCACCACTTCACCCTCTGCCCATTTTTGCCTATGTTTTGAATAATCCCGCACGATTACGGCATCCCCGACGCCTGCTTGCCGCAGCGGCGGACGCTGCTTGGCCGCGCGCTGTTCGTGCGCCAGCTGCGCGTCACGTACCAGCTCGGCCGTGTCTGGCCGCAGTAAGTCTAGTCTGCCGCGCAGTCGGCGCCCGAACATCGCCACCGCCGGCTCGCGCCCGGTGGTGCTATGCTCAGTGTTACGATACATAAACAGAAACTTACACAACGCAGTATTGTCGTTAACATTTTCTCGTGACGCCTTCTTTAAAACCCGTTTGATAGTACGTACTGCGTTTTCAGCAGCTCCGTTACTGGAGGGATGATATGGTGCAACAGGCAAATGTTTTATGCCATTATGCTTTAAATACGAACAAAATTCCACAGAGGAAAATGGCGGTCCATTATCGCTTACTATTTTTCTAGGGATTCCAAAACGAGCAAAAAGCCTTCTGAAACTATCGATGACAACCGTTGCTGATGTTGTGCTCACTCGTTCCACTTCAATCCACTTTGAGTGAGCATCGACTATTATTAAATAGTATCTATTGTGTAGTGGGCCTAAGAAATCAACATTTAGCCGTGACCACGGCTGCTCCGGTCAGGGCCACGAGTGCAACGGCGCTGGCGCAGGCTGAGCGCGCTGCGATACGCACGCCGCGCACTCACTACACGTACGTTCTATATCACTATCTAAAGTTTCCCACCATACATAGTTGCGAGCTATTTGTTTCATTTTGACTATACCCGGATGACCCTCATGAATTTCTTGCAAAATTAATTGTTGTAATACTTTAGGTATAACAATCCTGTAACCCCACACTAAAGATCCGTGATCTATGTGTAATGAGTCTTTCCTATTAAAATATGGTTTTTCTTTATCTATGAGAACCTGTGGTGGCCATCCAAACATGACATAACCAGCAATTTTTTTAAGAAGGGAATCCTTATCCGTCTCTGTTTTAATTTGCTTAAAACTGAGTGGAAAATGTTCTTCAACAAAGTTTAGATAACTATATTCTTCGTCATCTCGTACTCGTTCTCTAGAACTGAGAGGGAGACGTGATAGGGCGTCGGCGAAACAATTCCTCTCGGATCTTACAAATTCTATTTTAAAATCATATGCTGCTAATTTAACGGCATATCGTTGAATTCTGCTTGCCGCAGTAACGGGTATGCCTTTATTGTCTCCTAGTATATAGCTTAAAGCACGGTGGTCACTTCTAAGAATAAAATGTCGTCCGTATAAATATTGGTGGTGTTTAGTCACACCAAATACAATTGCTAAAGCCTCCTTATCCAACTGTGAATAGTTGGATTCCGCTTGATTTAAAGTTCGCGAGGCACAGCCAACCGGCCGCTCACTGCCATCATCATAACGTTGTAACAACACTGCACCCACACCGTATGGGCTGCTATCTACTGCCAGTATAAGTTGTAAATTTGGATCATAATGTGCAAGCACCGGAGAGCTACTTAAGACGTTTTTAATTTTAGTAAATGCTTTTTCACATTTACTGTCCCAATTCCATTTGACATTTTTTTTTAACAAATCATATAAAGGTTTTAAAACGTCACTCATATTAATGCAAAACTTTGAGTAAAAGTTTACAAGTCCTAAAAAACTTCTTAACTGCGTTATGTTACAAGGTGATGGAGCAGCTACAATTGCTTTAATTTTTTTATCATCTGTATGTAGGCCTTGTTTATCAATTTTATAGCCTAAGTATGTCACTGACTCTTTAAAAAATTGGCATTTACCATAATTAACCCGGAGGCCATTTTCCTTCAATCTCTGCAATACAGCCTTTAAATTGGATATATGTGATGACATACATGTACCTGTAACACAAATATCGTCTGCAAATACAGCCGTAAACGGCAAGCCACTCAAAGTCTCTTCCATTATTTTCGGAAAATTTTCGGGAATGTATTTAATACCAAACGGAACACGATTATAAACAAAAGTACCCATATGCGTGGAGATTGCCGTCATCGGCCTTGAGTCTTTATGGAGTAAACATTGTTGGAAAGCATTCGATAAATCTAACTTAGTGAATCGTTCACCTCCTCCCAGCGTCGCGAACAAGTCCTCGATCCGTGGAAGCGGGTAATGAAAGTCTTTCAATCGCGGATTAATTGTGACTTTGTAGTCTCCGCAAATACGGATATCGCCATTTGTCTTTACTACCGGCACTATCGGCGTACCATAATCTGACCTATCGACTTTGTATATGACACCTTCCGCCTGTAACCGATCGAGTTCTCGTTCGACACGCACGCGCATAGCCAAAGGTAATGGCCGCGCTTTCACAAACACGGGAGTCGTGTCATTTAAGTATAATCGTATTCGCGACTTGAATGTACCTAATCCCTCAGTGAAAACTTCAGGATATTCGTCCTTGAGTGTTTTCGCCAACGAATTGTCATCGGATACATAATGGTGATTATTAAGTGCATCGAAACTTGATAATTTTAACTGTTTTATCCATATGCGACCCATTAAAGGAGGGCCGCCATTTGTAATTACGTATAGTTTTAATTTAAGTTCCTTATTATTGTATGTAATTGTCACCAGTATGTATCCGAGTGTTTGAATAACGTCCCCTGTATAAGATTTAAAAGTTAATATTTTACTAATTATTGGAAACTTATAGAACATCTTATCATATAATTTTTTTGATATAGCAGATATCTTACTACCCGTATCTACTTCAAACTTTAAAAACATACCTTCAATATTTAACTTAATGTAATAGGGACCGTCATCCTCACACACATTTATATTACTACTATGATTGTTGTGACTCATGTTATAAAAATTACAATTACTATCAGTATCTGACTCGGTTACAGAACTGTCAAGATAGAACTGACCTTTATTTGTCTTCTTAGTAGAATTACCATCCTTCTCACTACGATTGCACACTGATTTTAAATGCCCTTTTTCACCGCACTTGTCACATGAATAATGTTTGTAACGACACCTGCCCTCCGCATGGCCGGGCTTGCCGCACCGCGGGCACGCGCGCCGCTTGGGCGCCGGCGCCGCCGCCGGCGCCGCAGCCGCGCCGCCAACCCGATGCAGGCCGTCGTTTGCGCCAGCGCTGGAGCCTGCGCTCATAGCCTCCGCACCCGGAGCACTCGCCACGTTTGCATGTCGCTCCGCCGCTTCGAGAGCCATCGCCAACTCCACACCGCGCTTGTAGTCAACGTTCTTTTCAGCGAATAACCTGGATCGCATCTCCTCACTGTACAACCCCGATACAAACTGGTCGCGGAGGTTTACCTCCAGTGAGGCACCAAAATTGCAGGTTTTAGCCAGATGCTTCAAACTTTGTAGGTATGAACGAACGCTTTCACCTTGCTGCTGTTTCCTCTGCCTAAAAATATGCCTTTCGGCTATTTCCGATCTCTCTGGTTCTAAATGATCTTTCACCAGTTGAACGAGCACATCAAAAGTCTTATCCTCTGGCTGATCTGGTGAACACAAATCGCACATTAAGTCGTAACACTCCGAGCCGACTAGCGTCACTAGCGTAGCCACGTGTAAGTTTACATCGATGTCGTTCAACGTTATGAACTGTTTAATTCGTCTAACGTAAGTGTCCCAATTTTGGGTTCCGACCTGGAAACTTTCAATCTTCCCGATCGGCATTTCAATTATTACTTTACAGTACACACGCGTATATTATTAATTTTCTCGTCGCCAATGATATGTTTGACAATGAAATGAAACCAAGCGAGATTCAATGCAGACTGATTTAATGAAAAGGAACACGTCTCGATACATACAGCGAATTGCAAGCACAGATTATATAACTACTACAGATATTCTCTATAGTAGTACTTAACGATAATTAATAGGTCTCGTACACAACAATTTGTAACAAAGATATCATACCTCTCTCTACCCCTAGAGCTCTTGTTTCTCTCTTTAGGTAAAATAAAAAATCTTAAATAATTATTTATTTCTATTTATTTTTTTCTCTTTTAGTTCATAAGTACAATTTTAGTTAAATAAAAACAAAATATCTTTTTTATATTTTCGCCTTTTAGTTCTTATGTACTATTATATTTTTAAGTAACTAAAAAAATAATAAAAAAACTATAAACTTGTCTAAAAACGAAAAAAAAAATCTTGTGATTGATCGGGTTTGAACCGAGGAACACCAGCTATCGCGAGTAGACCATACCAATATCGACTACGCTACAGCCGCTATGTCAAGCCGCGCGAAATTAGCGCCCATATTATGCGTGAAATATTGTGAAAGAGAAAACTCGAAAATATGCGCTTCCCCAGACATAAGACTGAGCTAGATCGATTTTTCGTCCCCGAAAACTACCACATATTAATTTTCAGCGAAATCGTTAGGGCCGTTTCCGAGATCACATGCTTCTTCAAGCGATTAGCGCCATCTGCCGGGTTGATTTGTGAATCTAAACGATCCAGGTCGCCACTCAAACGCATACAGAAAAATTCATTAAAATCGGTCAAGCCGTTTAGGAGGAGTTCAATGACATACACACGTACAGCAGAATTATATATATAAAGATATACATATATATATAATACATACATTCGCCACCTGCATTCCCTTACCCCATTTCTTCTTACTTTTTTTTTTACATATTATAAATTAGTGCTTGTCCGCGATCCCGCCTGATGGTAAGCAGTGATGCAATCGTTGATGGTAAAGTGCACTAGTTTACTAAGAGCCTATTCACTCTAGCCTTGAAGGCACTCAAATTCTAGTCCGACGGAAACACTGCCGCTGACAAATTGTTCCAGTCCCTCGATGTACTTTCTTCTTGTCTTACTTTCATACAAATCTCTATTATCTGTCATCTCTATGTTACGAATATCTCATATGTAACGAAGAAATGTAACCCATATATTGTGATTTTATAAGAGTGTCCATGGAGTTTCTTGCACGTTCTTCTCCATAGAGATCTACGCTTTGGAACGTGCAATTTAGCTTCACTTTTCATGGACTGACCGACATTGACTATTCAAAAGTACCAAGTGATAGTTAATTTAAAATAGACAATTTTGATTTGATTTGATTTGATCTCAGTGTCCACCCCTTTCGAGGCTTAACATTTATTGTAATACATGATTGAACCACATTTTTTTTTAAATTTTCTTTTATTATTGTTCATAACATAAAACATGTTGTCGCGTAAAGCAACATCTTACTACAACTCTTGTAATATAATGTCAACACATACCTGCTATAAATCGGAAAGTACCGTGGCTTATCAGCAGACATGTGACACTTCCTTAGAGCTGGTCTGAGCGATCTTGCTCCGACCGCTATTTGGTAGGCGATGCTGCTGTATTCAATCCACTGCTCGGAGCCAGGGTTTAGAGCTGTCCCATTCATTGACACGTCTACAAAGTGTTGGCTGTGCAGTGTTGCCACCTGGGAGGGTTATACCAATATTCCTTTTAGTGTGGTTCCCCTTTTTAATGATAATTGAGGAAGTCCTCGCTGTTTGTAGTCATATTTATTATCATCATCATCTTTTCTTACTCCTCCGCTATTCTTTTCTGATTAATTTCGTTGCGGGACCCAAGACAGTTGAATCGTTTCTCCGGGACTCGTCGAGCTTCATTACTCAGCGTTTTTCTGGCGGTCTCCACTGTTGATTTTGGCTTTCAGGAGTTGCAGTGGGTTGGGAACAGTGTGGCGGGTTATGTCCCATTAAAAAAAATACCATCATTGAACCTTCAGGACATAGGCCCCTTCAACAATACGCCATTTAATTCAATCCTCAGATCTAATTCAGCTGCTCTTTACTTTATAGATAAAAGTAACTCCTACATTTAGTTTGAATTGTTCAACCACTCTTTGTAAATTAATACTTTTACGTCTGTGTAATTTTTTGGACGTATTGCTTCAAATTAATATCTATCTGCGTCAAATACACGACGTTTATATAAATATAAATCAAACTCACCCACTTGTAGGAAAGGTCAACGTTAGTGGGTCTCTGGCTCTGATTCACAGCTTTTTTTTTTTTTTATATTATAAACCAGCGCTTGACCGCAATCCTGCCTGATGGTAAGCAGTGACGCAATCGTTGATGGTAAAGCGCACTAGTTTATTAAGAGCCTATTCACTCTAGCCTTGAAGACACTCAAATTGTGAGCTACCATCAGGCCACTGGTGTAGCCGAACCAGGTGGAATACTTGTGTTGGTTTGGTCGGGAAACTTGTATATCTGTTCCATGTTTTTCTATTTCTCTGGACAAAAATATTTAATGGTTATTAGTATAACCCGACAAAACGAACGAATGAAACTGAGAAAGAAGGAATAATATTTATTTGGGAACAGTTCGGGAAAGACAACAAAAGAAAACTAATGTTTCAAGGAACAATACTGCGTCACGCCTGCACCAAAATTTTTGATTTCATCATTAATGCTAGACAGATGCGGCAATCCTTCTCTGCATGAGAGGAGCCCTGTGCCCAGCAGTGGGACGAAAGGGTTGATGATGAGATGCTGTCTGACGCTGTTTTTTCTATAAGACACTTTACGACCACCTCTAAAAAGTACTCATATCTAACAAAAATATTTACATTTATCGTCAAAAATTGTGCAGTTTTAGAAAAACCCTCTTAGTAATTACAGTCACGAACATATGTATGTAAGTATTCGGCATTCTTCAAAACAGATTTCCCGTTTTATTTATGAATGTTGTTACAAAAAAGCCATTTTCGAACTCATTGCCTTATGTAATGAGCCATATTTCAACGTTGCATTCATTATTTTATGATAGAAATCGAAGTTGAGAATTGCTAAGTGTGACATAGGTATTCGTGCTTGCGACTGTACTATTGCTTGAACATCGTATCTGTACAATTAGTAGGAATGTTTAACTTTCTGTACATGTGCGTTTCAGTAACTTAATTTGTGAAGTTACCGAGTTGCTACACGTAACTTCTGGAACATTAATATTTAAGTAAGAGGAAACTAAATTGAAGATATTAACGTATTCGTAAGTTTAAATCGTGAAGATAGAAGTCTTCTTGAACTGTGCGGGAACTATAAATATTATTAAGCTTGGTTTCGTAACCAAAGGGTAAGAAAGCGATCGTATTACTTGTAGTCTCCAGTGTCTGTCTGTCTGCCACCAGGCTGTAGCTCATGAACCGTAAATAGTACCGTGATTAATCTTTATACGCAAATAAAGAACTATTCTATTCTAGTTAGATATTTTTTTTATGTGTTCTTTATATGTTAACTTATTTTTTTAAATGCAAGAGTGGGTTGATAAAAGCAGTTAGAAGGTGTTTTTGTAAAAACCCGTGAGCACCTTACCGTTTCAAAGATCTTCCGTTGAAAACGCAGCAGAACCCGTCCCCAGTAAATTCCATTCTTAATAAATCTGAACAGTTTACCATAACGCGGTTCCAACGGCACCTGTGATTTAACATTGACAACCTAGTGTTATATTGTTATCGCTAGCTGGAAAAAGCATGCTGGTACACAGGCCTTGGCAAAATTATAGCCGGTATATTAAGAAAGAAAGAAACGAAATACATTTATTCAGCACAGACTTAAAGACACACAATACATCTAGCATAAACATACATAAACTACAAAACATAAATAAAATAAAAAAACCAAATAAAAAAAAACAAACAAAAAGTAAAAAATCCCTATGTAAGTTGCCTCGTGGCTGCACCAAAAAGCCCAGTTCAGCAAAAATACCAGACAACTAGTGTTTGTCGCTGGGCTTACATTCCATGACTTCTTAGGTGAAGTGATCCTACGTGCCCCACACTAGGAATAACATCTATATCGAAAGTGGGATTCGGAAACAACTAGTTGTAGGTAAATACAAATATTTGTTCCGTGCGGAAATCGAACGACACGCAGCGTAGGAGTTAATCACTCTGCTACTGTGCCAACCGGGCCATTGCATACTGTAGTAACACCATGCTGACCAAATAGAAATGATTTCTTACCTGATTGCAGTCTCTTCACACGTAGCTGTGAGGAGCTCTCCAGCAGTCTCCACATCTATACCATTGTAGTCCAGGAGTTCTTCGATGCGCAGCAAGTTCTGCAGGTCGTACACTACGTCGAGGGAATAGAATGCGGCTAGCTGTGGCAAGATTTCTCGCATTCTGGTTACGTTCATGCCCTGAGGGTATTGGCTAAAAACACGAGTTAGATAAAAACGGCTGTCAGGGTGATCATCAGTTGAGGTTTCAGTTTATGCCGCTGGTTGTTAGAAAGACATAGGCAAGTGAGCGAACACGGGTGAGTATCAGTCAGTGAAAGTCTGACACGCTCTTCCGCTCCACCCAGAGCGGCAGAGATCATTTGAAAATTTCTTATCCAAAAAAATAAGGTTTTAGTTTATACCTATGCATTATTGCACATACAAATTAATACTTGTGTTAGCCTACCTATGCATTTGTCCACTACTTTATCTGAGCAACGAACTATTTATTTTATTGTTTTCTGTTACAAGGTGAAGGAAAACATCTTAAGGAAACCTGGACTTTAAGTCTGAAATCGTCAACTCGCATTAAGCAAGCGTGGTGATTACTCTCAATCCTTCTCTGTATGAGAGGAGACCTTCTATGTATGTGCCCAGCAGTGGCACGATAAAAAGGTTGATGATGATGATTTTCTGTTACAGTTCTGGGCGAACGTTGAAGCCAGAGTGTTTAAAGGTCCCTTTTAATATCCATTTATGATAATGAGCTAACATTATGCGACCCCTACGGTCGCATAAGAATGACAGCATCAACTTCATATAAAAACTTAGTTGGCTGTTCGATTTATACCGTGTTTTAATTGAGAATCTGCTTCTTTTAATATGTGTCTATTTAGCTTAAGCAGCCTAAAGTGTTACCACTGCGTTGCACACTGGACTTCTTCCGGAGATATGGGGTGTACCATAATCAACCACGTGAGCTTGTTTTTTTTGTTGGGGTGGGAAATCATCAAATGACTTCTCCCGCTCTGAGCGGAGCGGAAGGGCGTGTCAGACTTTAACTGACTAAAACCCACCCGTGTTTTTTTACTTGCCTATGCGACGGACAGGGCCACGGTTTCTTGTTTAACCAACCCGCAACCCTGACCCAGGAGGCATCGGTCTTCGTGGACTCCGTCACATGTGCTGACATCTCTTTGAGGCGCGCGTGAAACACGACGCGCCGTCGTCGACTCGGACCTGGTCCTTACCGAGCGGCGAGCTGCCCACTGCTCAATACCCGCAGGCCCGCGCCTACGGTGGCGGGGGGTTTAGTGTCATCTCCCGACCAGGGCGTCTCTTGCGTGGCTAGTGGCGTGAGGTCGCTGGGATTCCCGTTGTCTCACATGCTCCGCCTCCTCCTTTGCCAGCATCACTGCTTCGCAGAAGGAGGTGACGGCCTGCCATGCATTCTCGCTCCGGACCATGGCCTGGACCAGGGTCGGACGCGAGAGATCGCCGCCTATCGTCGCTACGAGGACACGGCGGTGCTCTACCCAATCCGGGCAGACCTCCAACGTATGCTCCACTGTGTCCTCAGGGCGATCCACCCAATGGTGACACTCTGGCGTTTCCTCCCACCTTATGCGGAACAGGAACCTCCCGAAACAACTGTGTCCGGTGAGGACCTGCGTCTGGTGGAAGGTGAGGGCGCCGTGGCACCTCTTTAGCCACTCCTCAAAAAGGGGACTTACCGCCACTATTGTGGCGTGCCCAGTACTGGGTTGCGACAATCGTACTCTCCATGTCGCACCACGTGGGTTCAGTGCGGGTTTGGTAGATGTCACAAGCTCTTCGACATTTTGGTTTTAGGAAATTATCAGTTTCCTCACTACGTGTTCTTTTGTGTGCTATTTCTTTTTATCTTATTTATATTTTTTATGTAGTAAGCGTCTGTAATGGCTACAGAAACGTTAAGAATCTTCACAAGCAGAAAAAGTAGCGATAACAAATTAGTTAGGTACAGCCTTACACTTTAGCCAAAAAGTCATCCATTTTCTCCTCGACGAAGTTGACTTCAGGACACAGTACCACTGTAGGGAACCTCTTGACTCTGAAGATTTTGTCTACCTTCACCATGTACGTGGGGTTATTTTGATACCGATTCACAGTCAGCAGCACCAGCACGATGGCCAAGCCTAAGACGATTAGCAGAGATGGGGCCCAGAATGATCTGTGAAAATGAAGGCATGTCTAAAATCATGCGCAACGTTTGGACTTGATAAAAACTAAAGTCGATATCAGAAGGTTGGGTATTGTTTCATTCCTCGTTCACACGACACGTATATAATTATCATTAAGGTACAACCCCGACCTATTCTGTAAAAAACTCACCGTGAACACGTAGGTAGAGGGAATTTCATGTGAGCTGTTATTCCACCAAGTGCTATGGAGATTGACAGTTGAACAACATTCATTGCGTTATTTACATTGTTAAGCTGACACATATTCAAATATTTGAAGCAATGGATTAGTAATAAAATTGGAAATGCTTCCAGCTGATAGTATTAGTATGTTATAGGTACGCATTACTGACTCTAAGAAAATGTAATTTATTTGTCTTTCCTAATTTAAATCGCATCTTTAAATCATTTACCTCAAAAAAAACTGCAGCTATAAAATTATAGAAAAAAATTCTTTCAAATTTATTACAAATGAATTTAAAAATAGACAATCACACCTATTACAGGCTAGACCTATTAAGTCTAGATAGAATAAATCTCGAAGCTTTTAAAAACATCTGTGTAGCTAACTGTCCGGAGATAATTGATTTAAAGTCTGAATGCGACGCATTCTTCAACAACGAAAAAAATAAAAGAAAATTTATTTTACTGTGCTTTTACAATGATATAAAGAATTGAGACGGCTATTTGAGTAGGGATAATCTTCAATTACTTTTAAAATCTTAATTAAGAGCCTATTCACTAAAGAGAAACTGAGTGATTAGGAAGGAAGAGGGCAGTTAAACCAGGTGATGCAATGTTAAACCCAACAACACGACCAACGATTCTGCGCCAGAGGAAGATTGGTCTGGACATCCTTCACGACCAAAATCCCAACACATAAACATTTGGCGCCTCGTACCCGGCACACATCGCAACACAACTACTCAGACCCGTCCTCCGTACGTCTTCACCAGACATCATCGAATCACGACGAATCGCTTGGCGGTAAGACTTTGTCTGGTGGGTGGTAACTTCTGCCGGCAGCCGATGTTGCGGCCAACCACCAACCAATGGAAATTTTTTTGAAAAAAAAAATCTTACATATTATACGTGCATATTAAATAATTTACAAGTATTTTAATTTTATATTGTATATCATATGATTTCTTAATAAGAATATAAATATTAAATAGGTATATAAAATCTTTTGTCAACTCTTTACTATTAAATTTGAAACTTTTGTTATAGCCTACGTACGCCTTTGCCGCGTTTCTACTACTGGCTATGTATCTTTTAACTTTTCATCAACGACAGTTTGTATTGACCGACTAGAACTTACCTGAAACTCAAACTATCAATTACACAATTTACAAACCCTGGTGATCTGTAATAGGTTATTTTACATACATATATCAGGCACCAGACCCTCACAAAGTTAACTCCCTGATCTTAGAAAGCCCACAGTACCTGGCCGGCACCAGTCGGGGGTTACGGAAGCATCATTTGTTCGGGCGACGAACACCTGGGTCGTTCTTACTGATGGACCCCGCCGGATCTATCAGGCTCTTAAAGGAATAGTACGCTCAATAACGGGCTCGGAAACTGTCGCTAACACATAGTAATAAGGGGGCAATGTGTCCTGATGTACTAATAAGGAGTGGAGAGGTATTCCACGACGTTCGGATTAATTCCAGAGCCCAGAAGATAATACTTACTGGACTAGATTTTCCCCGAGAATGTTTGCTCTTGTAAATCTAGCCGGCCAGTAAAGGCAAGAATGAGGTGAGAGCTCTGTTCTTCATCATTGTTCTTTCTTGCCGGTACACAAGTACAAGCCAGAGCTGTGGAACAAGACTTCTCCCGTAAGATCAGGGTATGTGGCTCGCTACTACCCAGCTATTATCACCACATGGTGCCCTACGGATTTTTGTATCTCTCTTGGTCTGGCTCCCAATTATAGACCTGTTACTGTAGTCGGTCAATTGATCAGAATGTTGAACCTAGCTGAACATTGTAAACATATGTAGGTACATAGATCACTATGAAAAAGAACGGATAAGAAACTTAAAGGTCACTCTTTTAAACCACTCTTGGAAAACCCTGAATAGGTACATTATTTTGTTTCCATATTTATGTGAACAAATAAAAAAAAAATAGTTCCTGTTAAGGCATGACCAATTTCAATCAACGCAACGGTCCGTTCACTCATGGAGCAGCACCAACCAGCTGAAGCATTTTCTAATGAACCTAAAGATACCGATAACCGAGGAGCACCAAGATCTTACACAGATGCTCTCAACAGGCTAGGAAACCTGATGGGCATCTGGAAGGAGGTGGGCTGGCTGGAATAACCGCCAAATTCCGCCATGGCCCACGCACAATAGTCCACTGGAGGGACTGAGTGCGGAAACCACACCCGTAATATAGAACATGAACCTAATGATCGATTATATACACCATTTGAGTGTCTTTAAGGCTAGAGTGAATAGGCTCTTAATAAACTAGTGCGCTTTACCATCTATGATTGCGTCACTGCTTCCCATCAGGCGGGATTGCGGTCAAGCGCTAGTTTATAATTTATAAAAAAAAACATCACTAAAATATTTGAATAAGCATGAAAGAATTAAAAAGCTTCCTCTCGAAATGTTGCAAAGCTTCGCTAAGCTCTTCAGATGATCATAAGTTAGCAATAAGTAATAAGTACCTGGATGTTTTATCAGCCAGCCTATTCGCTCCATGAAATTGAGCATGTCCCAGGAGTTTCATCGGAGTCATTTTCCTTGCTTTAACTTGGTCTATTTTCGTAGAGATGTCCCCATTTTTGTCCCAATAAATTTTGAAGCAAGTCGGGAAATCAAGAAATTCTAAATACGATCTTCTTTCAAGAAATATATACTGTGAAACAGTTCAGTAGAATTTAAGTCAAAACATTATTGTAGCACTACATAATTATGTCGGTAGTAATGATGATTAACGTATAGCGTCCACTATATTGCGTTAATCCGGAGCCTCCTACCCGACAACTGTGTTCCGAATCAAAAAGGGTTAAATTAATTTTATTACTCCCTCAGCGAATCAATCATTTTGACAATAAACTGCGATGCTATCGACCGCCTGTCCCATTTTATTGTTAATCAGTTTTTTATTACTCGGTGTGATTTATGGACAAGGTATGAGGTTGATGATGGAATAAAATATGGACGTATATTTAATATTCTAGAATTTTATTTCTCAGTAACATTTTTTTTTTACTTTTTTCCCTACATGGTTTACAAAGCTTTACATAATGTCTCTACGTAGTCAGAAAGGTATTGGAATAGCTTATTATGGAAAGATATCTTGTGAAAACGTACAAGTAGAGTATGGCTTTTTTGGCGCGCCTTCGGTGGTCGGAAGTTCGATATTGTCTCCCGACCAGGGCGTCTCCTGCGGCGGCTAGAGCTCAATCACTCGCTCCGCCTCCTGCTTTGTTAGCATCACTGCAGTGACACAGCTGTGTCCGGCGAAGACCTGCGTCAGGTGGAAGGTGAGGGTGCCGCAACGCCGAGAAGAGAAGAAAAAGGGAGAGAAGAGGGGACTTACCGCCTCTATTGTGGCATACCCAGCAGTGGGTTACGACAATCGCATTTTTCATATTGTCATGACATTTTGTTGGAGCTCTGTCGGCTGTACCGCGATTTCTCGTGGCGGCAGAATTATGCCCCTGCGTTTTGCCTCATCTCGCCACTTTTACATGTGGACGAGGGCTTTGGCCTCCAAATCCCATGGCGGCAATCCGGTAAGGAGACTTGCCTCCTCAGCGGAGACCGTGCGGTAACTTCGGATTAGCCATGACCCTCTGGGACGCGATAAGACGTCAATTGACCTGAATGAATGGCTGGTTGCCGCCTGAAAGAACCCGCCCACACCGGTGCCCCGCAAAGGGCCATGGACTGCACGAACCCCGCGTACAGCCTGCTGTGGGTGTTAGGTCCCCCAGAGTATGGCTTCATAAGTACCTAGGCTATGCTTCATAAGGTAATAGTAACCGCAACAAAGTTTTGCTAATTACAGGGTATTAGTAACAGTAACTACGTTTCCCTAAATACAGGGCATTAGTGACCGCGACTACATTTTTCTAGCTTTAAGTTATGAAATGTTGTAAAACTCACCGGTCTGTAATTAACAATGGTTTTAGCGCTTCGTTGACATTTATGAGTGTTTCGTCAAAACTACCAGTGGTAAATTTTATGGCTTCACCCAGTTCTACCCCATATGGGTTGTTAATAGCCTATTTTGTTTTATGTTTCGCGGCCGTTAACGGTTCCCCTTTATTTGCATACAAATGTAAAAGTAAATTACATAGTGTCATCGTGTTTTCCGGTGTGCGGGTTTAAAATCTGACAAATGTATGCTAGAATACTATGTTAGTTAGGAGTACTCTTTCTCTTTCTTCAATCAATTTATCATTTTCCTTCTCCTGCTCCTACTAAGCATTTCCACATTTCCCGGCAATTTTGAATTTGGAATTTTTACATATTCGAATGTTTTTAAATTTTGTATTATAAAACAGTTGTAAGTATTAGAAGGGAGTTTTGGCGGGAAAGTTAAGCTGAGTGCCACGCTCATTTTTCATTGGACTTTTAAATTATTTATAGTGTTGTTTACTAAATAAAAGTGTGTGCTTTATGTAGTAAAAAGTGCATTCAGTAAATAATTCATAAAGATCATTGAGATATCGCAGCATAGTGTTTAAATAAATTCGCGCTTTCAAGTCAGCCATTTTGAACATCCCGGCTTTAAAGTGGAATAAACGTTATAATAACTGGATTAAGCGACTGTAAAAGTATATCAAGCTACGTGGTGAATATTTTGAAAAGCAATAAAATTGCTATAAGGTTCTAGATGTTTTTTTTTTCTCCAAACAAAAAACTTAAGGGGCTTTTAATATGAGGTCGGCGCATCGTGCCTTTTTCTCCTGCACATTTCACTTAGTTTTCTTCTCAGTAGCCACCTCTGTCCTGGCCGTATCGTAATATCTCCATGCAGTCAATCCGTAGTTACTTTGGTCACCTTATTATAACGATGCCCATTCATAGTCAAAGATGCGAGGATAAAACCGAATGTATATGTACCTAAAAGTTGACAAATACCAACTTTATTAAAATGATGATTAAATTGAATTCAAAGTGACTCGTGACGTGAGCATTATTCGCAAAGTTATAAACATGTTTGAATTTGTAGTGTTATCATGTAGAGTTAAATAATTATTTAACATTACATTATTATTCTTAAATAAATATTTGTTTATTTTTTTTTTAAATATGTTCAGCATTTATGGCAATTTTCCGATAGATATACATATGTACTATGTTCGCTAAAAGCCCGGTCGACCTTGCAATGTGCCAAGCCGACCCGAAGTTGATTAAGCGAGGGTAGATTTCCAAGATTGCCAATGAAACAAAATCATTATAACATTGTGTGGTAATTGCTTTGGATCGGCATTGTTATTCAAGAACCTAATACTGGCGAATCGAATATGCAGAACATGTATGTCGACACATTTAGTCTATGTCACTCCTTGCTTGGGAAAGCAGACTATTATCTACTTATAACTTCTATCGCCCACACCTATGTATTAGTGTAGTGATTTTTATTTACTTTTTAGCTTTCCGCCCGCGTGGAGTTCGGTTATATCACGCTTTTTAGATTTCCCTCGGGAAAATCAAATTTTTCCAGGATAAGAGGTCTATGTCCTTTCTCAGGGTCTAAAGATTGTCTGTGCCAAATTTCATCGAAATCGTTTGAGAGGTTTAAGCGGGAAAGCATAACAGACAGACAGACAGACAGAGCTACTTTCGCATTAGTATGGATCTATACATGGCATGCGATATTATATTCCTACATATTTGTATATTAAAGAAAAATTAACGATCAGTGAAAACTCCCAATCCTTACATTCGCTCTGAATTAATAATCAGAAAGTTTTAACTTTACTACATTCATTACCACGTTAAAAATAAGAGAGGTCATCTGCAAACAGTACGACGACACGGATCGTTTGACAGCCTTAATTCAACACGTCTGTTACAAACGACAATGAAGGTCAATAAGAAATTAATGCATTCTGTCAACGATCACCATCGAATATAAATATACCGTTTCGTTTAACGTTTAAACTGCCAAACTCTGGAGCCCGGTACGATATCGGCCGAGACAGGCGTTGTAAAGATTTTAATTCAAAGAAGAGGGGCATTTTTGGAATTTTCATTTGCATTGTTATTGCGGCATTAATGTTGACCTTTTCAAATATTTATATCAATAAATACTCACCTTTTCAAGTTACGTAATTAATTATATACGACAATTCATATATTAATCAAGAATATCTTGCAAACTTACTTAAATTAGATCGAAATATGAAAATTAATGAACTAAACTAGAAATATAATCAGAATAAGATAAACATTATAACACAAAAACCTTTGAAATGTAATTACAATAGTAACTAAGGGCTGATTTTTCCAACGCCAGATAAATTTATTCATGAATTTTTGACAGATCTTTCATACAAAATCTGTTTGACATTAAATTTATTCCACGAATAAAATATCTGTCAATTGAGAACTCGATCCTTCCAACTCGCAACCCTGACCCAGGAGGCATCGGTCCTCGTGGACCCCGTCACGATGTGCTGTGCAAGCCCGCGCCTACGGCTTCTAGGAATTCGATGTTGTCTCTCGACCAGGGCGTCTCCTGCGGCGGCTAGAGGCATGAGGGCGCTCCGATTCCCGCTCCCTAGCCACTCCTCAAAGAGGATACACGCTGATATTGTGGCGTGCCCAGAGAACTCGGTCCTTAATCAAATTTTCTACCTCACGACTTTTCTATTTTCGGATTATCAAAGCAACTTCAGGAAACTTACGAATCTGTTTTATTGAGTCTTGTATCAGTATATTTTGACCTATTATCTACATAACTTCCATTTTACTCCGTATACTTAAAGTTAAGTACATCGGTCACGTCCCATATAAAAAAGACCAGGACCCGACAGAAAAGTCAAATATCTCAGTTTTCTCTTCACTACACCTCCTAGTACAACATTCAACTTAGGATTAATTAGAAGCGTCATATTCGACGATTCAGATCGGATTATTCCACTAATTGTTTGACGCCAGTTCGAGATTATATCGGTGATTAGAGAACTAAAAAATTCATTAATCACCGTTACGATAATAGGTATTCGTATTTTTTTTTTAACGCAGCCGGTATTAGTGGAATAATTGATAAGAATACATGTGATCTGATCTAATCGTAGATCAGTGATTTAGGTGGCTATCAACGGGGTTCCACCAAAAATAAAATCAGTATGTCGAAATAAAGCTTTATTGTATTTCAAAAATTATATAATTCAGCTGTATCTCCAGGTCTCCTGGATACATCCCATAAATACTTTATCGTCATTTAGTTACATACATTTACGAATTGTGTAGATAAGTAGTCATTTTGTACTTTTCAGTGTACTACAAAATTTGAACAAAAACATAAGGTAATATTTTGGTGTAAGCCATTGATTTCGAATATAAAAACTATATAATATGATTATATAAATAATAACAAGAAAACTGTGGTAATTATGTCACTTTTCCGTCGGATCTGGGTTTTATTGCCTGTTCTTCTTTTGGTCCTTTTTAAAAGACCTACACACTACTGTAAGGAAAATTATTTTAATAAAACGAAAAAAAACGTAAAATTGTTTTATGTTTCGTGAAAGATTTTTAATATCTTTTCTTATCTCTTCGTTTCCCTAAGGCAAATATAGGAATCTTAATATAGAAAGAATGTAAGTAAGTAGAATGCACAGGTGTGTCAATAATGTAAGCACGGCTAAGATGTCCTCACTTTTAAATGCTGAGTGATTTTAATAGAAATCTATCTTTTCTCAGATCACCAACATCTGTATCAATTTTTCTTATAATTGGTTATGTATCTCAAAATAAAAATGCATCGCTGTCTGCATGATACAGTAGTTTACATTCGGACAAGTTAAGTTGAATAGAATATTCTATTACTGTTCAGTTCCAGCGCTTACATTGGACTCGATAGTTTCACTATTTTAAATTGACGGTCGGAAATATCGAATGAAAAATAGATTGGGTAACACATAAATACGTTATGGACTTAATGTGTCCGTTGCATGTGTGCATGCAGAAAATATATTATTGAAATCGATGTTTGGTATTAGCCTGGTAAAATTTTAGGTCAGTAATTTTTAGTCCAGGGGCTGGACCTGAAATTTACAACGCCGGGTTGTGACCCGGCGTTGTACGACATCCGTCGTATTGGAGTATAATGCAGCGCTACCACCCCGACTCACTGAGGAATCTCCGAAGACAGTTTCGACTCACCGTGAACTACGCGGCAACAGATTCCGACTCAATGAAACCTAAGTTGGCCTGGCAAGCATTGCAAGATACAAGAGTCAGCCTATTATTATCGACCTCTGGTCTCCGGAGGGGAGTGATGTAGCGGTACCTACCTACAAACGCCACATGGAACAACGCGTCATACTGACGTCACATAAATTCTACATCTCGCAAGCAGAGTTTACCGTGCAATTAGCATACATACAACATCCCAACTTCAACTGTTGGGCAAGTGCCCGCCAGACATAACACCCGTCTGGTCAGAGGATCCTCCCTTTACCATGGAGGATAAGTGAACTTTACTCCCTCCTCCTCATACCTCCATAGCTGTCAAAATGCATCATGTGGTCCGTGTGGGATACCCACCACATCTAGATCATGTCGAAGCCACAATGCAACTATTAATTACACAATCCAAGAGCAGCCGACCACAATGTAAACACCACGGCCTTATCGCAGCCATAGTTTGTCTATAAAGTTGACAGCCTCCGTGGCGTAGCGGTAACAGACGCGGCCGCTGCGCAAGGTGGCGCGGGTTCGATCCCCGCACAGTGAAAGAAAGAAACAAACAAAGAAACCGTTTATTTGGCGCAAGGGGACACCCTTATAAATACATACAGTATATATGTAGTAACACTAGTAGTACACTAATACAAGCAAGTACAAGCAAGTGCAAGTATTTGTATGCATGAATATGAATATTTGCACTGGTCTGGTCGTGCCTCGGAAAGCACGTTAAGCCGTTGGTCCCGGTTGCCATACGAACATCTAGAGGCAGTCGTTACGGGTTGTTAGAGCCCTCAAAAAGTCCAACAATTGGTCTAACTGCAATGCTTCGATGTCGCCTTCGGGTTGTGGAGGTCAGACGGCAGTCGCTTCACGGAAAATGTCGAAGTTTAGCAATATCTGCAGTTGGACTGGTAAAAGCGGACCCCAGACTCCAAAGCTGAAAAAGGCTTCGGATGCGACTGGGACTAGCGCTGGGATGATGATGATGATGATGATGACTGTGTCTATAAAGTCGTGAAATTAAATGAGGGCACTGCGGTCGTGCATATAGCAACCCTGCAACACTTGTCTGAAATCATTTTGATACTAGCAAATTATTTTGTACTAGAAGCACAACTGGTTTTAATAAAAACACAAATCTATGGTCTCTGGCGTTTAAATAAAACGATTAAAACAAAAAAAAAAATCATACATATTAATTACTAGCTTTCCGCCCGCGGCTTCGCCCGCGTGGAGTTCGGTTATATCGCGCTTTTTAGATTTCCCTCGGGACCATCATATTTTTCCGGGATAAAAGGTAGCCTATGTTCTTTCTCAGGGTCCAAAGATTTTCTGTGCCAAATTTCATCAAAATCGGTTGAGAGGTTTAAGCGGGAAAGCGTAACAGACACAGACAGACCGACAGAGTTACTTTCGCATTTATAATATTAGTATGGATTATATTTTTAACGTGTTTTTACCAATGAACAGTATTCCAAAACATAATAATTGGTTTCTTCATCTGATTCCAAATATTCTTCGTTAAAAAGTAATTTCATTGTTAGCTGCGTCATCAGCCTGCTACCTTCGCTTAGGCTAATAACTGACTCATCTATATCTTGATATGGGGTTCACTCTCACATTACCATGAAATTTTAAAAATAATAATGTGTAATTTCTATCAGAAGATGGACAGCACTAATTTTAATTCCAAACATGATATAATTAATTTTTAAAATCAGTGGTAAATTAAATTACCTAAAGTATCAACACTGTGCTAGTAGCACAACAATATGGTCTACTTATATTTGGTATCTAACCTATAAATGCGCAACGTAAACAATCCTCATTTTAGTCTTAAAATCGTTTACTTTGTAAATTTGAAACTTCTAGTAGATAAAAACAACAGTTGCTAAAACAGTAACATGGCTACATACCTGTTTTAGCAACTGTTCAAGCATAAATATCATCCATGTTTGATAAAATTTGTTCAGCTTAGTGTACTAACAAACATTGATGACAAACTTTAAAAATAATTTCCCGAGCTCCACTCCGACTTATTTTTCTCATATTTAACACATTTCTGCGATGTTTTGCTTAAATAGAATTGAAAATGAATTCAAATTTCAATAAATATCAAGTCACAAAACAAATCGATGACTGCCGATGACATTCGATGTACTTGTATTTACTAAGATTTAGTGTTGCCCTACTTTTAAAATTTTTAGTTAGTGAAACATCCATTTTCACGACTTTAGAGACAAATATACTATTGAGAACGCAATAACAACGCAACTGCAAGAAGTTGCAGCAACAATATTCACACATTACCATTGCTGGCCTCTATTTAGTTGCTGCGTTGTGGCATGATTCTGGTAATGTGAACGGACCCTTAATCTCCACGGGCACGGGCGCCATTACGATTTTAGAAATTCTTTTTTAAGGGCTCAATGTTTTGCTTACAAAGGAAGATTTTCTTTGATAAAACAGTTGAAAAGTTAATTATACCGACTGTTGGTATATTGTACCTATATACCTATATCTTCAGTCCATTATGAAGCCAGCACAATCTAATAAACGAAAAACAAGAATAAAAGATTACAAAGTAACCTCGAAGCGCCGGTTCGTTCCAAAAGAATCGCTCCATACATTATTTAACACAGAGTTACGTTTTCTTTCCTTATGTGTGAACTAAGTAGGCAAATTGCTCGCCCTCGGGACACTCTTCACTTTTTAGGGTTCTGTTCGTTATTTTATATACTTTTATTTGTTTTATTATTTATGTACACACAATAAAATACATACCTACGGATATGTCAAAATTAAGATCTAAGTACAAAGGTAGGTACTGCTTATTTCTTAAGAAATTTCTTGCAGCAAACCCGTTATGTTCGTCTGTCTATCCGAATGTACTTACAGTGCCATTTTACTCTAGGATATTTTGCTTTATATCGATGATTAATTAGAAGAAGGTGCATCACTAAACAATAGTGTAGTATTACTTTTATTGTGATGAAAAAACAATCAATGCACCTAAGAAAGTGTGTTCTCGTTGGAACCCATGTCACAGTAGAGAACAGTAGATTATCTAAGGCCGCCCGCAGAGTTATTTGCCTACTCTTGCGTTGAACCCTAGGGTTGTCACTTTGATCTAAATTTATAGAATAAAAAGCATATTATGATTGAATATTTTACCAATTTATAAATTTAGTAAAAATAAAAAGCCTTTATTCACATAACATTTATTATATTAAGTTACAAATTTGATACCGACAAAATTTTTAAGACTACTTAAGTGTAACACTAAATTATATTCTAAAGCTCGTAAATAATGATAAATTTTAAGTGATGTGTGATATGGGAAATCGATATAACTGGTTCTTATCAGAGAAGATTGTAAGTGATGAGTAGGTACTTAAATGTAACACTAACACAATAATATTTACAAGCTAATAACTAATGCTTAAATGATATAAAACATGAGAACGTAACCAATAAATATGTAGTTCTTATGAAAAAGTAGACATTGGTAAAGCTACGATTATGTATGGGTAGCGAATATTTAACAAATGATACCTTACTTTAATAAAACCGCAAAACCTTTTTAGCCTCATTAGTTTCTGAGGTACAATTATAATGATTGTTTATATGGGTACTGTGTAATGTTTATTTATATAATCGGATAGCAACAGCTAGCTCAAATGCAACAAAGGCGCCGCTCGCTTACTCGCTATTAAATTAAAGGTTATAATGTTATAAATAAAATTCTACGCAACCCTAAGCGTTAGTCGGTCACATTTTACTATAATTTTATTAACTTAATATTATGATTAAGACGCCATATTTGGATCAAACAACACTTAAGACAATAGAAAAAAAATAATAGTAATTTGCAATATTGATTATTGTGAAATTGTCCTTATTACACTATACTCTACAAATAAGTTTACTTAAACGATATTTCGTACTCAATCCTCTGTTTTATAGTAAAACTGGGCTTCTTAAAATAAACTTAACTTTAAACATAGTAGTCAGGAAGTAAATCTGGGAATACAATTATATGGAAAAATGCGACTCAGGTACGCTCTTAATAAAGCAAATAAACTGTGAAACAAACAATACATATATCACATTTTCTAATAAGATTTAAGTTGTAGGTACTTACATTTCTGGTTCAGTAGGAAGTATGAAGAATGATAAGTCCGGATTTGCGAAATCATTATTGAGGCACCCGAAAACACTACAATATTTTTTTCCCCCTTTGAAGTCATGATACTCGTAATAATTAATATTATGGTAAGTGGCCGGCGAGAATTGACGAACGCGAGCGGTCATGTAATTTACGCGCGTGCTCACAGTCACGCGGCACAGCCCGTATTGCCGCCATCCTCTACCATCCTATATTATGCCAGCGTGTGCGTAAAATCGCGTACCGACACGGCGCTCGGCGCGTACGCATACATTCAAACCGAGAGCGGCTCGTTTATATGAAGATGTTTTACTGTTCTCTGTCTATTGTGCCCATGTCCAAGCAAGTAACGAAACCCTAGCGCGATCGCATATAAAATTTGTATGGGTTCGGAATTTAGTACCGACTACCTCCCTAGATGGCGTTGGCGTCGAATTAGATCGCGCTATGGTTTCGTTATAAGCAACAGTATAAGAGGTTTGAATTTTTATAATTATGAAAGTGAGAGCAGCGCCTCTATTGTGATTTACTGTAACTAAATTAATATTATACGGGTTGGTACAGTAGTCCAGTAGTCTCATTTAACCATCCTCTCCAAGTCGAACCTCGGTCGTATACACCCATGAATATATAGTACAAAGATGTTTCGAAGTGACTTTTTTGTTTTAATCATTAATTTCTAAGATACAGAATGCTTTCGGTTACAACTGCAGTAAGAACTGTGTTTTTCATCGTTTTTTAGGTATCCAGTCAAACTAGATGGGAATCAATATTTCTTACCGACGAAAAAACTGGAGCAGATTCTCAAGCCGAATATACATATTTTTAACGTGTCATCACGCGTACCTTTTTACACAGCTGGCTAGCAGTTAGGATATATGTACCAGGTCACTCAGAAAGTATTGCGACAAAAAGTTTTTGTGTGAGAGAAACTGGCCAGTTATAATTTATTTATAGATATGATCATTATTTTGTAACTAATAATAGGTACGTTGCAAATTCAAAACTTCCCTCCACATTTTTACGAGTTAATTAAAATTATCGTGTCTCTTTGAAAAACAGATTTGCGTCGAGACCAATTACGCGCTATGATTTTTTAAGATTTCAAACGTTGCCTGAAACAAGATGAATCATACGATAGATTTCAAATGGCATTCATGGATGAAGGCCCTTCTAAGGCAACTGTGTATCGATGGTAGGTATAATGAATTTAAGCGCGGTCGACTAACTTTGGATGAAGAAAGAAGTGGTCGCCCTTTGACAGCTGTTACACAAGAAAACGTATGTACTAGCAGTGAAAAGTTTGATCCAAGACAATAGACGTTTTACATACCAAGAAATTTAGCATAAACTTGAGATTGCATCAGGATGCCTTCACAAGATTCCATACGTATATCTTCGGTTCCGGAGGACAGTTTCACGCTGGGTGCCGCACAATTTCACCGATGCTCAGAAGCAGGCACGGGTGGAATGGTGCTATGATATGATTAGACAAAGGACATTGCTAAAATTCCATACATTGAATGCCCCAGAATTGACAGCAATAAGAAAATGCTAGTTGTGTTTGGAATGATTTATGTAATCATATCAGGTATTTGTTGATACACGGACAAGCTTAGGAACCGAGTATCAAACTAAAATGTGTTTGATTTTGAGGTTATATAATCGTAAAGAAAACTGAATAGATTTATTATTTCTTTTACGTTTAGTAAGAAAATGAATGTAATCATCAAATGTGTAAATAATACAAGTTATTTATAGTCTAGCCTTTTACCAATTATTTTGGGGTCAGCGTCCAGTCTAACCGGACGCCGCTGAATATCAATGTTTTACATGGAGCGACTGCCATCTGACCTTCACAACTGTTACTCGTGTAATCCAGTAACAAAAGTGAACACTCACTACTCTGCACAAAAGGCAAAGAAGCAAGGCAAGGAAGCGAGTAACAATTTTTTTTTTTTTGGTTTAATTCTTTCCGTTCTTCTGAACGGAAAAGGCAAAGGCATAGTACGCCATACAGCCTAGTCTTTAGTAATTTTTTTCTTGAGTAAGTTTCTATCCTAACTTATCCTAGCTTAACTTAACTAATCTATCTCCTTTCTTTTCCTGCGTGAGGCCGACAAGAAAGAATTTGGAGTAAGGACATGATGTGGCCACTGTGCTACATTATTTCACTGTTCTTTATAAATTATTCACTGAATGCACTTTTACTACATAAATCACGCGATTTTATTTAGTAAACAACACTATAAATAATTTTAAAAGTCCAATGAAAAATGAGAGTGACACTCATCCCGCCAAAAAAAAAAAAATCGCGAGTAACAAACATAACAAAACAATTGGAGATGTCACTCATTTCCGCATCTGTAGAATCGATACCGCTATTTGAACTAACGATTTGAGAATCGATTTTGTTTAATTTTACAGATTGCGTTTAATGTATTTTGATAACAAATGTAGTCATAATAATAAATAATAAAAAGTTAAAAAACTAAAACCCAACTACGACAAAAAACGACGCTGAAAAAGTATAAAACAAGATTTTCAGAATACTGAACTGAACAAAGTTGCTAATATAGTTGCAAGTAAATGGACACAGTAGACTCTTTTTTGATGTTTCAATTTTCATGTTTGGAAAACCGCAGTCACACGTTATGAAAGTGCTACCGTAGGTATATGTAACGTGTGACTACGCCCTTCCAAACATGAAAATTTATCTCTAAATAGTGAATATTGCATACTTCAGAATAGTATCGTAAGACATTATTGTCAATTTACAACGAAGGCATCTTGGTAGAGTCTATTGTGTCCATTTACTTGCAACTATATTAGCAACTTTGTTCAGTTCAGTATTCTGAAAATCTTGTTTTATACTTTTTCAGCGTCGTTTTTTGTCGTAGTTGGGTTTTAGTTTTTTAACTTTTTATTATTTGTACTATTTTGGTGTTAAAGTGTATTTGTGGCGCATAATATTAATAAAAGTTAAATTGACGAACTAAAAACTAGGTAGTTAACATACGACATCTCTTTTGACTTATGTATCGGCGTATAGTAATATGTAGAGATGTCCTATTTTACTATTTCGTAGCGCTTGGAGCGTAGCGCGTATAGCAACGGTTTTCCCGCATGAAGCTCCCGGTTTTTCGTAGTAGCGACGCACATTTGCGTCGATGGCACCGAATGGGTCATGAATTGGTGGATGAGGCCGTTAGTATACCTAAATAGATTGGATGTTTTTCTAACGGTGGTAGGCCATAACATCGGCTGCCGGCAGAAGTTACCACCCACCAGACAAAGTCTTGCCGCCAAGCGATTCGTCGTGTTCCAGCATGATGTCTGGTGAAGCCGTACAGAGGACGCGTCTGAGCACTTTGTGTTGCGTTGTGTGGCGAGTACGATGCACAAATGTTGTTGTGTCGGGAGTTTGGTCGTGGAGAGTCTCCAGATCAATCTCCCTCTGGCGCAGCATGGTTGGTCGTGTTGGTCTTGGATTTAACATTGCATCACCTGGCTCAACTGCCGTCATCCTTGCTATTCCTAAGTTTTTTAAGTGAATAGGCTTAATAAACTAGTGCGAAGGCATCAAGGATTGCGTCACTGCTTACCATCAGGCGGGATTGCAGTCAAGCGCTAGTTTATAATTATTAAAAAAAAAAAACTTATATTAAGAGGACCTGGGAAGATTTCTTAATCTATCTAATTCTGCTAACGATCGACTGTCATGTGGATTTTTAAGTAATTTATTATGATCCAAGGCACTTATAAATAATCCCTCTATGGTTTTAATTCTACTGAGAGCGACATAGGCCTGTCCTTTAGCAAACAATGACTTTCCTAGATCTGTAACTTTTTTATCTAGAGTACAACCTTCTAATTTATGTACAGTACAACCCCAAGAAAGAATCAGCGGGAGCATTTTACGCTGAATTTGCCCAGAACCCCTCAAGCCGCCAAATTCAGTGAGGCAAGGCTCGATTTTGATAAGTCCGTTAGTATCTGCTTTTATGGATGCGTCGTCAAATTGTATGAGAACAGCGCTTGGCTGTTCTCCTGTTCCAACTGATCGCGCCGAAGAGCAGGCTATTCGAAGGCCTTCACCACTCCCATCGCTCCGTTTACCAAACCCTGGTTTACATTCAAATTTCTACGAAGCATTACTAGGGATTATGTCCAAACATAAAGTACTCGTGAAGCTCTTTTAGATGATACCAAATACGGTATATTTATTTTAATTTTGTATTAACATAGAACTTTTTGTCCGCTAGAGGGCGTAATACTAAATTTGGTGACAAGCTCTAAAGCTCATAACCAACAGAATATCAAGGCCCTTCTAATGGTTCTGCAGTGGTCTTATTCTGATAAGTAGTAAAGAAGCTATCTATGAACGAAAAGATGTGAATTATATGCAATCAGCCGATGAATACAGGTAAAGTCACAAGCAAATGCTAGTAATATATATATATTCAAAATGTACAAGTTAAGCCCTTTCAAATGATACCAAACACGGCATATTTATCTTAACTTTTTTTTTTACTCTGTATATTTTGTCCGCTAGAGGGCGCCACGTTAGATTTTATGAAACTCCATATAGCCTATAACCAGCAGACAATTAAGACGCTTTTAATGATATGTCATTTATCGAATTCGAATAAGTAGTTTAGAAGTTACGAGGGAACAGATGAACATACATACATACATACATACATACATACATACATACATACATACATACATACATACATACATACATACATACATACATACATAGCCTGTCAAAATCATAACCCTCCTTTTGCTTTGCCGTAGTCGGGTAAAAAATGCATACATTAAATAAAACTTCATGTTTTTTAATTCATAAATACAATTATTAAACTATCGTTTTCGTAAAAACAAGAAGCAACATCTCTAAAGCTCTTGACATGGCAGCAATTTATATGACAGACAAATTGTTTAGTAGTTACAAGGCTTTTAATTATTCGTTTTAAACCCACGCTTGTCCGTTAACTATGGATATTTGCATATAATATAAAAAAATGAAAGAAAAATTATAATGCAGGACATTTATTTGTCCATGCTGGGGCGAATTTCGGCGATCTCCTTTGATGCAGAGTTGTCTCGGCGTGTTTATGACTTCGTTACAGGTGATGGATGAATCTTGGATTTATCAATACGATCCAGAAACGTAGCGCCAGTTGATGGTTTGGGTGTTTCATAACGAATCAACGTCTAAGATCTAACGAAGAAACGGGGGTAAGATTTTGATCTCAAGCTTTTTCAATTTGACTGGCTACTTGGTGTCAATTCCTCTACGAAACCAAAGACGCATTAACGCTGAATGATATACCATCAAATGCTTGACAAAAGTTTTCTCTGTTGTGAGCAACAAGCGAACAAACGCAGGGCTACTGCTTCACCACGACAACGCCCCCGTCCACACCGCAATCAAAACGAGGGACTTCCTGGACAGTACACCGGTCAAACTCCTGGGTCACCCTCCTTACAGCCCTGACCTAGTACCGTGCGACTTCTTCTTATTCCCAAAAATAAGAGATCAGCTCAAAGGGATACAATTTTCGGATGATGGGCTGTCATGTCAGCTTTTGAGCAGGCTGTGAATTAGGTGTCTGCGGCCGACTGGAAAAAGTGTTCCGAAAACTGGTTCGGACGCATAAAGCTTTATATGGAGGCTGGTGGACAGTATCTACTATGAAAAGATGTGACAAAATATATGTATCTACAGAACATTATTTTTTTTATTATCGCAAAAATTTCTGAGTGTCCCACGTACATAATATGTAAAGAAAACCCTGTGCGATCCGTGAAGGTATTGTTAGGTATCGATAACAGATTCTACTAATGTCTATAAGGCCGGGCTAAACTTAAAAGAAATCCCCTTAAAAAGTAAATATTATTTTTCAAAAAGAGGTAACTTAATACATTTGTGGTAGACAATACAAGTGCGGGCGAAGGGGTGCCCTCTTCGCCCCATGCGGCACGAGCCCGCATGGCTATTCGCTCATAATAATACGGTCAAAAATGCTGTTGTCACTTGATTAAAAATTACCAAATTTTGGGAAAGTTGGAATTAATTCGCGGAAATAAAAAATATTTAAAATTCATTAGTATTGTTACTATGATGATTATGTAAAATTTCATATTTTATTTAGCTAGAGTTTACCTAACCTTTATTATCCTTATGGGTCGGACGGGGTTTTATTTACATATTGTATACCTGATCCAATATAAATTTAAAAGAAACCTAACCTAGGGTGGGAAAGTAGGGGTGATTTATTGTTTACCCACAGATTTTGCTGTTAGTCAAATCTATACTGTGTTTAATTGATATTCATTCTAACTACGGAACCCATCTCTGTCAAGTTTTTTTTATTGTATTATGTTCGCGCCCCGCGGTGAAATATTCAATAGATGCCGTAACAAAGACTTATAACACGAGAGTTCTTGTGAAGCTGCTCTGGTTTATTATTTGCTTTTAGTGTGTTTTTGTAGTTTTAAGCTCCATTTTCACGAAGCAAAATTCTTGCTTGGCTACAAAAAAATTGAATGTTTCCCTTGTTACTTTTTTTAAACATTATCAACTAGTGCTTGGCCACGATCCCGCGATGGTACGTGAAGTAGTGATGCAATCGTTGATGGTAAAATGCACTAGGGTAAACGCAGCTATCAACGACCCATTGAAAATCTGCAGTTATTACCGACCTATAAAAGTAATTCGAAATCTTTCGTTTCCAGAACTATTCTAGCTATAGGTAGGCAAAGTTTCAAACGCGTTTATTCCTTGAGCATTGTATACTTTTACGTTAGTGTAAGTATCTGTGCAAAAATTACATAAAATACGTCAATTACTGCGGTGCAGCGCGGACACAGGACTAGTCTTACTGTTCCCTTGTTCCTTCAAGTAAGTACATGACTTTTCTATTTAAGACATTTATACAAAAGAATGACGTCTATTCGTTATCTTATATAACTAAATATATTCATTTAAGTGTCAACTTTTGATTTCTTACAACTTTTAATTAATAAAAAGTAATATGAAACGATAAAACTTTAAATTAAAATGGGACGGTGTTAGCTTCGTCAGTTTTAGTCGTGGCAGCTATCAACGACCCATAAGTCGGCAATGGCAGCAACGTAACTTTTCATTATATTTTTCTATTATGCTATTATATCACACTAATACAAGTATTTTTATGCACCAGTTTAAATCTAAGATAGCAGGCTTTATAAAAATCTATTAGCGTCTGAACTTTTTTGCCTAGTTTTTTACCTTTTAGCGTTGTCAATTTAACCAAAGTTATGATATTTATCGAGGATCGATACTGAATGGTTACAGTAATAAATCATTGTTTTTGTGGTTAAAACAGTGTGCTTTTGTTAATATTTTCTGTGACATTAATCAATTACAATCTATTTTGTAGCCCGAAGGTCAATTGAATTAAAATAACCATTTTTTTATGAGTCGGTAATACAATTATGTTTATACTTACATACTTTATTAGCGACCCATGAGGGTCGGCAATAGCAACTATAAGAAGCTATTACCGATCGTATTTAGTTTCTCACCTACTTTTATGATATAATTTCTATTAATTAATTGTACTTCTTGTCTAAAGCAATATAAAACATACAATTATAGTTTTTTCCGAAAGTATGGAGTCACAAAAGCGGCAAAAAGTATTCATTGAAATACAACTCGCCGAAGCAATCAAAGCAATTAATGACGGTACAAATGTGTATCAGGCATCAAAAAGGTTTAATATTCCCAAAACTACATTACGAGACAAACGGGACGGGAAATATAAGAATGAAATTTGCGGAGTTCAACCGGTTCTTAATTTAAGTGAAGAAAAACTGATTGTAGACTGGATTCACTACCTTGGCAAGATGGGCTTTCGAGACAAAACAACAATTATTAGAAGCAGTGGCTAAGCTAGTCCATAACTTAAATCTTCCAAATCCTTTAAAAATTGGTGTGCCCGGCAGATATTGGTTGGAGAATTTTATAAAGAGATATCCAACAGTGTCAAAACGCGTTGCACAAAATCTTCCTTCAAGCCTTAATCAAGTAACAGAAGTGGCTATACGTGCGTGGTTCGACAGAGTGATCAATTATTTTATGACAAATAATCTGCATCATGTTTTAGAGAATCCTAGACGAGTGTTTAACTGTGAAGAACCTGCTTTCTTTTTTTGCAAAGAAGTTCTGGTCAGCAGAGGTAGCAAACAAGTGTATAATCGAGTTGCTAATTTCGAAAAAGAGTGCTTGACTGTGCTTGTGAACGTTTCAGCTGACGGGAATGTAGCACCTCCAATGTACTTTTTTCGTATAAACGTTTGCCAAAAAATCTTGTGCCTACATTACCTCGAGGATGGGGACTTGGTTACAAGGGAATCGAGTTGGATGAACACAGAAGCATTTTATGAATATATTACCACCTGCTTCTATCCGTGGCTTGCAACAAATGAAGTACCAGTCTTCTGTTGTTTCGTTTGTAAGCACCAGTTGTACCAAATAATATAATATGTAACTAATTAGTTCCAATTTATTTCTGAAAGGAGCTGAACCAATGACTGTGATGATTAACATCATAATTTTCGAAAAAAATAATTAATTAATTTAAAAGTTTATAATTATTTAGTTCATTAGTAAGATGTACTAATGTGTTTTATTAAAAATATTGATAACTAAAAAAATACGAATAACAATTTTGTTTTATTTGATTAAGATCGGTAATCATCATCATCACTAGCTTACTTATCTACATTCTATTGCTGGAAGAACGCTTCCTCTATACACGATCGGAAATAGCTGCATAAAAATCGTTAATAGCTTCACAGCTGTTTTTATGGGTCGGTAATTGCAACAATCGACTAAGCCACATTTAAAATAATTTTTTACAAGATTATCTTTTATTTATATGTATTTGATTCAGTAAATACATTTTTTATACATAACACTAGCATATAAAATGAAACTATTAATCTTAAGAGGAACCAGTATACTAAAAAAACATGGTTGATTTTCAAATTGCCTTAGGGGGGTCGTTAATACCTGCGTTTACCTTAGTTTATTAAGAGCCTATTCACTCTTGCCTTGAAGACAATTAAGTTGTAGTCCGACGGAAACAACACCGCTGCCAAATTGTTCTAGGCCATCGATGTACGCGTCATAAAAGACGAGGCGAAACGCTTCGTGGCAGTGTCAAGAACGTAAGGCTGGATACTCGCCATAAGATAGGTCGTTGGATGACGGACGTGTTCCTTTTGAATGCATCATTTAAACACTGTTTAATGGGTGCCATTTATACCGTTGCCTTATACTATCGCATCGTGAAGTATGTCAGGCTTTATTTTTTTACTATTTCTGTCATTATCAGCCAAGGGGCTTAACACCAGCTCCTATAGCAGGACACAAGTTGAACTGTACTGCTTTTTTGTCCTATGACTAAATTCAAGAAAGCAGTACAGTTTATCTTGTGTCTGCTTTATAATAATAATAAATTGTTTATTTCTCACATTTGTACATAATTTTTACAATAATTTTCTTAACTCTAAATAGCACTGATATGTAAGTTGCCTGAACTAGGTAGAACCTGTGCGTAAAACTGCTTATTATAAATTATTATTTCGCATCAACTTAACAATAAAAGTAGTACGTAAAAAACTAGGACACAACGGGAGTATGCAGTGTTATTATTAGTATCCTATTGCTTATGAAGTAATATTAGATAATGAAATGATTACTTATTTCTAAATTTATTTACATACTGTAAGTAGGTCTTCAGTCTGTTCATATGATAAACATTGTAGATAATTAAAAACAACATTCTTACAGCTAAAATAATTCTAATTATAAATATTTTATACTTTATTTAACCCATTGTATAAAAGGGCCCTAAGAACTTATAGAATTTGTGTGTAAATGCATAATTAGAGGTAGAGGTTGAGTTACACACTATACCATTCCGCCTTTTGGTAATTATCTTACCGTTGTAAGTAAGCGTAGCATGCTGTTTTAGTGTTATGTGCAGTATATAAATTTGCGGAACTGACAAAACTTTGCAGGAATTGTATAACTGGAAGGTAGGGAAAAAGAAAGGCAGAGAATGTGTACTTTTAGAACAGCTCTTTGTGCACGTTCGAGGGAGAGAAGGATAGATTTTGATGTTCCACCCCATGAAGTTATGCAATATTGAAGTATAGATTGACATAGAGCAAAATAAACTTGTTTCACTAAGTTGGTGTCTGCAATGGAGCGCAGTTTTTTTAAATACAAACATCTACACCTGCAATACAATACACATCTATAACATCACATATGAGCTGGTGGTAAGCCCCCAGGGGAGTGGTGATAAATACAAGTTGCAGTAATCTCTAATGATACATTACTTCAAGAATATTAAAAAAAAATGATTTTGACCCCTGGCCAATAGACGCTCTGCTAAGTTGCTTCTGCTTGAATTTCGTTACTGGTAGGAACGAAGAAAATCCAAGATGGCGGCTGCAAGCATTTACAAATATTCGAGCCGAAATCATTGGTTTTAATTTTGAATTAATTATCATTTTCAGCATCCCCGAACACAGCCACAAACCATACAAATCATAAGAACAGGACTCATGACTTAAAATCTTGGATTTTAAGTCAGGAAAAACATGAAAACTATCTCACTTACTGTCTCTACACGACCCTGAAAATGGCGGCGGCAACCTCCATGTGATTTTTTATAATGATTTTCGTTACGTGACAAGATTTCAAGAATTCTTCAAGTCCACTCTTCCATAACAATATCTATAACGATAATAAGTTATATAAATAACTTATTATCGTTTTACCGAAATTATAATTGTAAAATCATGGGCCTACCTACCGGAATCTAGTAACGAAAATCAAACATATCAATACCCCAGTAATCCCGACGGGTGAAGCATACCCACATTCCGCCAGTAATGCTTAAATCTAACGTAATCCGGGCGAGTCCACTACCATCAAGCGGGCACATCAGCCTCCGGACTGATACCGAGAAAACTGGTAGAACCGATTATAATAATCAGAATTGTACCCAAGTTCATGAATGTCTTATTTTTTGCACATACCAAATAACAGGAAATGAAACCTGCTGCAGTATTATGAATGTAATGTTTTATGCAGCAACAGGATATTAATCCGAGCGGAATATTCGGCACTTATGTCAATATTTACTTATTTGTTATTTACAGTTAGTTTTTGAATATTCAGTTACTCTTGGCACTTTATATGTAACTACGTTATTAATTTAAGTAAATAGTCTTAAATTAATACAAACATATCCATAAATATCCATCCATACATTATTATCTTGGAAATTGAAATATTGAAATGAATAATATGTAATGTGTTAACAAGAATTTCGATCTAAAAAGAGTGTTAAATGACTTTTTAGAAAGTGATTTTCAACGGACTATTGGACTCATCGTGGAAAAATAATGAATAAAAAAACTAAAATGTCTGCTAACTACCTAATATAATATGTATGTAGTCAAGTTACGCGCACAAGAAAGTTATAGGGAGTGATGTTTAGCGATAGAGCATTTCCTATAAAAGATTATGTGAGGCCAGAAATACATAGGTACATAGGAGTTAGAGAAACTTTTTTATATCACTACGAAGCTGAAATCAGGCAGCAAATATACCAATTACCTTTTATGAGAATTGCCAATGATCGAACATTATACGACAATTGTCAACGTAAATAGACCTACATACAGGCACTAAACATTTATGTGTGGATTCAAACTGAATCCTGATTAAAGGATAAACTGGCAAAAAAAGAGTGGCAATGATTCCGTCTCTATCGCGCACACTTAAGCTCATGTTTCATTGTTTTCGGTCATTTGGTTAAAGGCTCTTAAACGCGACGGTCGTCGGCATTAAATTCAATTTTATACTTTTATTGATTATTTTACTTTTATAACGCTGATTTCATCGTTCTATGGATTTGGGTTCTGTTTGATGGGAAATATTTATTTTTTATTCCGCAATAAAATATGTAAAGTGGTTTTCTTTAGCAGTATAGAACTAGTATTTGTATTTTAAGAAACTTTTTACGATACTTTGCAATATGTTGAAGAATATTTAAAATTATGGTCTGGGTCTCATATTCTTATGTAATGAAAGATATCCCACATGTAACAAGTGTCCTTTCAGTCTAATTCCAACACTCTCACCACCAAGACCGAGGAAAACATAACAAAACCAAATGAATACCAAGAACTTAAAACCAGAATCACAATACATCTCAGGACATATATTTTCATAAGCTTAAGTCTCATAAAAGTCCGTATCGACTCTAATATTTATGTCGGGGCCCGTTCTGTCGCGTGCACGCGTATTTCTTTATTTTATTTCCCAAGCGAGCTTCGTACACGGCCGTATCTCTTGATAAAAGGCAGCACAATAACTGGGAATACTCTGGAATGGTCTGTTTATTGAGCACTTCGTAAACGCCGATGGTATTCTCATTCTTCGAGTTGGAGAAATGTAACTGGGGTGTAGGTGTCTTGTGAGAGATGCGTGAATGAGTGATAGGTATTATGTGTTAGGCTTTGTTATGCATATACAGTGATGACAGAAGTCAGCCTGTTAGACAGGGCGTAAACGGATTGTTGTATCTTTTTACAATCATGTATGTACCCTGTTGATAGGAATAGTAGCGAGCAATCAAGCTAGTGTGGTTATTAATTCCATTTGTTAACGTAATATGAGTTAACAGTTGTGAGTTGTGTCTGCTGTGTGGGGAAAAGCATCATCATATAATTGTATATAATTTCTATTCTATTTCATGTCTTTTTTCCGCTTTTACGCAACCAAACATGAGAAACCAGGTATCGAAATTCAGAATTTCGATATAATGAGATTTTGACTTCCGTATTTTACATTTATTTTCCAAAAAGTTTTTTTTTTTATAAGTATATTAAAAACTAGCGCTTAACCGCAATCCCGCCTGATGGTAAGCAGTGATGCGATCGTTGATGGTAAAGCGCGCTAGTTTATTAAGAGCCTATTCACTCTATCCTTGAACACACTCAAATTGTAGTGTGACGGAAACACCGCCGCCGGCAAATTGTTCCAGTCCCTCGATGTACGCGGTATAAAAGAAGAAGCGAAAATATCATATTATCATTAACTAGCGGCCGCCAGTGACTTCGTTCGCGTAGAGTTAGCGTCATGTTATATAACCTAAAGCCTTTCTGGATTAATGGGCTATCTAACGCAAAAATAATTTTTCAAATCAAACCAGTAGTTCCTGAGAATAGCGCGTTCAAACAAACAAACAAACAAACTCTTTAGCTTTATACATTAGTATAGATTCATAATATCATTAATTTTTCCAAAAAATACTTTATAAAATGCCTGATCCGTGAGAGGTCCCAGTTCGCTCTTATATAATATGATGCATAAATACAATTTTACATAGCTTGTACCTTCAATAGTACAAAAAAAAATCCTTATGTCAACGCTCAACCCCAAATTACATGAAAGCGTGAAACAGCAAGTTGTTCGACACCCGCATACAAGGGATTGTTCACGCGGTCGTCATCAGTAGTTTTCACGACGGCTTCTATTGTTCGCGTAATTAATTGTATCCGCTCTGATCGTATCGGACCGACGATTTGTACGTAGCTAGGGGCGCCACTACTTGCTCCCATTTGTAGGTAGATTCTTTACCTGGAAGTTGTAAGAAGGGTTTTCTTTTGAGGGAAACTGTTTGTAAGGTTTTGTTAAGGAAGTTGAGTTACCACTAATGAATTATTGGAAAATGCTGGTATCAAAGGATGTTAATCGCATTTGTGGTTTAGGGCACACTAAATTAAACGAGTTTAATACTGAACTGTAAAATGATGAGTGAATGTTTCGTGGAATATACTACAAAAATAGTTTCACACGAATATCCAATCTGATTATGGCTAGAAAGCTATTTGCAATTAAAAGATGATCACAAAAAACTTACGAGAACGATTGTCATGAATAAATTGTAGGTTTGCATACATAGAATTTAAGCTTGAAGATGAATCATCCTCAAAACTTTGTTCTCATTACGTTTATATTTTTCTCAAAACTAAAGTATTGTTTAATTTTGAAAAATATTTGGTTTTCTTTATTACTTTTATTATAAAAGTTTACTAATATTATAAAAGTATCAGTATGTAAGGATCTGTCAACCTTATGCAGATAAAATCATTGGGCACTGTTAGTCATTATTATGTTTGTTGGATGATGATATGAACTTTATAGGAATCGGAATTCCTTTTTTACGTCCTTTTCTATACGCCTGACAATTCTATATGCCAAACTTTTTTTTATGGTAAATCATCAAATGACCTCTCCCGCTCTGGGCGGAACGAAAGGGCGTGTCAGATTTTTACTGACTAAAACCCACCCGTGTTTCTTCACTTACCTGTGCGCCGCAGCCACGGTTTCTGTTTTGTTACCAACTCGCAACCCTGGTCCAAGAGTCATCGGTCCTCGTGGACACCATCACGTTGTGCTGACATCTCTTTGAGGCACATAAACACAACGCGTCACGTTTGCCAACCCTAGGAGAGGTGCAGAGCGCATTAGGCGTGACAAATGTATGGATCGCGTGGTCGTAGCGTGACACAGTCAGCCCTGGCTCAAAGTTCCCACATAATTTGTATTGTCACTGACCTTGATAACTCAGGAACTAAATTTTAGAGTTAATCTCTGATTTGGATTTACTCAATGATTTGGTCATCACGTAAATCCAAATCAGAGATTAACTCTAAAATTTAACCACAGAGATCTAGATTTCGTATTGAATTTTAGTATCAGACCTATATATAGCACCTAACAAAGTCTGTCAAGCAATTACTAAACTAATGCATTTAACACTCAAATCTTCGAGTCCTTCTAACAATCTGAGACTTGCTAAGCTCTTGAGACCGTACTCGTAACTTGTCAATATTAGTGAGTGTCAATACAAATCTCGGGCAGCACACAATATAGTTACAATCTCGTATTAATCCAATAAATAACGTCGCCTTAGGGACTTGTAGCAAGGTTGCTTGCTCATTGAAGATTGCGCGGAAATGGCATAGAGAGCGGAGAACCCCGTTCTTCGTTCCCCCCCATTGAAGAGAATAGACACCCCAGTCATCCACTTCCTAAAAATGTCACTGACACCTTAGGTGAAGAGAGCTGAAAATCATGCCAACTGATGTCAGGGACATGCCCTGACACCAGCTGGGATGAAAGCTCACTAAGATTAAATTTTTACGGTATTTTTTTTCAGGATAGGGCGACAGGTGTCAATCTTATCGTATCCGAAGATTAATGAAACTAGTAATTTCAAAAATATATCTACTGGAATTTGTAGAACCGCTCTCCGCTCCAATGGAGACGCAGCCTTAACTGGTTGTAATCTTGAGCGAGTAGAAGTCAAGTGGGGGTGAAAGGGAATATTGACTTTTAGTACAGCTGGGATGATTTTAATAGTATTTGTGTGTTTTACGATCACAGTCCAATAGCATTAGCAGTTTAGAACACAAGTTAAGTCAGCGATAATTTAGAACAAACTGGTACTATAATAAATATACTTGATTTCTATGGGCTTATTAGAGACTTTTGCATAGACAACGACAATTTGAATAGTGATACACTCTATGTGATTACTGGTGTTTAATATTGTACATTATGTCTTATTCAATTGTTTTTATTAAAGTTCTTTCTTTCGATATTGTATTTGAAAATTCCAATCTTATGGCGTGACGATCAACTGTATAATATGTATTCAGTTTCATTTCACTTTTAAGACATTATCTATGTCTTGTAAAACCAAATTCAAAAGTCATTTAGTCAAATTTGGCTTAGAATTTGCACTTGCAGATAGCCTTCCCACTAGTCCTTCATTATGTCTCAGTGATTTAGTTAAGAAGCGTGACTTGAAGTGGCGCACCGAACTCTCCAGCAGCACGATAAAATCATCACAGTGGTTTCAAAGTGTCAAGGAAAAGATTTTTCCTTACACATGAACCTATATTAAGGCAAACACTTTTACGAAAAGATAAATTAGAATAGTTACAATTATTGCTTTCAGCCGACTAACGACAACTGAGTAGGTAGATATACGTGAAAATAAAGGAAACACACACAACAATACACTGGAGAGTCCTACTCAAGGAAAATAAGACTTACTTCGATGTAATAGAAGCCATCCTTTGTTGTTACGTCACTAATACTAAGGATGACGTAGGAACAATATTAATAGGTATAGTAAGATCAATAATATTGTTATAACTATAAATGTGGTGATGAGATGTGACCCACTAGAAATCAGTGTACAACCTGGAGCACAAACTCAAACTGAGTTGAAATTGAGTTTGTCCTCCTGCTTAAAGCTGTTGAAGAAAGCATTTATTTCAAATGAACCAATTACAAGCAGTTTTTAGCTGTTAAGACTGCAAACATAAAGCTAGTTGCCCATTCCAGAAGGTAGAGCAGCACACTAGAGAGAAACCTTTAAGTGGTGATTAACAAAATTATAATAGAGAATAAGACTATTGTGGATGTTCTGAAGAACATCAACATAGCAGTGGCCCGGTGTGGCCTTTACATATTTATATTTTTACCCGACTACGGCAAAGCAAAAGGAGGGTTATGATTTTGACAGGCTATGTATGTATGTATGTATGTATGTATGTATGTATGTATGTATGTATGTATGTTCATCTGTTCCCTCGTAACTTCTAAACTACTTATTCGAATTCGATAAATGACATATCATTAGAAGCGTCTTAATTGTCTGCTGGTTATAGGCTATATGGAGTTTCACAAAATCTAACGTGGCGCCCTCTAGCGGACAAAATATACAGAGTAAAAAAAAAAAGTTAAGATAAATATGCCGTGTTTGGTATCATTTGAAAGGGCTTAACTTGTACATTTTGAATATATATATATTACTAGCATTTGCTTGTGACTTTACCTGTATTAATCGGCTGATTGCATATAATTCACATCTTTTCGTTCATAGATAGCTTCTTTACTACTTATCAGAATAAGACCACTGCAGAACCATTAGAAAGGCCTTGATATTCTGTTGGTTATGAGCTATAAAGCTTGTCACCAAATTTAGTATTACGCCCTCTAGCGGACAAAAAGTTCTATGTTAATACAAAATTAAAATAAATATACCGTATTTGGTATCATCTAAAAGAGCTTCACGAGTACTTTATGTTTGGACATAATCAGGGCCGCGCCGCCCCTGTGTGCGAAGTGTGCGGCGCACACAGGCGCCAAGTCAATAGGGGCGCCGCCGCGCCGCCTTTGCAACATTATTTTTGTTTTCTTAATTATTGTTTTTTGTAGTAAAGTATTGATAAGTAAGTAGGTACAATAGGCGCAACATAGGTCTTGTAAACAACAAGACATACTTATATTATCTACGCTTATTGAACAAGTCTCTCAATGTTTATATATTTATTAATATTTACGTTTATGGTTTCATTTCACGCTTAGGGTTTTAGTTTACATTACATACGATCTCAACTTTAAAAGGGCGGCAGTTCTTTTGAACCTCAAACAAAGTACTTATTAGTTATTTTGAACCGTAGTAGTAGGCGTCGAGCCGAATCTCCGATTTTAACGAACGAGATAGCCAAAATAAAACAATTGATTGAACAATCATTTGAATTTTGATTGAAAGTGTGTGTGTGAGATGCGTATTGTATTTTTTATAATAAAATAATACTTAGTTTGTGTGTTACTAATTTGTTTTAACTTGTTTTTACGATGAGTGATAGTAATCATAATAAAAAAAAGAAATTATCTGGTCACCAGAATCTAATAAGGAAAAGAAAACAAGAAAAGGAACGTAACAAAAATGCAACTAAAATAAGTAAATATTTTACGGCTCTACCATCCACTTCCACACAATCATTAGAGACAGAAACCAGTCATGTAATCGATGAAAGTGTTATTAAATCTGATTCAAAAAACGCTTCATGCAGTGGTATGTACCTTTTATGTGATTTTATATACAAATAAATATAACTTCTGTTTGGGATATTTTAAAAGAATGATATTTTTTTTCAATTTTGAATAGAAAAATTGACTTTTTCCGACCGGTTTAGAGCTTAGACGCAAGGAACAGACATACAAAAATTGTTCACGTACGAATGATACCGATTTCAAAAATATGCCTACTTATCTTGGAAATACAATTCAAAATGAAATAATTTGCATACTCGGTAACCAAATTCAACATTATATTTTAAATTTAAGTTTTTAATTTTTCAATATTTTTAATTATTTTTTTTTAAATTTATGTCGAATTAATAAATATTTTTCAATAACACTAGATTGTACCTACTCCTGACGTTTCACACGTAGAACAAATTAGTATAAGATTTGTCAATTTTAACACAGAAACTAGAAAGTAAGAAACAAGAGAGCATTTTCTAGCTTACTGTCCAATTATCAATACAACTGGCGCTAGATTAACCTCTTTTATTATAGAAAAAAACTATTTTTACAAAAAAAAAAAAATCTACCGACTTCCCTGTTCATGGTCATGGTGTTTTGGTTTATGTATATTCATTTTTACCACCGACTTCCGAAATTAGTTATTTTTCACTTGTGGAAGTCTTTGATCTTTTTTTTTTTTTTTTTAAAAAAAGTTTTTATTTTACACATTTTAGTCGTGAAGAGTACTGTTCAGCTGCATCCGGTTAGATTGGATGCTGACACGACGAGCAAACGACGTAATGTTGTTTGCTTTAATTTTTACTCGTAATTTTAGTTTAAAAATGGAGCCATTGAACCGATTTCTATAAAATTCCTATGAAACCAAAATGAAAGTATGAACATGACGCGATTACGGAACTTAAATTCAGTCTCTTGATTATAATTGATTGTTGAACTTCAATGCTGTACATTTTTGAGGACTTGCCTCAACTGCCTATATATTCTTCATCATCAGATTTATTGCAAACCATAATTTTAACCCATATAGGTGCAAAGTTCTCATCAATATAAATGAATTAATTCCAAGCACAATGCTGCTACTGTAAACCGTTGAGGAGTTCCCTTAACTGTTCTTTGTCTTCATCATAAAACCCCTAATGACAATCACAATACATTAAGGTGTAAAGCTCTTATCAATACAAATTAATCAAGCACAGACACCGGGTAGCTGCTGTGAATCGTTGAGGAGTTCCTTCGACTGTCTCCCGGCTCCATCATCACATCTGCCCCAGACCTTTATTACATCGTAGTGCTTTAAAATACTTAATGAAATTAAAAAAATACCTAGAAATGCACTAGTCATCCATACGATTTTTGAAAGTTCCCCTTGATTTCTCTGGTCTTCCATCATCAGATCCTGACCTGGTGACTATGGGACCAACAACAGGAAAGTATACCAATTTCAAACAAAAAACGAATTTTGCAAATCGGTCCAGGCGTCATCGAGTAAACGGGGAACATACATAAAAAGTAACATATTTTAACGAATTGATAACCTCCTCCTTTTTTAGAAGTCGGTTAAAAAGAGGCGCTTCATAGGTTCCGCACACAGGCGCAGCCGGGTGTCGGCGCGGCCCTGGACATAATCCCTAGTAATGCTTCGTAGAAATTTGAGTGTAAACCAGGGTTTGGTAAACGGAGCGATGGGAGTGGTGAAGGCCCTCGAATGGCCTGCTCTTCGGCGCGATCAGTTGGAACAGGAGAACAGCCAAGCGCTGTTCTCATACAATTTGACGACGCATCCATAAAAGCAGATATTAACGGACTTATCAAAATCGAGCCTTGCCTCACTGAATTTGACTGCTTGAGGGGTTCTGGGCAAATTCAGCGTAAAATGCTCCCGCTGATTCTTTCTTGGGGTTGTACTGTACATAAATTACAAGGTTGTACTCTAGACAAAAAAGTTACAGATCTAGGAAAGTCATTGTTTGCCAAAGGACAGGCCTATGTCGCTCTCAGTAGAGTTAAAACCATAGAGGGATTATTTATAAGTGCCTTGGATCATAATAATTTACTTAAAAATCCACATGACAGGCGATCGTTAGCAGAATTAGATAGATTAAGAAATCTTCCCAGGTCCTCTTAATATAAGTTTTTTTTTTTAATAATTATAAACTAGCGCTTGACTGCAATCCCGCCTGATGGTAAGCAGTGACGCAATCCTTGATGCCTGCGCACTAGTTTATTAAGCCTATTCACTTAAAAAACTTAGGAATAGCAAGGATGACGGCAGTTGAGCCACGTGATGCAATGTTAAATCCAAGACCAACACGACCAACCATGCTGCGCCAGAGGGAGATTGATCTGGAGACTCTCCACAACCAAACTCCCGACACAACAATATTTGGCGCATCGTACTCGCCACACCACGCAACACAAAGTGCTCAGACGCGTCCTCTGTACGGCTTCACCAGACATCATGCTGGAACACGACGAATCGCTTGGCGGCAAGACTTTGTCTGGTGGGTGGTAACTTCTGCCGGCAGCCGATGTTATGGCCTACCACCGTTAGAAAAACATCCAATCTATTTATACTAACGGCCTCATCCACTAATTCATGACCCATTCGGTGCTATCGACGCAAATGTGCGTCGCTACTACGAAAAACCGGGAGCTTCATGCGGGAAAACCGTTGCTATATGCGCTACGCTCCAAGCGCTACAAAATAGTAAAATAGGACATCTCTACATATTACTATACGCCGATACATAAGTCAAAAGAGATGTCGTATGTTAACTACCTAGTTTTTAGTTCGACAATTTAACTTTTATTAATATTATGCGCCACAAATACACTTTAACACCAAAATAGTACAAATAATAAAAAGTTAAAAAACTAAAACCCAACTACGACAAAAAACGACGCTGAAAAAGTATAAAACAAGATTTTCAGAATACTGAACTGAACAAAGTTGCTAATATAGTTGCAAGTAAATGGACACAGTAGACTCTACCAAGATGCCTTCGTTGTAAATTGACAATAATGTCTTACGATACTATTCTGAAGTATGCAATATTCACTATTTAGAGATAAATTTTCATGTTTGGAAGGGCGTAGTCACACGTTACATATACCTACCGTAGCACTTTCATAACGTGTGACTGCGGTTTTCCAAACATGAAAATTTATCTCTAAATAGTGAATATTGCATACTTCAGAATAGTATCGTAAGACATTATTGTCAATTTACAACGAAGGCATCTTGGTAGAGTCTACTGTGTCCATTTACTTGCAACTATATTAGCAACTTTGTTCAGTTCAGTATTCTGAAAATCTTGTTTTATACTTTTTCAGCGTCGTTTTTTGTCGTAGTTGGGTTTTAGTTTTTTAACTTTTTATTATTTATATTACACTACTTATTTTGTTCGGAAAATCCGCCGTTCTATTTTAAGACACATATAATATTTTTTATTTTATTTTAAGTGTTTGATAAACGTCTTTTTATAACCGCTGTGCTATTTATTGTAATAACCAAATCATCACTTTGTGTATTAAAAATCTAAGGAGAAAAGAAAAAAATAGATAACGAAAATAAAAAGTGGTGGAACAAAGAGGTACCTAACTATTTTTTGTTTAATTCAGTCTATTCTATCTGGAGAAAAATATTCTGAATTACTCCTATTCCATGTGCAGAAGGTTTACCATTTTCCAGTGATTAAACAAATACTACTGATAGCAATGACACAATATTTTGTGTGGTTATGGATAATAATAACAAAAACATTTAAGCCCAGTATGTATCTTAACTTGACTCATAAGGTTGTCGAAATGTGAAATGTGGACTCACCGATCATTGTGCCGATAGTCGTGACACTCAATGACTTCTGAAGCAACATCTGAGAAGGCTCTCGTTGGGAAGCTGGATCAAGATCTTGATGATGCAAAGCGTGTCTAGCAGACACGGCACGGGAGATTCCTCTCTCTGGAGCCCCGAACACAGATAGCTTACAACTAGTATCATCATCAGTACATATTATAAAACAAAGCCAGTTTTACTTTCCCTATGTCGCTTTGTATGACTCAATCTTTAAAACTTCGCAACGGATTTTGATAGGATATTTTATGTATATAAAATGCATAATATAAAAGAGGAACACTGATAATTTGCAAAATTAACCCATTTTTTTGAGCTTACATTGCAAACGCTGGCTGAACCCTATGAGATAGATCAAAATAATGGACCATAAAAATGCCTAAAAAAAAGTCTGCGACATCATATGTCCACCTACTATAGTTTCTTCATTATGACAACATTTTTATGTTTGAAAAGTTCCGAAATCAGAGCCCACTATTTGTTCCTTATTAATAACCCTTATCCAAATTAATTCATTCACGTCATATCAAAGATAGTAGCAGCAGACCTCTTTTTGAATTATTGGAATTGGTTGTTTCATTCAGGAGTTATCACGATTTGTTGAAAACTATATGTATACCAGAAAAAATCCGCATGCTGCTCGCGCCCCTGCCGGCCGCCTGGTACTTGAGTGTTTCTCTGCTGAAATTGCGGAGTGAGTGGGCCGGAGTGGGGGACCATTATTTCGAACAAACTTGCTACCCGGGTAGGCTTTCATTCTATTTGAAGGTGGCGGAACTGGCTGTCCGTGGACGATAAGGTCTGTATCTTGCAGAGTCAGATATTGGCCGATGGGCGGCACAGTAGAGATTTTTTTTTTTGAAGGGCCACCGTTTCTTGAGGCAGGCTTAGGAACATACCTATATCATTTGTCCACGTGCGAAGCCGGGGCGGGTCGCTAGTATAACATAAAAAAAAACTATGAATTGTATGTATTAACGTTTAATTGAAAAAAAAGAGAGAAATATTTCAGACCCATTTACATTTTTTTATTATTCCATCCAGTTGTTATCACTGCCGCATTTCAGTTCACTGAGCACAGAAGGGACATTCTCTTGGAATCCGGTCCCATCACTTCACATTAACATCCAGTAATACATACAATAATAAGTCTACCAACATAGAATAGATATTGGACAGTAATCTAATAAAGTTATAATGTTTCGTTCGACATGTCCGAGTCCCTTTCAGCACCCTCTAGTCATCATTTATGTTCGTTGACCACAGAGTAGGAACACGGCAACAATATTGAGCAGTAATCCAATAAACAGTAGTTATTATGGCCCACTCAATATGTCCGCGTCGTGTCCTAACAATTAGTGGGAGATCCACTAAGTCTTTGATGATTTAGTGTTGCTTGTATGTGTAGGGGATAAGTCATAAGAGGTTGCGACAAAGATTTAAATTTAATTTATTTAGAAACTGTGTGACTTACTTGTAAGTCGGTCTTGTAAGTTTGTAGAATCGGTCATCAATCAATGTTAAAACTAACAGGTATATTTTAATAAAGGGATTTATTTACAGATAGGGCTTGTAACCTAAATCCTTTTATTAAAATATATATATTTTCGTAATGAAATAAAGAGTCACTTACACACTCTTAGTAATAAAACTAGGGATCAAAGCTGGGCAAATAAGAAGAAATATGGGTTTATTTTTATTACAACAAAATAAATAAAGAAGTAAAAATCTACATCAAGTCATTTGATTTAAATGTTTCATTACAGTAAATCAATCATGATTTTAGCTAGTATATGTCCGTATCTACTTGGCGTAGCGGTAAAAGGAATGGTTAAACTACATAGAAGCATTGGCTTTAGGTAGATATTTCTAATGTACTGGTTATACATAATTGAGTACCACCCCGGAGTTTAGAAGTTCGTAGTGTGATACCTCCGTGTCCTGGAAAGCACATTGATCCCGCTGCTGATTTTCCCCGGTCTTCTCGAATTGCTGTTCCATCGGACTACGAGACTGAGGGAAGCGGAAGTGCACCTCTCTCTGGCTGGGCCCGTAATCGTGCACATATTTCCCGCATCGATGGCTGGTTTCCGCCGAGGTTGTCTGCCGTGGCAGCAATACGATCTTCTTCTTCTTCTTCCTCAGCCTATAGATGTCCACTGCTGGACAAAGGCCTCCCCCAAGGCTTTCCACGATAACCGGTCTTGTGCTGCCCGCATCCATCGGCTTCCCGCGACCTTCACCAGGTCATCGGTCCACCTTGTTGGGGTCTCCCTACGCTGCGTCTTCCAGTACGTGGCCGCCACTCCAGAACCTTGCTGCCCCATCGGCCATCGGTTCTACGAGCAATGTGCCCTGCCCACTGCCACTTAAGTTTAGCGACTCGCAGAGCTATGTCGGTGACTTTGGTTCTTCTGCGGATCTCCTCATTTATGATTCCATCACGCAGAGAAACGATACGATCTGGAGGGCTTTAATTAACAAGGCCATATTTCCAATTCCTGTCGCTTATAACTAGCGCCGCACACTATTGGACCCGACGTTCGGCAAGCACTTATTGGATACGCGCAGTTATTACTGCCGTTAGGGGTTGTTTGGGCGAATTACGCGCGTAATAACTTTGTAGAACAGCAGCAGACGCAGGACGATACCACGACGAATGTAGGCCGCTCTTCAATGATTAGGTACGAGAAGATTGTCACGTAAGGTTCCTTATTTGATAAATAGTACTGGGCACGTCATAATTGCGGTAATAATCCCCTCTTTTAAGAGTGGCTAGAGAGTCGTCACGGTGCCTTCACGTTCCGCCTAACGTACATTGATCTTCAGTAAATCTGACACGCCTTGCACTTCGCCCAGAGCGAGAGAAGTCATTTATTAATTATAATTCAAGAAAGGGTGAGAGTGTGTAGAATTCACACTTACATAACGTCAGACATTAAATCTATGGTGTGGGCAGACATTGCAGGCAGCACTGATTCTTACATAATATTATTCATCATTAGGATAGCGTCACTTTATAGTGTGTAACTTTATAGGGTAGCGCGGGGAGGAGTGCAGTTCTTCCCCAAAAGTGGCAACCGATCCCACTTCTGATATTTCACATAATTAAGAAAAATGTTAATTTTATCAGCCTGGGGTAATTAAGGAACCGTCACAAGCTGCTGTGTGTAAACCAGCGGGTGGATTGGCGGATTTTGGCGCCATTAACATAACATATTTTTAATATGTCAATCCAGGGGTGAAGAAAAAACTGGCCAATTGTAAGTCGCACTCGTGCACGAAGGGTTCTGAACCGTATCTATACAAAAAAAGTATATATAAAATACAATATAGAATAATATAAAATCCTATAATCATTAAAATAAAAACTTTTTAATTTAAAAAAAGTTATTGAGTTATATTTTTTAACATATTTTTAATATGTTTTTGCCAGTCCATGACAAAATACGTACGAGCATAGCATCCTTACTAATATTATAAATGGGAAAAGAGTTTGTTTGTTTGTTTGTTCCGCTTTCACGCCGTAACTGCGGTGGCAGGCCACAACATCAGCCGCCGGCATAAGTTACCACTCACTTAACAAAGTCATGCCGCCAAGCGATTCGTCGTGTTCCGGCATGATGTCTGGTGAAGCCGTACGGAGGACGGATCTGAGCAGTTGTGTTGCGATGTACGTGCCGGGTACGATGCGTGAAATGTTGTTGTGTCGGGAGTTTGGTTGTGGAGGGCCTCCAGATCAATCTCCCTCTGGCGCAGCATCGTTGGAGGTGTTGTTGGGTTTAACATTGCATCACCGCGCTCAACTGCCGTCTTCCTTCTTAGTTACTCAGTTCTTTTGAGTGAGTAGGCTTAATAAACTAGCACGCCTTACCATCAACGATTGCATCACTGCTTACCATCAGGCGGGATCGCAGTCAAGCGCTACTTTGTAATTTATAAATAAAACCGGCCAAGTGCGAGTCGGACTCGCACACCGAGGGTTCCGCCGCACAAACGTAGCGATCTCCAAAGCCTGGAGCACAGGCGTAGAGTAGACAGCCTTTCGGTCTTCTATAGGACGCATTCTGGTGAGTGTACAAGGGAATTGCATGATTTAATTCCCCCATCTCCGTTCCACCATCGGACGACCCGTCGTACGGCGAGTTTCTACCCTTACGTTGTTGATACCACTGCGATCCGGACGAAGCGTTTCGCTTCCTCTTATACAATATGTTAAGAAAACCCTGTCCGACCCGTAAGGATAATAAAGATTAGGTAAACACATGGCCAAATAAAATATGAAATTTTACATAATCATCATAGTAACAATACTAGTGAATTTTGAAATTATCTTTTTTTCCCGCGAACTTCCCCAAAATTAGGTAACATTTTAAAATGTGACAACACCATTTTCGGCGGTATCATCGTTTGATTTATTGTTGGATATTAAATGTATAAATTTATGTTCAATATTTGGCGGTCTCCTTTGTGACGCCGGCGCGCGGCGAGTGTCGGTGTCTTCAAAGGAAAAAGTACGAGAAACTAGGGATGTACTATTTTTGCGTAATAACGTTTTTTATCTTTTTTTTTTTTTTTACAAATTATAAACCAGCGCTTGACCGCAATCCTGCCTGATGGTAAGCAGTGACAATTCCGTTGATGGTAAAGCGCACTAGTTTATTGCTTCATTCACTCTAGCCTTGAAGACACTCAAATTGTAGTCCGACGGAAACACCGCCGCGGGCAAATTGTTCCAGTCCCTCGATGTACGCGGTATAAAGGAGTGAGGCGAAACGCTTCGTCCGGATCGGTGGTGTTAACAACGTAGGTGGAAACCAGCCGTACGACGGGTCGTCCGCTGGTGGAACGGAGATGGGGAATTAAATCATGCACCCCCCTCGCACACTCCCCCGAAATGCATCCTATAGAACACCGAAAGGCTGGCTACTCTACGCCTGTGCTCTAGGCTTGGAGACCATCTCGAGTTAGATCAGGGTCACCAATCAGCCTCTTTGCACGTCTCTCCACTGAATCCAAAGTGGCCAGGTGACACTTGGCAGCACCAGCCCAAATGTGGCTGCAGTACTCCACACACGAACGGACCTGTGCTTTGTATAACATTAGAAGCCGCCCAGGTATGAAGTACTGCCGGACCTTTGCGATAACGCCAAGTTTCCAGCCACCTTAGCCTTGGACTCAATGAACCGCCCAAAGTTAAGGTCCGAGGAAATCTCAACTCCCAAAAGCTGAAGGCGGTCGGAACACTCCAAGGACACATTCCGAAAAGTAGGAGCCAAGGTGAACGGGCTCCTTTTGGCGGTGAAAAGACACGCCTGTGTTTTGGCGGCATTGAATGCTACAAGATTGGCATTGCCCCATTCGGAGACTGCCTGCAGTGCAACACTCGTTCGCTCAACCATGGCCTCTCTTTCGGACCGGATTGATTCCCTACTAGCCCGAGCATCCGGCAGGTATCTCTCTACAACTGTGCTGTCATCTGCATACCCATAGATACCGGGCATCAGCAGATCGTTAATATGCAGCAGGAACAGAGTTGCAGAGAGAACAGACCCCCTGAGGAACACCGGCATTAGTTGACATGGGCTCAGAAGAGCATCCGTCGACAACAACTCGGAGGGACCGTTCAGTCAGGAAGTCTTTTACCCAGCCAGTCAGGCTAGGGGAAATGCCGTACGCTGGAAGCTTACTCAAAAGGCCAGCCATACTCGGTCGAAGGCCTTCGAGACATCAAGGGAGACAGCAATCGCTTCCCCATTCTTCTCGAGGGCCTCGCCCCACAAGTGAGTGGCATACACTAGTAGGTCCCCAGTTGACCGATTGCGGCGAAACCCGTACTGTCGGTCACTGAGGAGATCGTTACCTTCCAGGTATGCCAAGAGGCGCGAGTTCAATACACGCTCCATAATTTTGCAAAGTATGGAGGTGATCGAAATCGCTATTAATCGAAACTTGTATCTGGTTGAAGGATTTGTTGTAAAACACAGATTACCCAATGGTAAAAGTACTTTTGTTTGTTTATCGATTAATTACTAATAACATTATTATAACACAAGTATTAGTAAACAGAAACGAGAAAGACTTATGAAACACAATTTTAGTAAAGTTTTACAAATATTTTATCGGTCAATATCATCGATATTAAGACAGAAACTGAAATTAATACTTTGGCATGATTTTCATTTACAGCAGTGTACCTCGCTAATTTGAGTTTTGTAAAAGTTCTAAACAATTCCATGCGATGTTGAATCGAGAATAAGAATGAGAAACTACAATACTAAATCGATACCAAAAATAGACGAGTATCAATCGATAAAAACAATATTTTGATTACTTACACATCTCTATCAAAGCATGAAGCCGCCAGCCGCATAGATACCTATGATTATAAAATAAAAATAATTTTTACTTTAAATTATTAGTTGCGCGGAAACATTGCTGGTGTACACACCATTCGTGTATTGTGTGATCATGTCGTTTTCTAACGTAGAGTAATGTAACATGCTGACGGAGGTAGTAACTGCAATTAGCTGTGTTGTGATCAGGTGTTTTGGAAGTGGATACTTATCGGTCAATGCTGCACGAGGGTTCCAGCATGACGGTGCCTCACGATATTTTTTCCGACCTGTACGTGAGTACATTATCATTATTGTCTATTATCAGTTCGGCGAGTAGTGGATTGGTAGGGGCCAACTGTGGCCAGCGCGGATTTGCCACCACTTGATTTTTATTTGTGTGCATGTCCGTGCTACTCTCGTGCGACGAAATATGGAACATCTCCGCCTGCAATCCCCAGCAATCCAATCCCTCCGCAATGAAATAATACATTCGGAGAGTCAGACGACCTTCCTCCTTAAAAAAAATTCTTTACTCAAGCTGCCTAAGTATCATTGTTTCTTTCAGAGTCGATAAACGTGAACAAGCTACCTATACCTACAAGCATGAGGTCAACTGCGTCGTCATGACTGTGCCTGTGTTGCCATGAAATTACCTATTTATTTTATTTAAGTTATTTATTTTTTTAGGGGGATTTTTTTTAAGTTTAGCCTGTCTTTGTGGGCATTAGTAGAATCAGTTATCGATACTTAACAATACCTTCACGGATCGGACAGGGTTTTCTTAACATATTGTATACCGCCTACATCGGGGGACTGGAACAATTTTTCAGCGATGGTGTTTCCGTCACATTACAATGTGAGTGTCTGCAAGGCTAGAGTGAATAGACTCTTAATAAACTAGCGCGCTTTACCATCAACGATCGCATCACTGCTTACCATCAGGAGGGATTGCGGTCAAGCGCTAGTTCATAATTTATAAAAAAGCGGTTTATTGATAAACAAAGTAGTAGTACTTAAACAAAATCACCGAGAAATTGTCGCAAATTTTTCTAATTTCGGTACACGTGCGAACAGCATCTATGCGCTCGTGCCGTATGGCGCACGGCTGCCGCTCACTGTGCCGCGATACCTCTTCCCTTGACCAACCGCCTGCCTTCGCGCCAGCGAGCGGCCCGCTTCGCCAGTAGGAACCAAGCTGTCTGATAATCATTGACAACAATAGGAAATTACAATTAATGTCTTTGAATATATTTATAAGTACTAAGTATAACACAGCAGTTAGGACGCATTTAGGTTATATACAGAACTACATTCACCAAAATATTTAGATTGAATGACGATTGTGTTGGTCTTTGTTTTGGTTTAACTAGTTACTGTGCCTAAAAATTTTAAAAGGTTTCGGGTTTTTCTGTTAGGTTACCTTAAGCTATTGTTTCATACCAAAATTCAATATTCAATGTCAGCGGGAAGTAGTCTATGTTTTGATTCCGTTGCGAGTAGTGGCGAATTTCAAAATATGCGGTATGATTATAGGTAGGTACCTCAGCATTTTGAATTTTTGCGTTGATTTAGAATTTTTCACATTTTAGAGGTAATTAGATTTAAGAAGTGTTTGATATGAATTTCAACTTTAATATCTCTACGCTTTCATGTGAAAAAGGGTAGGTAGTAAGTTTATAATTATTAAAAAAATATTTTATGTCATGTAAGCAAAAATAATATTTTAATATTTTATGTAACTTCAAATTTATCGTTTTCGCAATTTTTCCTTTATCTGTCTGTTATAACGTTGCTTCGTGCCGAATTTCAAGATTCTGAGTTCACGGGAAGTACCTTGTAGGTTTTGATTCCCTAGCGTGTGACGGAAATTGGTCTAAGGTGTCGGTATAAACTGCTGTATCTTTTGATCGCGTTAACTTAGAAGTTTGATTTTTTCACTGCTTAAAGAGCCAATAGACCTTGATACCTTTATTCGTTCGTGAGAAATAAAGTAGTAAGTTTCATTTTATTAAAATATTTTTATTATATTATATAACTAAAAAAATGTGATTTTCGCAATTATTCCTATATTTGCATTATATGACAATGCTTCATGCCAAATTTTAAGATTCTGATTTTACGGGAAGTATCCTGTAGGTTTTGATTCCTTTGCGAGTGTCAAAATTTGTTGAAAATATCGACATAATCGGCTGTATCTTTTGATTGGCTTGGCTTAGAAGTTTGATATTTTCACAGCTTAAAGGGACAATAGACTCAGGTCTATTGTCCCTTTATACTCAGGTATTTCATGTGAATTTCAGCTTGATACGTCCACGCGTTCTTGAGATAAAGGGTCTTGACAGACAGACAGACAGACAGACCGACAGACAGACAACAAAGTGATCCTATAAGGGTTCCGTTTTTTCCTTTTGAGGTACGGAACCCTAAAAAAAAACCGATTACTTTGAAATTTTGCGGACTTAAAGTTAAAAGTCCGGATTATAATAATAGGATACTTTTTATCCCGGAAAAATTTAAAAAGCGCGATATAACCGAACTCAACGCGGGCGAAGCCGCGGGCGCAAAGCTAGTTATTTATAAGACCTTACTCTACAATAATTCAAAACAAATAAATATTCGTAATCTTATGCTTATTCTAAAACGAAAGGAGGTTTTAGGAGTCGTTGTTATAACAGGAGTTGTTGTTGTTATAACAGAAATACATTCTGCGGAATGTTCAACTGTCTAGCTATCAACGTTCATCATGAATCAACAGCCTGGTGACAGACAGATAGACAGACGTATTGGTGTATAGTGTCAGTAGAATATTAGTAGTAAAAAATATATACTTATGTCTAGCAGTACAACATTTTAAGTAACTTATATAATGTAATTATTATTATTTTAAAATAATGTAAGATCTTAAGACGAACGTGCATTAGTGGTTAGATAATAATTCACTCTGACCTCCTCACTAATAAAAACTGTATCACTTTAGTTTATTCTTCCTCGTAATAAAACTTCCTTCTATATTAAATCCGACCTTTAGCCCAACATGTCATATCGGTAGCCAACATTGACAAATCATCCAATACCATAAATAGACCACAACTACATGTACAATTATTATCTTTCCAAAATAGGCCAAATATTTAGCGTAGTTCCAAAAGGGCAGTAATGAAGGACGAATCACGGAGCGAAGGCGTAACCACAACCTCATTCCAAAGTCCGTGTGTCACGGATATGTCCGAATATTTGCGGATATGAGCGTGCGTGCGGATATTTAAGGGCTGAGTCGGGTCGACGTGTGACTGATGTTGCGGTGCTTCTAGTGTACGTGCATAATTTATACGCGGGTATGGGTGTGTTCGTGTGTTAGGGTGCGTGTGTGTGTCTGTTTGCTTTAAGAATTAGGTTACAGAGCTTAGATGTCGCTGTCTCCGAGATTATTGGATGTTAGACATGGGTGTTATTTTAGGAATATCTTTTTTTATTAATATTTAAAATGTTTTTCGATGGTGTAGGTACCCACGGATACCTTTCTTGTCCGGTACGGTCATTGATAAAATATTAAATAGATACGTCACTAGCGCACTGAAAATGAAGTGTACAAAATAACGTAAGTCCTGCAAGTCGCTTTAGTCACTCCCGATACTCTCGTTCCGTACGCGCGTGTGTCCTTGGTGGCTAAGAAAAACTTTTTCGCATTCAAAATGGCGTTTTGTGTACTGCGTAAATGCACGAATTATGGTAGAAAAGCCAACAAAAGTCATGGAATCACATATCATAAATAATTATCCCAAAATATTTAGATAAATAATATACTTAGTTTCAATTATTTTGTCAAACATTGTTACAAATTATGCTTAGGTTGCCATAGTAAGTAAAGAAAGAGAGAGCTAATTGGATTTCTTGCGAGTGTAGCAAAGACGGGAACGCATATGACATAGATTAGTTGCGCAGAAGCGATAATGTTTATGGTGACTTTTATACCTACAATTATAGTTCTGTTTCACTTTATTTTCGCGCCTGTGTCCTTAGTTACAATTTATTAACATCTTATTGCAACAGTTAAGTAAAACATTGATAAAATTACGAATTTATTTTGCGTTGCTAAGTAATAGAGTCAAATGACATGAAATTATTAAATGGGACAGTGTGAGTCGATATTAAATGAACATGAAGTATACAATAATATAAATAAATATTACCTACGCTCACACCAATTAGCCTAGTACATAAAAATATATACAGAATGTTTGCATAATGATTTACATTTGAAAAATTAAAATAGGATTTGAAACATAGTAAATATAGATTAAGAATAGCCACAAACTTCTACGAAAACTTGTATGCCAGCAAGAGACCATTAGAAGTTACGGACTTAAGCAACAAAGATAGTGTACCACCTATACTAGAAGAAGAAATACAAAATGCAATTGGAACGCAGAAGAAGGGAAAAGCCCCTGGACCAGATGACATCACCAACGAATTGCTGTTAGAGTGCAGAAACTACATTGCACCAATTTTAAAAGATATCTTTAATGATATATTAACAACGGAATATATCCCGACCCAATGGACTGCATCAACTATTATTCTGCTTCATAAAAAAGGTGACAAAGGAGAAATCAACAACTACAGGCCCATCAGTCTAATGTCCAACATTTACAAAATTTTCGCTAAAGTAATTTTAGGTAGAATAACAACAACCCTCGACGAAAATCAACCCAGAGAACAAGCAGGCTTCAGAACAGGTTATTCCACACTGGATCATATACACGTTGTGAGACAGATATTCGAGAAAAACAAAGAGTTTAATGTTCCCTTCTACTGCTGTTTTATTGACTACAACAAGGCATTCGATTCAATAGAGCACGAAAGTATCTGGCGTTCCCTTAAGAATCAAGGAGTCGAACATAAGTATATTAGAATTCTGAAAAACGTATACTCTAACAGTACAGCTAAAATAAAATTAGAGAAACATGGAAAAGAAATACAAATAAACAGAGGCGTACGACAAGGGGACCCATTATCGCCTAAACTATTTACAGCGGTCTTGGAAGAAATCTTTAGAAAAGTAAACTGGGATCAGTACTGCCTAAACATAAACGGAGAAATACTATCTCACCTACGATTTGCTGACGACATCGTGATATTCGCAACACAAAAAGACCACTTACAAGACATGCTCAAAGACCTCGATACAGAAAGCCAAGTTGTAGGCCTAACAATGAACACCTCTAAGACCAAAATAATGACCAATACATTCGAGGAACCCATAGTTATAAATGGTCAGCCGATTGAGTACGTGAAGGAATACACTTACCTAGGCCAACAAATCTCTGTGAGAGACATAATATCTAGGGAAATAGATACAAGGATCGGAAATGCGTGGAAATGTTATTGGAGCCTTAAAGAAATAATGATAAACAACGAAATACACCAGTGCTACCAGTCCTAACATATGGTTGCCAAACCAGGGCACTGACTAAAGCGCATTTCAAAAAACTTGAAACCTGTCAAACAGCAATGGAGAGGAGCATGCTGAACATCAAAAAATCTGACAGAGTACGTAACACCATCATCAGAAAACGCACAAAAATAGAAAATGTCACAACGAAAGTAAGGAAACTTAAGTGGCAATGGACAGGTCATATAATTAGGGGTATCCAGAAATGGAACAAGAACATAGTGTTCTGGTACCCTCGAAACCGAAAAAGAAAACAAGGCAGACAGGTCCGAAGATGGGAAGACGAATTGAAAGCATCTGCAGGGAAAACATGGACTAGAAAGGCTTTAAACAGAACAGAATGGAAAGAAATGGAGGAGGCCTTTGCCAAAGGGCAAACAGACCAAGTTTTCGTTGACTCGGTGTCAATGACTTATCAAAGTCACTAGCATAAGTTACTTTTCTTTGTAAATATTATGTCTGAATAAAGGCTTATATAAAAAAAAAATATAGTAAATATAGATTAAACCGAATTAATTTCACTAATTACTATGGTTTATAATTGTTTATTTTATTGCATTAGGTTTCCTTTAATCACAGTCACAAAATATTAAATAGGTACACTTTAATCAAGTATTACAAAACTTCAATGACAAACATTAAAGTTTTGTAATACTTGATTGAAGTGTAAAAATGTTAAAAAAAATATATATTCACCAAATTGAGCACCTTCTACCACCTACCAAATTACCTACTACTCTGTTATATTTCCTATCTGCATTCTTGTTATTCTTTGGCAATCAGTCAGTGTCAGTGTGTGCAAAGTGTCAGTGATTGGTTGGCAAACGTCTTTTTTTCCATTTAAGCGCAAACGACAATCACTAGCCATCTTTTTCTTTTTTATGCTTTAGTTGCACCCCATCTCATTCACACTGTACCAATGTAGTTAAATGTACGCAGTATAAAAAATATGCATGTGTGCCTCTGCTGCGTTCGGACACATTTTTTTTTGGTTAGTTTCTTAGCATATATCATATCTGTTTAATATTATATCAATGGGTACGGTAAATGTTTACTGGTACATTATTTTGGGAGTAACGTGGTGATTATCAAGTTGGCTCATTGCATCGGGATGTTATCTGTAAAATTTTGACAAGCCAATGTACTCATATACCCTTTATGAACTGTTGTTTTGTCACTCAACTAATTGTTTCTTTATTAACCAAATGTTTGACTGGTAAGATAGTCCGTCACTGTACAGACGCCAGCGCATCAATCTGCTGCAATCTGGCAAATTTCTTTAATAGATCTGCAACAGTATCAATAAAGGATTACGGTACAAGGTTAATTGGAAAATTTTGTGAGTTTTGGATAGGTTGGCTTACTGGCATCTGTATATTGGTGTGCTTGAAGTATTTCATAAATATAAACCCACATAGCTTTTACACTTTTTTATGTTATTTGGTATGATGTTCATACTGTACTTAATGAGACCTTTTTAGAATTACGCACATTGGGATTTTTAAGTGTTATAAAATATTTTAATATAATTTTATCAAACCTAGCCACGGTTTCTACCTATAGTCCATTTGGAAGGTAATTTACAAGCGAATAGTCGCTCAACATTCGTACCACGTACACCGTTAAACCGATACACTTCGCGAGCCTCAAAGACCTGTCGATTCATTTTTATAAGCGCACTGACTTTACGCAGGGGATGAGGGTAGAATCGTAAAAAACGCTTTAAAATGGCGGCACTTTTACTACTTTTGAGTTAATCATCACGCAGTATTTTAGGAGTTACGTGTTTCTTTCGTGTTTTGGAAGTATAAAACGTGAAGGTATTTGCAAAATGTTTAAAAACAAAATGGCGGCAGCCTGAATCGGGGTACGATCGAGGCACGTGCTAGAGAACGAAAATGATGTGAACGAACAGTTAATTCGAACATTTTTAATTGAATAGGTATAAAACCATTCTATATTTAGGCATTTTATTCTTAGGACACAAATATGATGACGTCACTAATACTGGCAGTCAGATACCAAACTCAGTTGTTGTTGTGATTTTTAGACAAGTATTATATTATTTAAGACGGATCCACTTTTACTTTTCCAAGAGAGGAAGAAAAATGCGACTTAGTAGCGAAGTCCCCTGTAGCTATTCCAAGTAAGACGTAACTGAAGAACGACGTAATTTTTTTTTTAATGTTATAAAGTATTGCTTGACTGCGATCCCACCTGCTGGTAAGCAATGATGCAATCGTTGATGGCAAAGCGCACTAGTTTATTAAGAGCCTATTCACTCTAGCCTTGAGAAGACACTTAACTTGCAATTGCAGATGTCATCGCGGATGTATAGACAGACTCCGCCGCCCCCCCTCTACGCTGCAGGGAAAGACTCACAAATTGTGCTCCAATGAGTATCCCAGGTAGTAGAACTACGCTGCATCTGATGCGGGGCGCATCTAATCTAGGACTTCGGACAGAAAAGTAAACGTGGTAGTGGAGTTTATTCCAGAGAAGGACACGTGCGATAAGGATGGTTTCATCAAGGTAAAGAAGAAGCCTCCTTGTCGGAACCAGTGCGGTACTGCGCTGGCAGGACCTGACATGCTGCTGCGTCCAGCAGTACCGACGACGATGCTATACGTGTCCAGACTGCATCACTCCACGAACGCTGAGGAGATATTGGAGTATCTGCGCGTCAAGTCTAAATGCACTGTGAGGGTCGAGGTGTTGGAGCTGCGCCACAGCACGTACTTCAAGTCGTTCGTGGTACGTGTTCCGACGCATGATCTCGACAAGTTCCTGAATGAAGAGCTATGGCCGAAAGGTGTTGTGTACCTCCGGTTTCGTGGCCGGCTGAGTGACACCAGTCAGCGAAACACGACGCCGATGATCCGTGTACAGTAGTTTTAGTTGTTATGTTATATGTATTTATAGTATTTTTAAGTTTTAATAATATAGTATTGTATTTGTTGTGATATTTTAATAATATTGTATTTGTTGTGATATTTTATTAGTTTACATGACGTATTTTTATGTTATACTTTGTATTGTATTTTCTATGGGCCCTAGTGGCCTGAATTAAATAAATAAAATACATAAATATTAAATTATCCTCAACTCAAGATTACGGATGTTAAAAAATAATCGATTTTTCTTTTAATCGATTATTATTTTCGTATAATCAATTTTTTCTAATCGATTTTTAAAGTTATATTAATCGATTTTTAATAAATCGATTAAATAAATCACTTTATAACTAAATCACATTAATAAATCGATAAAATAAATAATATAAAAATCGATTTTTATAAATAGCACCACCTATGCACCGAATGAAAAAACTCGAAGCAAATTCATTATTACTTACTAGCAGTCACCAGCGACTTCGTTCGCGTGGAATTAATTATGCTCCGCTCCTATTGGTCGCAGCGTGATGTTATATAGCCTAAAGCCTTCCTGGATTAATGGGCTATCCAACGCAAAAAGAATTTTTCAAATCGGACCAGTAGTTTCCGAGATTAGCGCGAACAAAACAAACAATCCGGAAGGCTTTAGGCTATTTAACATCACGCTGCGACCAATAGGAGCGGGGCATATAAAAAAAAACGCCGGTGAAACCGTGTGGCGCAGCTAGTATACAATATGTAAAGAAAACCCTGTCCGACTCATAAGGGTAATAAAAGTTAGGTAAACACTTGACTAAATATAATATAAAATTTTACATAATCATCATAGTAACAAGACTATTGAATTTTGAAATAATCTTTTTTTCCCGGGAATTAATTCAAATTTCCCGGAAATTGGGTAATTTTTAAAAAACTGACAACACCGGTATTATTATGAGCGAATCGCGATGCGACCACTTGCCGCGTGCCCTGCCCCCCGCCCCCCGCGGTAGGGTTGCTTACCGCACATGTATTAAGTTAGCTCTTTTTGCGAAATAATATTTATTTTTTTAGGGGGATTTTTTTTAAGTTTAGCCCGGCTTTGTACCCATTAGTAGAATCAGTTATCGATACCTAACAATACCTTCACGGATCGGACAGGGTTTTCATTACATATTGTATAGCTGTTGGTTTTAACTCTGGTTGTTGGTAAACAATAAAAATGTATTGGAACCGTAAAAGACCTAAAAGCGGCTGGCGAAAATATTATATTTTCGTTTTTAGGACCATAACGTCGTCGTTTAATTTTTTATTTTAATACCAGTAAAATAAGATTGGACATTTGTATCATTTTTATTTTTTTTTGTGATTTATATTTTAGTTTTTGAGATACTATGGACCGTATTACAAGATTCTGAAAAGAGATTCTGTAATACCACAGATTACGTAATACGGACCTAAGATTGTCATTTTGTTGGGTTGTTAATTTTTTTTTGATTATAATAATATCTCTATTGATACTGAAAATTCGTTTTTTAGTTTTGAATTGGTTATTTTTTAATTCATATTCTTTTATTTGATTTTAAGATGATGAATTGTGAAGAGGAATATCTTAGGTTTCGTAGTAGAATATGAAAAGCATACTGAATTTTAAATCATAGAAAATCGATTATTTATTTTTATTAAAATCGATTAATATTGAATAAAGAAAAATCGATTTTTAATTTTATTAAATTGATTATTTTTTTTCCACTAATGTCACATCCCTACTCATACCCAAAGTAGCGGTTAGCCCGCAATTTAAAGATTAGAGCGCAGATCTCGAATATTTGAGAGGTACACTCAGTAGGGGTGGCCGCATGCATTATTCGCTGTGCACAATAACAAATAAACTAGCGGAGGTCATTAGACATTAGAGAATCTTAACACCGCGATTCAGAATAGTGACGTAATGCGACATCGCCATCTAGTATCTAGTAACGGTATTTTTTAGTTTCCTCTTGTATGGTGGCGCTTGTGGATGAAAAAGTTTGCTACAACTGTTTAATAACTCTTAGGGGTTAGTCAATAACATAAGTGGGAAACGTGATTTTACAATTTGAAAATCGATCGCATTTACATTGCGTGCCAATGCGTGCGTGCGTGGTAGGCCTACGAAAGGTATCTTTGCGACGTTGTGTTATATGGTTTCTGAAAGGAAATATAAGAAATCACTATGAAAACTTTTTAAACGCTATTAAATCCTTGGAAAATCTCATTTCTATTACAGTTTTTGCGTAAAAATGACTGCAACACCACCCTTTACTTACTTAACCCCGTCAATTCGATATCGTATTCCTAAAAACCGGTTTATCTTTACAAAAAACAACCTCAAAACGGCTCAGCTAAGGACTCGCTTCGCATCCCCCATCTGATAAAAGGATTAGTGGGAGAGGCTCTTTCTTCAGGCAATACTTAGGGTTTATCTGGTAAACGGTGGATCAGGATATGAGAGATAACGCGGTAAGTTTTCCTTGAGATATTTTCTTTCGTTTTGTTGGTACACCTGTTTTTTGCGATGGGGACTGGCATTTAGGTACAGATTATTAATTTTGATAGTAGGATAAGTGACCACAAACCCCTTGAGGTCTTCAAAACTTCATCGTTTTAATAAGAAAATGAGGGCGATGTCTGTCGGAGCTAACATATACAACGTGTAACATAAAGGGTATATGCATAACAAAGGCATGGCATCTTTACATGATATCAAACGATATTGGAAGGGTTTTTAATCCTAACTCTTTATGTTAGGAAGTTATGAGGAAAAACACCGCCTGTGATAGGCTACTATCATACTAGTCGCACAGAGATATTGAAGACATTTATCGGATTTTGGCAAGTAACGAGACGGGTAACGAGTAGTTATTAACGTATGTAGTGTGCTGCCACGTTTGTTATGATTTGATTTTAAGAAACAGACGAAACCGAAAATTTGGTACCAATTTATTGAGTATTTTATTTTGAGTTGAAATCCTTCCGATATCGTTTGATATCATCTAAAGATGCCATGCCCTTGGTATGTATATACCCTTTTTGTTACACGTTGTATAGCTAGCATATATACAACTTTCCAATTTCAAGCATTAGGCAAGTGCCCGCCAGACATAACACCCGTCTGGTCGGAGGATCCTCCATTTTCTATGGAGGATGAGTGAACTTTACTCCCCGTTCCTCATGCCTCCACAATAGTATTTACTACTTACGGCGGTGAAATTGCGGGGCGCTGCTAGTAAATTGACAAATAAATGAGTCCAACACACACTTGGCTATTTTTTTTATCTCAACCAGCATTAACAATCAACAAATTATTAGATAAGTGTATAATGTAGCAATATTATCCACTTAAGTACCTACAATTTTTCGGCTGAATTGTACCAAGACTTTGGTTAGTAAAACATTATGTACCTACAATATTTAATGTTATTCTTGTTTTTTCCAACATGAAATTAAAAAATCCTTCCAATTAGTATCGAGCGATGATTCATGAAGCGCTTTCAAAGCTTTATATTATTTTAAAAGCAATCCTTTATGAATACCAAATGGACGCGTTAATTGCTAAATCAGTGGACGGCTATTGATGTGAATACTACGGTGAATAGGATATTAATCTTATTACGGAAAAATAGAATTTGTAAAGAAAATGGTTTGTTTACTAAGTGCTGAGACGGTAGTCCTGGTTTTATTCAACGGTTGTACAGAAAAGTAGGATGAAAATAGGTGTTTTGTTCGTGGCGTCATGTTCTCTGTATAGGCAATCATTATCTCAGGAAGTAACTACAAGTTTTTTTTTTATAATCCATAACTCTAGGGTTTTATTCTGCACTAACAGTGCCTCACGGTTTTACTCGTATAAGTTTCGATTTCTTGAGAATATTCGAATAAGAACTATCCTATTTATACATTAATGCTAGTTGTCTGAAAAATTTCAAAAATAAATTTCATCCAGAAAGAGTAAGAAACAAAAATGTGTATGGAGCAGTTGTGTTGCGATGTGTGCCGGGTACGATGCGCCAAATGTTGTTGTGTCGGGAGTTTAGTCGTGGAGGGTCTGCAGATCAATTTCCCTCTGGCGCAGCATCGTTGGTCGTGTTGTTGAGTTTAACATGGCATCACCTTTTTTTTTTTAGGGTTCCGTACCTTATAGGATTACTTTGTTGTCCGTCTGTCTGTCTGTCTGTCTGTCTGTCTGTCAAGACCCTTTATCTCAAGAACGCGTGGACGTATCAAGCTGAAATTCACATGAAATACTCAGGTCTATTGTCCCTTTAAGCTGTGAAAATATCAAACTTCTAAGCAAAGCCAATCTAAAGATACAGCCGATTATGTCGATATTTTCAACAAATTTTCGACACTCGCAAAGGAATCAAAACCTACAGGATACTTCCCGTAAACTCAGAATCTTGAAATTTGGCATGAAGCATTCTCATAAAATGCAAATATAGGAAAAATTGCGAAAATCACATTTTTTTACTTATATAATCATCATCATCATCATCAACAACCTATTTTTTTTTATCGTCCCACTGCTGGGTACAGGTCTCCTCTCATACAGAGAAGGATTGAGCGTAATCACCACGCTTGCTCAATGCGGGTTGGCGATTTCAGACTTAAAGTCCAGGTTTCCTCAAGATGTTTCCTTCACCTTCAGTCATTGGTGTCCAAGATATACTTAGAAAGTACATATAACTTTAGAAAAGTTACATTGGTACTTGCCTGACCTGGAATCGAACCCACGCACTCATACTTGAGAGGCTGGTGTTTTAACCACTAGGCCACCACGACCACTAGTTATACTAAAAATATTTTAATAAAATGAAACTTACTACCTTATTTCTCACGAACGAATAAAGGTATCAAATTGAAATTTATACCAGATACCTAGGTCTATTGTCCCTTTAAGCAGTGAAAAAATCAAATTTCTAAGGTAACGCGATCAAAAGATACAGCAGTTTATACCGATACCTTAGACGAATTTCCGTCACACGCTAGGGAATCAAAACCTACAACACAGTAGACAGACAGTAAAACATCTTCATAGAAACGAGCCGCTCTCGGTTTGAATGATTGCATGCGCGCCGTGCGCCGTGTCAGTACGCGATTTCACGCACACGCTGGCATAATATAGCTTGATATACATAGGTGCTGTACGGGCTGTGGTTCAACGCAAGAGTAGGCAAATAACTCTGCGGGCGGCCTTAGATAATCTACTGTTCTGTCTCTACTGTGCCTACAAGGTGTAACCGCTACGTTTGTACGGCGGAACCCTCGGTGTGCGAGTCCGACTCGCACTTGGCTTGTTTTTTTTCGGGTTGGAATTCCTCATAGGATGTCCGCCACCTTGGGGTGGGCGACGGGGTCTGTCAGACTTCTACTGACTTAAACCACCCCGGTGTCTCTTCTATCACGAGCGCGCGTGGGGCCGCGGGAGTCTAAATTCTTCCACGGCCCCACACCCTCCTGCTGGCCCGGTCTGTCGGGCCTCTTCTCCTGCACGGGGTAGTGGGGTGTTAAACTACCCCGTGCATCGCCACAGAGGCGCGCATCGACACTCGCGCGCGCCTCCGCCTTAGGGTCCATCGAATAGGGGGCCGGGACTTCCCCATGTTCCTCGCCCCTGGACCCATTCATGGGGGGATGAAGAGGGCATTATCCGCCCTTCCTCGGCGCCCGGTGCGTCTTCTGCGGCCCGGGAAGGGAGTTGAGATCTCCTCCTCCCTTTCCGCAGCTACCTTCTGCGACATCACGTGCTCGCAGAAGGACACCACCGCGTCCATCCTCCGTCGCCTCCTACTTCATTTGTGAGGACACGGCGCTGCTCCTCCCAAGCTACACACACAGAGAGCGTGTGCTGCGCCGTGTCCTCCCCGCATTGGACGCAGTGGTGGCACCGAGCGTCCGGCTCCCTGCCTAAGTGACGCAGGTACTTGCCGAAGCAGCCGTTCCCCGACAGTACCTGCGTCACTTTTGCATTTTTTAACCTCTCCCCCCGCCCCTCGTCAGCAAAAGTAAGTGAAGTCCTTACTCCTCCACAGCTCATACTTACAAAACATTTAGTTCATGCATTTTCAATGTGTTCTGGTTTCTTTAGTTATACTGGAGCCGCACTTATAAGACAAGAAACAAGGAATAGCTTTGTATTAATTTATTTCGAGCAAGAAGACTTAGTATTAGTAACAATGTGCCTAAAACTAATGTTTGACTAAATTTTATTGCAATGGTAATCAGTTATTATAAATCTTAATATATTAACGAACAACACAAACTTGTTTTATAATCTTGGTACATTAATACAAATTAATAGTTCTCAGTTCAAAACACACGAATTATATGCGATTCGATGTTTCACGCTCGAATGTTGTGTGCCTGCTCATTTTATTTTGAATTTGGAATATTTACATCATTCTCATCGAAACATTCAACATCTTATGTAGAAAATCAGAAATATTAAAAAAAAATTGCTTACGTTATCACTATCCAGCCCCAATAAGTAGCGCTTACGTAATATTTGAATGGTGCGATAGCAGTGGGCAGGGCACATTGCTCGCACAAAGGCTCTGGAACGGTGAATGCGCACCGGAAGAAGTAGCGTTAGTAGGCCTCCCCAAAGTAGACCGATGACCTTGTGAAGTCTAGGAATACGCTGATTGCGGATACGGCAGAACTGGTCATACTGTCGATGTTTGGGCGAGGCCTACGTCCAGCAGCGGAGTCTTTGAATAACACAATCACAGAATCTCACTCATCAATTACTTATGATAGCAATAGTAATAAAAGAGATCTTGCAATAGTTAATGGAATTAGGAGAAGTGATGCCAATGGCTGCAGTAAACATTGTGGAATTGGCGCTATAGTCGTAAAGACGGTGTTGATGCCGAATTAGAGAATGCCTTTTTTAATAGCCCGATTTAAGGACCAGGCGATAAAGTCAAAGATATCTTTAAAATATTCACGGTGAACTGGGTCTGAAATGTGAAACTGACTTGTGCTAGAAAGTTGATTAAAAATATAAAACCAGTGCGAGCGCAAAAAATCATAACCTTTCTTTTGTTTCACTAAAATCAGGCGAAAAACAGAAAAAAAACGAAAATTTATTTTGTGCAAAAAAAAATCATAAAACTGGAAATCTAAGGAAAGACACTTAGATTTTTATTTTATTTGAATAACTAAAATGAAGATACTAAGAAACAGACGGTTTTGGTAATATGGCGGAATGGCAATAGGGGTACAATCCCCAGCTACTCTCTAGCTACTTGTGATAATACCTACAACAATAAACCATCTACCAACCCCTTAGGGAAATTCAACCCTATTCATACTATAATACAATAAACGTGAAGTAAAGTTTGATGGAAGGATGTTTGTAACATAATCACGCAAAAACAATTGAACGGATTTGGATAAAATTTGCCACACAGAACTTTTATAACTAGGATTAATATCTACTTAGGATAATTTTTATACCAATTCTACATTATACGAAATCTTACATTATGCGGATGAAACCGCAGGGCTAGCAGCAGCCAGTAAAACATAATGTACGGTTTATGAACATTTTTTTTAAATATAATTAGTGCTTGACTGCAATACCACCTGATGGTAAGCAGTAATGCAATCGTTGATGGTAAAGCGTATTAGTTTGTTGAGAGCCTATTGACTCTAGCCTTGAAGACACTCAAATTTTAGTCCGACGAAAACACCGCAGTTGGCAAATTGTTGCAGTCCCTCGATGTACGCGGTATAAACTACAAGGCGAAACGCTTCGTCCGGATCGTAGTGGTGTCAACAAGATGAGGGTGGATACTCGTCGTACGACGGATCATGCGACCCCCTTGCAAACTCTCCAAAATATAACCTATTAAACTTCGATAGGCTGACTACTCTTCGCCTGTGCTCCAGGCTTTGGAGACCGTTTTCAACCAATTCAGGTCGCCACTTCGCATACCTCTCCTCTGAATCCAAACTAGCCAGGTGACTCTTTAGCCGCACCAGCCCAAATGTGGCTGCAGTAGTCCACACACGAACGGACCTGTGCTATATATAACATTGGAAGCTGTCCTGGTGTAATTCCTGATTTGTTGGATCATCTCTAACAATTTCCATGTGCACATAATAATTATCTGCGTAATAACATGATCCCTGAGCTAGCTAGGTAGTTCGCGTCTAATAAGTGATTCATGAACCGCCCTCAGTACACTTCAGCAGCTAATGAAACAATGTCATCAAATATTTCAGCCTTATATTACGCGGTGTCAATATTCGGCGGCAGCTGAAAATTTGCGGCGTATCAATTATAATCTTTCCGCGTATAGGTAAATTAGCGACGCGGATACATTTAAATATAGTGAGGTTGAATGGTCTTAATATTTGAGTTTATGAATTATGATCCTTGCATTACAGCTACGTTTACTTACTTTATGATCTCCACTGACACAAGAATAAAGGCAAAAGGGCATATTATTTTATTGAAGGCTTTTTATTTACAGTGTATTGTAAACTGTTTTCATTGTATGTAGGTAGGTACTTAACGTGGGCTCATATAACTTTAAACTTATCATCTCACAAAACATTAAACACGTAATTATTCAGCGCAACTAAAATTCGCTAGCAGTCTCTCACTCAGCTTTTGTTTCTGCATATCATTAGCATCCCCTAATGGCCTATTAAAACCTTACAATAAGAGGGGGGGATACCCCTATATCTTTGTTTCTCAGCACACACCACACACCATATAAATTCTCCTTTAAGTCAAGTATCAAGATCCCTGAGTTGCAGCATTTAAGGTCTAGCTATTATACGTGATCCGGGCGCGCGGTCCGGTTTACCGGGATCAGCGGTGAGGTGAATATTCATGAGATTAACCGCGCCTCTACTGGACACCGGACGGCGGACGGACGGCAACCGGATGGCTCCTGAAATAATATTGTCATTTTTACTTTACGTTATATTGATTGTTATTCTGTTTTGTACTGAGGGAGTTAGAATTTGTGACAAGAAAAAATATAAAATTATGTCTTAACTTGACTTTTCAGATGAACCCTTTAAAAGGTATGCCTTTTCCCCTGTGCCTTAATCACTGTGTCTTACATAATTTAAGGCAGCTCCAGTAAGTATTAATAGCAGTTGTGTTGGAGCGCGCTTCCCTTATATCCTTTTTTAGGGTTCCGTATCTCAAAAGGAAAAAACGGAACCCTTATAGGATCACTTTGTTGTCCGTCTGTCTGTCTGTCTGTCTGTCTATCAAGACCCTTTATCTCAAGAACGCGTGGAGGTATCAAGCTGAAATTCACATGAAATACTCGGGTCTATTGTCCCTTTAAGCTGTGAAAATATCAAACTTCTAAGCCAAGTCAATCAAAAGATACAGCCGATTATGTCGATATTTTCAACAAATTTTCGACACTCGCAAAGGAATCAAATCCTACAGGATACTTCCCGTAAACTCAGAATCTTGAAAATTGGCATGAAGCATTGTCATATAATGCAAATATAGGAAAAATTGCGAAAATCACATTTTTTAGTTATATAATATAATAAACATATTTTAATAAAATGGAACTTACTACCTTATTTCTCACGAACGAATAAAGTTATCAAATTGAAATTTATGCCAAATACCTAGGTCTATTGTCCCTTTAAGCTGTGAAAATATCAAACTTCTAAGCCAAGCCAATCAAAAGATACAGCCGATATGTCGATATTTTCAACAAATTTCCGACACTCGCAAAGGAATCAAAACCTACAGGATACTTCCCGTAAACTCAGAATCTTGAAATTTGGCATGAAGGATTGTCATATAACGCAAATATAGGAAAAATTGCGAAAATCGCATATTTTCAGTTATATAATATAATAAACATATTTTAATAAAATAGAACTTACTACCTTATTTCTCACGAACGAAAAAAGTTATCAAATTGAAATTTATACCAAATACCTAGGTCTATTGTCCCTTTAAGCTGTGAAAATATCAAACTTCTAAGCCAAGCCAATCAAAAGATACAGCCGATATGTCGATATTTTCAACAAATTTTCGACACTCGCAAAGGAATCAAAACCTACAGGATACTTTCCGTAAACTCAGAATCTTGAAATTTGGCATGAAGGATTGTCATATAATGCAAATATAGGAAAAATTGCGAAAATCACATTTTTTTTACTTATATAATATAATAAACATATTTTAATAAAATGAAACTTACTACCTTATTTCTCACGAACTAATAAAGGTATCAAATTGAAATTTATACCAAATACCTAGGTCTATTGTCCCTTTAAGCAGTGAAAAAATCAATCTTCTAAGTTAAAGCGATCAAAAGATACAGCAGTTTATACCGACACCTTAGACGAATTTCCGTCACACGCTAGGGAATCAAAACCTACAAGCAAAGACATTAAAATTATATTTACAATAGACAGGACATCACGAACAAAATCGTAAGCCAATACTTTTATCGACTTGGTTAAAAGTCGCTCAGCCTAGTCTGCGCGTCAGGACGTAATTTGTGTCCACCAAGAATAAACATTTTCTAAGGAAATATGCCATATTGCGCTTTGTGTTACTGTACATCTCGTTATAGTAAAACGACTGGACCTAACTTCGGAATGTTTTTCTATGAATTATTTATATTTCGTCTGCAATTCAAATTAAAAAAAATCTTAGTTCTAGAAAATTTTCCATTATTGTAATAAGCGCCCTCTATTGTTGAGTAGTTTTACTATTTTCTTGTAGAGATGTAGTAATGTTGTTTATCGATTTAGTTATCGATAATACTTATTAAGATTAATACATTTTGTTGTATTTTATTGACATTTAAAATATAGCTAAATAAACTTAAAATATTGCTATATTTCAAGTTTATTTATTATTAACTCTATTTAAACATAATCATATCATATTAATAAACAAAATTGAATGAACAATTACTATTCATTTATCTAGGTTTTTGTTATTTTTGGTTTCCGAATAAAAATAATGTTGTAGGGAAAAAGTGGATACGATTTGTCCAGATAGACAGTAGAGAAGAAAATTGGCTTCCGTCTCATTCGTCGAAATTATGCTCAATGCATTTTAAAAGAGAAGTTATCTACTTTGGAAAGACTTGTCGATCAAATTTAAAAAAAAAAGAATCGGTGCCTTGTATTAGAAATGAAATAGTAAGTTATTAATTTCAGTAATTTTCTACTTAACCGTAAAAATTGGAATAAAATTTACGGTTAAGTGGATAAGTACAGATTACATAACTTATTTATAATGAAAAATATTCATAAAATATGTAGGTACGTATATGTAGTACAATGATTGCGAGCTACTTTGTGATTTTGAGGATTCCGTACCTAAAAGGTAAAACGAACCCTATTCATGAGACTTCTCTGTTCGTCTGTCCGTCTGTCACCAGACTGTATCTCATAAACCGTAATAGCGAGACAGTTGTAATTTCCAGAGATTGTGTTAGTATTTCTGTTGCCGCTATAACAACAAGTACTAAGAATAAAAATAAGAACATATTTAAGAGGGCTCCCATACAACAAACGTGAATATTTGCCGTTTTCTGCTCCATATTAATAACGGAAACAGATAGACGCTTAAAATGTTCACAGAATATTTGGTTATATATTCAAATTACAAATAAATAATTAAAATAAAATAAATACTGAAGGCGGGCCCCCATACAATAACCGTGATTTTTTTGCCGTTTTTAAAGATAATGGCGTACGTATCTGGTAAAGGTCTTGCTCCAGCAGACTACCATTTTTGTCGTGATTTGGACAATTATCTACGTGACAAGAAGTTTTCTTCCCAGGAGGCAGTTTGTGCTTTCACACAGTTTGTGCAGTCTAGATCCTCAGAGTTCTATCACAAAGGCATAAACGACCTTCCTATATATTGATTATAAATGAATTATTTAAAAATTTAAAAATAAGCAATTATTTAGATTTTCAGTACTAATCGGCAATTTTAAACTTTAACGCCTATTATATTAAAAGAATTATATAAATAAGAAACTTGTAAACTTGAAATTACCCATAATTATTCTGCTTCCTAATTTTTTGTTTCAAGCTATCATAATGCGAAAAAACATCGTCGTAGTAACTTCTTTGAATATTATCGATAACTTTATATCGAAATGATACAAACCCTACCACAGTTTTTTGTATTGCCATTTTAAAATATTTGCAAACAAACGTGTAAAAAGAATAATTTTGCTAAAAACGAAATGCAAACGAAAATTGCAAAACAAAATGCGCTTTATGGCCTAAAAGGTCTATTACACTCAAAAATCGCAATAAACTGATCGTTAAAATAATTCGTAAGCATAAAACATCTAAAATGCCAATAGACGGTGTCACGGTAAATGAATAGTAGCGAATAAAATTCTAAAACAGTTTTTGTTTGTACAAGACAAGTTTCACTTAATTTATTTACTTTTCAATATTTATTTACCCGGTTTGAACTATACTAGGGTATTAAATCGGATCTGGCAACATAGACCACACTGGCCACCTACCTGGCAATAGCTGAATATATTTTATATAAACTTATTTCATTTTTACTATTTGATGTCTCCAATTGTCGATCTAATTTTGCTATATTGTACTAGATGGCGGAACTGAGCCATGGGATCACAGTTTTTCTATGCCATTTTGACACATGCCCTCTCTATTATATCTTAAATCTCTTTGCCTACAAGGTACTTCCTGTGAACTCAGAATCTTGAAATTCGGCATGAAGCAACGTTATATTATAGTACAGACAGATAAAGGAAAAATTGTGAAAATGATAAATTTGAAGTTACATAAGATATTAAAATATTATTTTTGCTTACATGACATAAAATATTTTTTTAATAATTATAAACTTACTACCTACCCTTTTCCACATGAACGCGTAGAGATATTAAAGTCGAAATTCATATCAAACACTTCTTAAATCTAATTGCATCTAAACTGTGAAAAATTCTAAATCAATGCTAGTATTATAAATGCGAAAATAACTCTGTCTGCCTGTTACGCTTTCCCGCCTAAACCTCTCAACCGATTTTGATGAAGTTTGGCACAGACAACCTTTAGACCCTGAGAAAGAAAATAGGCTACCTTTTATCCCGGAAAAATTTGATGTTCCCGAACTGTTGACGAATTTAAACAGCGCGATATAACCGAACACCACGCGGGCGAAGCCGCTGGCGGAAAGCTAGTACGTCATAACTTGTAAACCGCTACGTTTGTACGGCGGAACCCTCGGTGTGCGAGTCCGACTCGCATTTGGCCGGTTTTTTTTATAATGAAAGTGAAATTTTTACGTTAAGTTTATTAATAGGTTTAAATCAGATAAACATTAGCACACACACATTATATTAAGGTCTGTCTTGTTCACTAAGCTTCAATAGGGAATAGGGAATAGGGTCGTCCTAATTTAGGAGGTAGGGTTTTTCACTATTTGTACAACCTTTATTTTCCAAAAATATGCCTTTATGAAATGTACCCATTTTCTATTGAGGTTTTCTGTATCAATAAAGTTTTCTAAGTAAAGTGTTAAGCATTTTGTTGTTTTGCATTACCAATCTATCAAAAACTTATATTGTCAAAGCCAAAATAGCGTCTTGGGTTGAACGGCCCTGATTAAACCAGTATTGTGCATTTGATGAAATATCGTATTTCAACGATAAGTTACATAATTAATCTATTGTTCATTAATTTTTCTTAAATGTTTTTTGAAAAGCGACACAATAATGTTTTTATGTAGGCACCTAAAATGTTGAATGCAAAGTTGAATCCCTTTTAAGTTGGCAGTGAATTTGACCTTTTTTTAATTCGGCTTGTTGGGTTTTATGAAGGATACAAAGAACTGACCTGTTGAAGGTCGCGGGAAGCCGATGGATACGGGCAGCATAAGACCGGTCATCGTGGAAAGCCTTAGGGGAGGCCTTTGTCCAGTAGTGACCCTCTATTGGCTGAAGAAGAAGCAACTCTTTCACTTCCTCATCATTTCAAAAGTCCGACGGTAGGATATTTTCTCTCGCTCTTTTATTATTTTATAATTACTTTGGGCAAGGTAGTTAGGAGGGGTGATACCATACCCATTTCACAGATGGTTCCGTTAGATATAGATTTGTTCATATTGATGTTATTGTTGTTCTAAGTTATCAGGATTTTAGGGTCTATTTTAGGGTCTGAAGAGTGTAAAAGGTCATTTGCTTTCCTGTGCTTTATTTATTTTGCAAAAAAAAAATCTAGTTTCTTATTATGTTATTTATTACAAATCTATGCGATACTATTTTAAGTTAATTTTCCCAACCTTTATTTACTTACACACAAAATGTAAACTCTTTTATTGGCTTTCTTGAGTTCCAAAAAATATATTAGGTATGTATACAACGTATAACATAAAGGGTACCAAGGGCATGGTATCTTTAGATGATATCAAACGATATAGGAAGGGTTTCAACTCAAAATAAAATACTCAAAAATTGACACCAAAGGAGACGGGCGAAAGTTCATACAAAGTTGGGCCTGATTGTACAGCAACGATTATTGCATTAAATCATTTCAATATTATTACTATTTAAAAAATAAAACTTTATTTAGAATGACAGATTAGGAGAAAAAAGAAATAGGGTATTATTAGCTTGCACAAAACTAACCTCAATTGCGTTTTTATAAGTTTTCTTACAAGCTGTCAGCGCTCATATGGTATAATTAAATAATTATTCAGACTTTTTTATAGACTAGATTTTATCAGAATGTATTTTTATGACATTAACACATCGAGAGTGTGGTTTCCAAAGGGCCGGCGGCGCTTAACTGCATATTAAATGTTACAAAGGAGGTTAAAAAAGAATTAGGAAAACCATTTACAATCTAATTATAGAAAACAGTAAGCAGGAATAAAAATCATATTTCTCTTATATCGATTTATTAATCATCCAATTCATCATATACAATTAATGCTGGCAAAGGTGGCGAAGCTCGTGAGGGAGCAGGACTCTCAGCGCCCTCATGCCTCTAGCCGAAGCAAATGACGCCCTGATCGGGAGACAATATTGAACTCCCGGCCATCATAGGTGCTGGTATGAACAAAAAAAAAAAGAATCAAAATCAAAAATCATTTATTCAAAATAGGTTGAGATACAGCACTTTTTGAACATCGTTGTTACATAAGACAGTCCCCCAAAACGCCCACCCATCGACACTTCCTAGTGCTTTCGCTGGGAAGAAGAAGTGGCGGAACAAACTCCCCAGCAGCACAGCTGTCTGTTCATTTAAAAAAAAAACATGACTTTATACAATAATATGTTCGTACAGTAGTGAAGACAAGAAAACAACAACAATGAAATTATTTATCATATGCCAGCTAGCCACGCTAAAATACCAACAAAGCAAAAACAAAATAACATTAAAATGGAAATGTAAAAAAGTAAAAACTTTTAAGTACCTAAATAAAGGCCCCAGGTATAAAAGGCGTGACAGCTCACATATTTATGCATTGTGAAAAAAAAATTATATGAATAAAGAAGAAAAAAGAAGTAGCGGAACAAACTCCCCAGCAGCACAGCTGTCTGTTCATTTAAAAAAAAAAAACATGACTTTATACAATAATATGTTCGTACAGTAGTGAAGACAAGAAAACAACAACAATGAAATTATTTATCATATGCCAGCTAGGCACGCAAAAATACCAGTAAAGCAACAACAAAAAATAAAATATCATTAAAATGGAAATGTAAATAAGTAAAAACTTTTACCTAAATAATAGCCCCAGGTATAAAAGGCGTGACAGCTCACATATTTATGTATTGTGAAAAAGAAAATTCTATGAACTATATAATGTGTCAGTAAGCTAAATCTGGAGAAAGGTGTCATTTACGGAATAATATGCTTTTAAAACTAAGCTTGGATTTGATTTGTGCTTTAAATGCATTGTAAGGCAAGTCTAGCAAAGCAGAGGGTATGTTATACAAAGAAATACAACAGACTTAAAAAAAAAGCATCACAAAGTGAAATATAACTAATTTCGGAAGTCGGTGGCAAAAAGGAATACATAATATGTTCACGATCATGGTGTCTTTGGTTTTTGTATATTCGTTTGTTAGCTACATCGATATTAGACTATGAAGTTGATTCATCATGTTCACTTGTTACATCTACTGATGCTGAAGATCCAGATGGTCCAGTCCAATCCAAAAAAAGTCCAGTGAAATCTGAAAAATAATTTTGTCATGAGACTTTTGTGTAAAAAAAGGTGAAAATGCAAACAGTGCTGGAAAATGTATGTCTCCTTTTATCTACACCTTACAACTAACAACAAATACAGGCTGCAATATAATTCTTTGCATTTTATTACATTGCCTAACTATATTACACTAGCTTTTGTTTGTACCTTTGTAAACCCATATCCCATTTATTCCTTTTCCAAATCTTTCACATGAATGTGACAATAATGTGACAATAATATACAAAAATTATTATCTAAATCTGACTGATATTTTTTATTTAGTGCGAAAAAATTAATAAACTATAGAGAATAGTAGTATTACCATATGGTAGTTTCAACTAAACCTAATAAAACTCACATTCTGAGGCAGTATCTATGAGGAAATGACTATGAATTCTTCTTTCTTGAACGGTGTCAGAACGCAATAAATAAGATATTGCCCGCAAAACTGAAATCCACAGTTCACGCATACTTGGCGATGTCCAGTCATTGAAGATGGAAGTTGCTCATCTGTGCTCAAAGTATTCACGACTAAATCTCTGCATCCTTTGCAAATATGATGTGATCCTTTGTCCTACAACAATATTAGTATGTTATTTACAGTTTCCACAAATAATAATTACAGATTTATGAATCAGAACATTGTATATGTTTGTTGTACAAAATAAAAACGGTGAGAAAACTGTATCTTTTAAAAAAAAATATTGGATTGTTATTTACGGCTTCCACAAATAATAATTACAGAATTATGATGCAGAACATATAAAAAGAACTATCTTCCGTAATTGATAATCAAACTGCAAATCTTACTTGGAACATAAATAAATCAAGTTCAATAGAGTGATATATATATATATATATATATATATTACTATTGAAACTTACTTCATTAATATACCTATATATGTATAGGTATCCTTGCTGGAATAAACTCGGAAACTATCACAATATGAAGTTTTATTTAAATACATAAGTTTTAAATAAATACTTACGACTTGAGGTGCAACCCATTGCTCTATAACTGAAAGAATGCTTTCCGCTTCTATTTGTCGTAATCCGATAGAATTACCCTGAGAAATGCCGCAATTGATGCAATAAAGACTTTGGTCCGTCATTGTACAGTTGTTTCGAAATAAGTCACGCATTTCTCACAACAAAATAATAACCGTCAGAATCCTAAATACGTTGCCAAAGACGCAAAATAATATAAAACGACACAAAAATACAATAAAATACAATATCCACTACGACAAGTTCAAACCCGGAAGGGAATAATTTTTTTTTGACGTTTGGCGTCACGTTGTCACGAGTTTACTTTGTTGCCTGTATAATAAAAAAGTTGAATTGATTATTAAATCGATCTGTTGATCAATTTGTTTTAAGATGTTTTTGTAAATAAGTAAATAATAGGTAATATAATTAAGACCTTATATTAAAAGATTTTCTAAAACGAATCTATAGAAATGTACTCATTCATTTTTAATTTTATTTTTGTAATAATTTGATGTATCGATTAGAACTTATTAATGATTCGCATTTCATCTGGTAACATTGTTGAAAAGTGAAAGTAAAGAAAGTCAGTATTATTTCATTAAATATTATCTTTTTTATTCTGACGAATCCAGAATTAGTAATAAATGATTGAAAACAAAAAAATAAATGAAAATTATTGACAAATAACTCATTTGTGTACAGTTCAGGCCCAATTTCGCCCGTCTCCAAATATTCCGTGGTGCTTGGCAATCTGGGCTTCTCCCAGTTGCAATAATATCCCTTTGTGCCGATTGGCCTAGTTCTGTTCTGTCTCCTGCTTGTTATGGAGGGAAGTGGAAAAAAATATATTTTTTCTTACTCCTCCGCTATTCTTTTCTGATTAATTTCGTTGCGGGACCCAAGACAGTTGAATCGTTTCTCCGGGACTCGTCGAGCTTCATTGCTCGGCGTTTTTCTGGCGGTCTCCACTGTTTATTCTGGCTTTCAGGAGTTGCAGTGGGTTGGGAATAGTGTGGCGGGTTTTGTCCCACAAAAAAAAAAATACCTCATAAATATGAGTTTGAATGGATAAAATATACGTAATTGTCTTAAAATTTCATAACACTAATTAGCTTATGCCATAATTTTAATAAACAATTTCCTACGTCTTCCTCTATTAGGCTTAAAACTGCCAAATTCGATGTATTGGAGCGTATTTAAATGGGAGCATTGAATTTGAATAACCAGTTTAAGCCAATTAACTCATTTCCGTGAATGGTTTTCTTCAATATAATATTACTTCAGAGTACACTTAAGAGTAGGTACCTATTACGAAAAGCTTTGATCAGCTTATTAGACGATTTACTCGAATTGTTACTTAAAAATAATATTTTTCTTTCTTAGGGGACTCGCATGAATTGGCACATACTGAATTTTATGCAAGTACCAGCAGGTTTTTTTTTGTAATTGTAAACTAGTGCTTGACCGCGATTCCGCCTGATGGTAAGCAGTGATGCAATCGTTGATGGTAAAGCGCGCTAGTTTATTAACGACTCTCTTCATTAAAAAAAAAAATGAGTGAATAGGAAAGAAGACGGCAGTTGAGCGAGGTTATGCAATGTTAAACCTGATACACGACCAACGATGCTGCGCCAGAGGGAGATTGATCTGGAGGCTCTCCACGACCAAACTCCCACATCACAACACAACTGCTCAGACTCGTCCTCCGTACGGCTTCACCGCGGAATTACTTACCACCATTAGTTCCAGAGCCACGGAGATATCGGGATAAAAATCCAACGTGTTACTCGTAACTTAAGCTAAATTACCGCAAAGTTTCATCAAAATTCGTTCAGTAATGTTTGCGTAAAAGTAGGAACAAACATCCGTGCATGCATCGTCATAAACTCTCACGTTTATAATATTAGTAAAAATTTGAATAGCTACTAGCGCACAGAAATAAGGACAAGGTAAAAGTGAATTATAATAAAATGTGTGCCTTCGAAATTCATACTGGGACTGGGGGGTAATCGCGCTAAATAAAACAGTAGAAGTTCAACTCTTGTTCGTATCTAATCCAGTTAAAGTTATGGTTTAGTTTCGATCACATTTTGCATCGCGCTAAAGTTTCAACTTTGGTTGAAGTAAAATCAATGTAGTTATGAGTTCATTAGTATCATTTCATTAGATATAATAATTAAAACTAAAAGAATTATAAGTAAATCTAATCGTTTAGACATAAGTTTGACTTGGCATAGAAAAAGTTCACTCTTCACTTTGTTCACTCTTCATTTCATATTCAGTCAATTCTTTTGTGGAATGCGCTTCCTCTTGATATCAGGATGGCGACTAGTCGGTTTGCATTTAAGCGGAAATTGCAGAGTTATTTTGCGAATAGTTAGGGTAGGGTCATCTCAACACCTCTCTCACAAGTTTTATTTTTGTATATATCACCACCACCACCTCAAGGTAGACTGGTGCATTGCACAATGGCGGACTTAATGCCTGAGGCATTAAGTCCGCCATTGTGCAATGTTTGTGCATAAAGTTTTAATAAATAAATAAGTACTTAGATAGTAATAGTTTGTGTATGTATATAACTTATTTAAGTATTTGTTTATATAGTGTTATGAGTTTTTCTTTTCCTTTTCATTGTTTCTGTAACTAAAGCACCTGCCATCTAGTCTCTTCACCACCCGAGGTTGACTGGTAGAGAATGCCTAAGGCATTAAGTCCGCCTCTGTACATTTTCTTTGTGCGAAAGTATAAATAAATAAAAAGTTAGCTCTGTTTCAACTTTTTCATTTGACAACGGTTACGTTCCAATTGCGATTCAGTTATGGTTAAACCGTTAGCGCGATACGAAACATAACAAAAGTTATGGTTTGGTTGCGATCCGATTCCTATTATTTTAGCGCGATTGCCCCACTGTTCTTATATATTACCCTAAGGTAATGAAATTTTCGTTTTTCCTAATTATGTGAAATATCTAAATTATCAAAATCCAAGTCCAAATCCAGGTTCCTCGTTTTGGAGAAAGAACTGCACTCCGCCACCGTACGGCTCTGTCTTACCGACTTCAAAAAAGGGGAAGGTTCTCAATTCGTAGGAATCTTTTTTATTTTAATAGGGTGCCCATAGTCACCAGGTCCGCATCTGATGATGGTACCCTTGAGAAATTGCGGGAATCCTTAAAATTTGATAGGCAATTTTAACGTTTTTCTTATACGTTATAAAACAAATTTTGCACAACTAAAAAGTGTAAAATAAAAATGATTTTACAAAAAAACATTGACTTCCAAAAAAAAACAGTACAAGTGAAAAATGTCGTATTTCGGAAGTCGGTAGCAAAAACGAATATACAAAATTTAAAGACACCATGACCATGCCATATATCTTTGTTTTTGCCACCGACTCGACTTTTACATGCATTCTTTGGAAGTTTGTTAAAGAGCAGGCTGTGGCCCAATGGGTAAAGTTATTCTTACAATAGTTTGTTTTCATCCAAATATATTTTTGTATATTTTAGTTTAATATCAGTATGGTATTTCGGATGGTCAGAATATTGTATCAGAATGTGTAATTTTTCTAAAGTGTGCGCGTTAACATTATTTCCAGAAATCGCGGAGTTGACGCACAAGTTTTCATCAGTGACGCTGTACAGGAACCAGACGGTCAGGTACTCAGCCAGGATGCACGCCATAATCGCCTGTCAGATGGAGTTCCAGCTGTACCCCATGGATATACAGTCCTGCCCAATTTATATCGAAAGCTGTAAGTTACAATGTTTAGCAAAATATATTCACCTCGCTCGAATCAATGCTTGTGTGTAGAATACAGCACCACGAGAAGCGTGCTTGGAAAAATTCGCACATTACTTGCTTGCAAAAGATACCTATACTCGGCACGTGTTTCGCCCCCACCCGAGACAACCTATTTTTTTTTGGGATGGGAAATCATAGGAGCGGAAGGGCGTGTCAGACTTGTTTCCTTACTTGCCTGCGCGACGGCCAGGGGCACGGTTTCTTTTTTGACCAACCCGCAACCATGATCCAGGAGGCATCGGTCTTCGTGGACCTCGTCTTAACGGGCGGCGAGCTGCCCACTGCTCACCGTCCGCAAGCCCGCGCCTACAGTGGCTGAGAGTTTGATACAACTGAAGTGACTGGTATTGGTCCCGCAGAGTAATTGCGTAACACACTATCAGTAGAAATGGGTTTCATTTTGACAGTTCAACAACATTCATTGCGTTATTTACGTTGTTGACTAGACACCTTTTTGAACATATAGAGCCATGGATTAGCAATATGCTTCGAAATTATTCCAACTGTTATTAATAGTCTACGCAATTAAGGTGCCGATGGCCTTGTTCCCAAAATAACTTCAATTTAAATTCAGTGCATCGTTTCCTTTAAGACTGATTTACATGGTGCAATTTAATTGCGTATGGCTTCAATTAAGTTGAAGCAACAATAGAAGTTGCATTGTCTAAACACCATTTAGACGATGAAAGTCATCTGTTTGCATCAATTTGATTGTATGCCATAGGCAATTTAATTGCAACATGTAAATCAGCCTTTATATTACATTAAGAAAAGGATAGAAGATAAAATATTACTTTAGACATGTCAAATCAGTCCACGGCGACGTAAATTGACGTATTTTTGGACGCCATCTTTATAATCGCGTCTAAAGTGTCTATGGAGGAAGATACTCCATGAAGTTTTGGCGGGAAATTCAAGCCGAGTGTCACGCTCATTTTTCATTGAACTTTTAAAATTATTTATTGTGTTGTTTACTGAATAAAAGTCCCTAATTTATGTAGTAAAAAGTGCATTTAGTAAATAATTTATAAAGAACAGTGAAATATCGCAGCATAGTGGCCACATCATGACTTTGACCCAAATCCTCCCTCGTAAGACGGGTCACGCGGCCGTCTTTTTCGACATGACTAATTCATAATTACATGACATTGGCTAAATGCAAAAACCGTGCGAAGCCAACAAATTAAGAAAAGAAAAAAGAAGATGCTCCATAGACAGGAGTAACTAACATGTTGTCTTTTATCCTTTTCTTATTGATATAGAAATAAAAAGATGCATTTAATTTAAAATTAGTTTAGTTTGTCAACAATAAAATCGGCGCCATCATGTTTTTCGGTTAACTAAGTCCCTTTTTTATTTTTTTACATATCGTTAGCTGTCCAAACCGATGAAGCATTTTCTTTTCCTTTGTAGTTTCATACAGTAACCAGAAAGTCAGGTTTCGCTGGAGTGAAGCGGGCGTCACCATCAACCCTGAGCTGAAGCTACTGCAGTACCACATCGGAGAACCGTTAAGACTGGAAGAAACTAATGGATACATGATCGATAAAGATGGTGAGAAGCTTTTTATTTTGACTTCACAATAGAAAATATTATAAATAGAAACGTCATGGTGGCCTACGTCTACGCCGGTTGCCATACGAACATCTAGTGGCAGCCGTTACGGGTTGTTGGAGCCCTCAAAAGTCCATCAATTGGTCTAACTGCAATGCTTCGACGTCGCCTTCGGGTTGTGGAGGTCAGACGGCAGTCGCTTCACAGAAAATGTCGAAGTTTAGCCATATCAGCAGTTGGATTGGTAAAGCGGACCCCAAACTCCAAAGCTGAAAAGGCTTCGGATGCGACTGGGATTAACGCTGTGATGATAATGGTGGCCTAGTGGTTAAAACAGCAGCCTCGCAAGTATGAGTGTGCGGGTTCAATTCTAGGTCAGGCAAGTACCAATGTAACGTTTCTAAGTTATATGTACTTTCAAAGTATATCTTGGACACCAATGACGTATTAAACAAAAAAGGTGAAGGAAAACATCTTGGGGAAACCTGGACATTTAAGTCTGAAATCGCCAACCCGCATTGAGCAATCATGGTGATTAACTCAATCCTTCTCAGTATGAGAGGAGACCTGTTTCCAGCAGTGGGACGATAAAAAGGTTGATAATGACGATTGAAAATATTTATTTCTTGATTTGAAATCCAGCTTTTGTGCTCAGTTTCACTAGTCGGGAAATATCCCACAGGAACGTATTACCTGCATTAAAAGTATCCTATGGTTTAATCCAATTCATAAACGTAGGTTCACCCTCATAAATTTCAACCCATGGAAATATTGGAATAAAATGTATCCAAGGTGTGAGCTACGTCCGTACCAAATTTCATCGAAATTCTTCTAGTCTTTTGAGCTTGAAAAGTAACAAACACACACACTAACAAAATTTTGCCTTTATAGTATAGTGTGATATATGTGTATTTCATCTAAATCTGTACTCATTCTCAATCTGTTAAAAATATTTTAAATTCCTTACATTTTGAGAAATGTATGACATTTAATAGGGATGTATCCAAGGTATGAAAATCAAAAAAATAATTAGTCCGTCTTACAGATAATAAAAAAAAAATTAAGACGCGTAATTTTTATTTTGTCGAAATTACCAAAAACTACTGAGATATAGCGTATTAAATTTACAGAGTGGGGGCTAATTACGTCAAGCCGTGGTATATTTTGTACCACGGCGTGACATCATACGACATTTCAAATCAATGTCGTCCTCCGTGGCGCAGCGGTCAACACGCCTGCCTGCGACCTGGAGGCCCCGGGTTCGATCCCCGGCCTTTTCTTGATTGGCTTGGGTCTTGGATGTATATCTATAATATATATATCTATTATAAATATAGTATCGTTGAGTTAGTATCCCATAACACAAGTCTCGAACTTACTTTGGGGCTAGCTCAATCTGTGTGATTTGTCCGTATATATTTATTTATATATCTTCCTAAGTATTTGAATGAAAGAAAAAATAGAAAACGTGTTCAATATTTTTTATAAATCTATCTGATGGACATTAAATTATTTTTTAGGATACAACCCAAATTGCCGCTGAGATGAGATTATGACTAGATTAAACGTTTTAAACGTACCTACGTAATTAACGTACCTACGTAATTAACGTTTTAAATTACAAGAATTGGCCTTCCAGACAAATCTCAATCTCAGTCTGGGAAAAATACCTATAATTTCCTTACATTTTTAATATTTTGGTCGTTTTTAAACATTAAAGGGAATTCGGTTATGGCACTGTGGTAGACCATAACATCGGCTGCCGGCAAAAGTTATCACCTCCCAGACAAAGTCTTACCGTCAAGCGATTAGTCGTGTTCCGGCATGATGTCTGGTGAAGCCGTACGGAGGACGGGTCTGAGGAGTTGTGTTGCGATATATACGGTACGATGCACCAAATGTTGTGTCGGGAATTTGGTCGTGGAGGGTTTCCAGATCAATCTCCCTCTGGCGCAGCATCGTTGGTCGTGTTGTTGGGTTTAACATTGCATCACCTTGCTCAACTGCCGTCTTCCTTCCTATTCACTCAGTTTTTTGAGTGAATAGGCTCTTAATAAACTAGCGCTCTTTACCATCAACGATTGCATCACTGCTTACCATCACTAGTTTATAATTACAAAAAAAAAACATACATATACATTGTTCGCGTACGGTGTGTGTGCTACGCATTATCTAAACTTTCTTAAGAACATCGTCAATAAGGTCTCCCATCCCGGCGCGGCGTATCGGTGCCGGCCCAATTTATTAAAGTTAAAAAATAACAACAACAGACTTAATCATTTATAAGGCCCATTCGTGGAAAGTTAAAGCCTATTTAATCTTCTTCATAAATTTTATAATTACAGCAACGAACATTCTGTTTTCAGGTAACTACTCAAGATTAGTAGTATACTTCAGATTTGAGCGTCAGATCGGCCACCACTTGATACAAACCTTCGCTCCGTCCTCCTTGGTGGTCATGCTCTCTTGGTTCAGTTTCTGGCTCGATCTGGATGCTATTCCTGGAAGGGTGACTCTTCTGGTCACTTGCATGTTGACCCTTGTCACCATGTTTACGGGGTTAAGAGCTGATATTCCACCTGTGGCTTATGTTAAGGTAACTCTCTACATAATTATTAATTATTGTACTACTTAATTATTGTTTAAACTTTTTTTTTTGTTTCTGTTGGGATGGGAAATCAGCAAATGACATCTCCCGCTCTGGGCGAAGCGGAAGGGCGTGTGAGACTTTTACTGACTAAACCCCACCCGTGTTTCTTCACTTGTCTGTACGACGGCCAGGGCCACAGTTTATTGTTTAGCCAACCCGCAACTCTGACCCAGGAGGCATCGGCATTCATGGACCCCGTCACGATGTGCTGTAACCTTAGAATAAATATGAGGAAGCAAGGGTGGCTTAGTAGTATCGGCCACGACTTAGTAGTTGTAGATCGTAGGGTCGAACTCCATCAGGCGCTTTATATTGTGTAATTTTTCATTATCACTGCTCTTAAAACGGTAAAGGCAAACATCGTGAGGAAACCGACATGCAGCCAAAACTTCGAAGACTTGTGACATCTGTCAACCCCGTGGTAGATTACGGCCCACTTCTTCACACCGAGAGGAGGCCTGTATCCCAGGAGAGGGAACTGAGTGGGAGGCTGACAAAACAGTAATGGCCCAGTAGAAACGGATACGACTTACGACTAAGTCATAAGTTCGAAGTTAGGGCGCGTTCCCACCGTGTCGTGACGACAGATAATCGTGTAGTTTTAAGTGTCGTGGCTTATATGTTTAAATGGAGGTGTTCACATTTAGAACGACACAATTTACTGTCGTCTACGACATTTTTGCCGTGACAGTGGGAACGGCAAGCACGACAGTCGTAAAACGATAAAAAAATCGTGGACGGCAACTCTATGTAGACGAACACGTGTTTTCCCTTCCCTCTCGCACCCGCGCGCCCCTCGCGTCAAAACGATAAACGATAAAATTTCATCGCGATCCAGTGGGAACAGCTAGATACGACAGTCGCTAAACGATAAAAAATGTTGACGACAAACAATCGTTATAATGGGAACAGGTAGAGACGACAGTCGTCGAACGATAAATTAGTCGTTACGACATAGTGGGAACGCGCCCTTAGCTCAATTATTATCGTGATCGTGAAAATATCTTGAGTACAGGCGTGTCCTACAAAACAAACATCGTAGACAAATGACATTCACCAACCAGCACTAAACTACGTTTAATCAAATCTCGGCTCCTCGACCCTTAAATCAAATCAAATCATCTTTATTGTGTACTCAGAAATGAGGAGATCCGCAGATGAACGAAAATCACCGACATAGCTCTTCGAGTCGCTAAACTTAAGTGGCAGTGGGCGGGGCACATTGCTCGTAGAACCGATGGCCGATGGGGCAGTAAGGTTCTGGAGTGGCGGCCACGTAACGGAAGACGCAGCGTAGGGAGGGCCCCAACAAGGTGGACCGATGACCTGGTGAAGGTCGCAGGAAGCCGATGGATGCGGGCAGCACAAGATCGGTCATCGTGGAAAGCCTTGGGGGAGGCCTTTGTCCAGCAGTGGACATCTATAGGCTGAAGAAGAAATAATTAAAATAAGTTCATCTATTTCCCGCAGTTGAGGCATACAATAACAAAATACAAATCAGGTGCCAAAGCACAATTAATCATAATTAATCTCGATATAATTTTCAAATATTCCAAATTATAAACACATAAAAATTCAATTCCAAGTCACATTAGTCATTACAACAATCATTATTACAATATTGCAAATTAAATTCTTAGATAGATATTAGAAGAAGAAAGACACAAGCAATTGAAATGGTATTCAAATACATTTGTCAACATTATCCTCGATAATGCCGACATTACTGCCGACAGCAAGCACTTGTGTCCCAGCTGCCAAAGGAAACATTAAACACTGATTATATAGTTATAGCGGTGTTTGCGAACAACACGTGATACCGCAATTAGCATATATACAACTTCCCAACCTTATGTTAGGCAGTTGTCTGCCAGACACAACACCCCACTGGTCATAGAATTCTCTCTTTTCTATGGAGGATGAGTTAATTTTTCACCCTGTTCTTCATACCTCTGTTATGCTCATGCCAAATCATTAAAACGTAAAAAGATTGAAAAGGCGAAACTGGTAGCAAAACAGTTCCTACCTGAGATGATGAACAATCATCATCTCAGCGTTGATCCCAGTTGCATTCGAAGCTCTGGGCGAAGTCTGGGGTCTGCTTTACCAGTCTAACTGCTGATATGGCTAAACTTTGACATTTTCCGTGAAGCGACTGCCGTCTGACCTCCACAACCTGAAGGCGAAATCGAAGCATTGCAGTTAGACTTCCAACAACCCGTAACGACAGCCACTAGATGTTAGTATGGCAACCGGGACCAACAGCTTAACCTGCTTTCCGAGGCACGACCAGACCAGTGCAAATATTCATATTCATGCATACAAATATTTGTACTGTGCAGTGATCGAACCCGCGCCTCCTTGCGCAGTGGCCGCGTCCGCTACCGCTACGCCACGGAGGCTGTCTGAGTAGTTTTAACTGAAACACAAGTTCCTACCTTGTTATTCAGCTAAAACTACAGAAACTGGCTAATTTCTTAAAAAAATAAAAATACTCATTGTCAATTCTTTTTCTTCCAAGCTCACACTCGCTCTCTACTACTTTGAGTAACACTGCTCGAAGTCTCTACTCAATTAGAAATTTACAAAATTTTAAAGAGTATTTTTCTAAACAATTAAAACAGCACATCAAGCTAGATTTTCTCTATCGCTAAAGCGATAAGGTTTAAAATTGATGGGGTAAAATTGTCCGTATCGGGTAGCTTCATCTGTAACAATTTTTCAATTAACATTTTTGCTTCGTAATAATTGAGGTCAGCTTGCTGGAATTAAATTGTACAAAGATTTAAAATCTGGTTATTACAGCACAAATAGGAAACACAAACGTTTGTTTTGCATGCCTATTTGACGAAGGAGTCATAATTGCCCGTGTCCGCATTGTGCCCGTGTTTGCAAACAATTACGTTATTCGATTTGAATTGAACATTTTTGAATGATCACAAATTTTTAAATAATGCTAATATAATACCTACTATAATACAAACAAATTACTTATTTTCTATTATTTCAAATAGAATTTCATTTAGTCCAAAATACGTTTACATCACATTAACTTAAGCCAATTTATTACATTATATCAAATCATAAATGACTTTTATTGGCAAGATATTAATTCAGATTTTTGACAGTTGAATGTAGCTACTGTTATTTGGTTTACAAAGCATAGACTTATACTTGAGAGTTTTGACTGGAAAGCTGAGTGTCATGCGCATTTTTCATTGGACTTTTAAAATTATTTATAGTGTCGTTTACTAAATAAAGATCGTGATTTATGTAGTAAAAAGTGCATTCAGTAAATAATTCATAAAGAATATTTAAATATCGCAGCATAGGGGTCACATCACGACTTTGCCTCAAAACCTCCCTCATAGACGGTTCACGCGGCCGTCTTTTTCAACTGTCATTGGCGATATCCGCCATTATTGTGAAATAAAATTTTCAAAGTATTTCTATAATTTGTGACACTTCTTATTGACAAAATTGTGGTATCTATTCCACAGAGGTCATTGCTTAAGAGTTGAGCTCGAATATCACCTTGAAAAAAGAAGAAGAAGAC